>CM019916.1:16140748-16262903 GCA_009764595.1 Geothlypis trichas
AAAATGATGCAAAACAATGAGTTATTTACACAAAGCGTGTGAGAAAGTTCGTTACAAGAATGTAAACATCAGAAGGCTTAGAAAAACTTAAAAAATCGGGGTGACAACTGCCCCCGGGGCCATGCTGCTCACCTCACCTGTGGGAGCAGAGGAACTGCATGTCCCTGCATGTCCCATCCCTGTGTGTCCCACCCAGCATGTCCCAGCCCTGTGTGTCCCATCCCTGTGTGTCCCATCCCTGTGTGTCCCATCCTGAGTGTCCCACCCAGCATGTCCCATCCCTGTGTGTCCCACCCTGTGTGTCCCACCCAGCATGTCCCATCCCTGTGTGTCCCACCCTGTGTGTCCCATTCCTGTGTGTCCCACCCAGCATGTCCCAGCCCTGTGTGTCCCATCCCTGTGTGTCCCATCCCTGTGTGTCCCATCCTGAGTGTCCCACCCCGAGTGTCCCAGCCCTGCTGACCCCGCTGTCCCCTGCAGTGAACCAGAGGACCCTGACAGCTGACCTGAAGGACCTGCACAGCACGGTGAGTGACATCCAGAAGGCGTGTCACAGCATGCCCGCCACCGCCGAGGACAGGTTTGCCATTGTCATGACCGTATCCTTCTGTGAGAGGGGAGCCCAGCTCTGAGTGCCCCCGGGGAACCCTGCCACTGCCTGGTGCCCCCGGGGAACCCTGCCACTGCCTGGCACTGCCTGGTGCCCCCAGGGAACCCCTGCCACTGCCTGGCACTGCCTGGTGCCCCCAGGGAACCCTGCCACTGCCTGGTGCCCCCAGGGAACCCCTGCCACTGCCTGGCACTGCCTGGTGCCCCCGGGGAACCCTGCCACTGCCTGGCACTGCTGGGAGGTGCCCCTGCTCTCAGCCAGCCTGAGGAGCAGGTCTGGGGTGTCCCTGTGTGGCACAGCCCCAGGAATGTGCTGGGACATCTGTCCTTGGCAGCTGGGCTGACAGGGACAGCCAGCGCCTCCACGTGTGGCTGTCAGCATCTCCCTGCTGCCAGCTGGGCTGGGACCCAGCTGTCTGATAAGAGATTGATAAGGGGGGCTGGAACCCAGCTATCTGATAAGAGATTGATAAGGGGGGCTGGAACCCAGCTGTCTGATAAGAGATTGATAAGGGGGGCTGGAACCCAGCTATCTGATAAGAGATTGGACCCAGCCATCTGATAAGAGATTGGACCCAGCTATCTGAAAAGAGTTTGATAAGGGGGGCTGGGACCCAGCTCTCTGATAAGAGATTGGACCCAGCTATCTGATAGGAGATTGATAAGGGTTGGGACCCCTGCCAGAGCGTGGAGCAGCTCTTTGTCCTTAAGCCAAGCCCTGCAGTCCTTCCTGGACAGTGCCCAGCCTGCCATGCGCTCCCTGGACGAGCTGCAGCACAAGGCCATGGAGGAGTTCAGCAAGGTGCTGTCCTTCTTCGGGGAGGACTCCAAAATGACAACTTCCGAAGCCTTCTTTGGCATTTTTGCAGAATTCATGAGCAAGTTTGAGGTGAGTTGAACCTTCCCAAGGCAGCAGGGATGTGCTGTGGGGTGGCACTGAGGTGTGTTATTGTGTGTGACTGGGATGGGTTTTGTGAGCAGCTGTGCCCGAGTTAGAGGTAATTTTCTGCTGCTGCTAAGGTGCAATTTTTCTGACACACAGATCAGCTGGTCAGGGTGGGACACTGAGGGAGGCCCCAAGCCCCAGGGGATGTGGTGTTCATGGAGTCCTGGAATGGTTTGGGTTGGAAGGGACCTTAAAGATCATCCCATATTCCCATGGCAGGGACACCTCCCACCATCCCAGGCTGCTCCATCCCTGTCCAGCCTGGCCTGGGGCACTGCCAGGGATGCAGGGGCAGCCCCAGGTGTGGGCAGTACCCTGTGCCAGTACCCTGAACATCCTCTGCCCCCCTGAGCTGTGCCCTTTGTGTCCCACAGCGGGCTCTCAGTGACGTGCAGGTGGGCGAGAGCCAGCGCAGCCCCAGGATGACCTCTCCCCTGGCCTGGTGACAGCCTGCAGCCACCGGAGGTGCAACAGTTCCTTGCCAACAAAGTGCAATTTGCTCCTGTCCAGCCTGGTTGTAAATACGCTGCTCCCACCCAGCAGGGTCACGGACAGAGGGGCCGGGGCAGGCGGGCACTGAGAAGGCACCGCAGGGTGACAGAGGGTGACAGAGGGTGACAGAGGGTGACACGAAGACAAACCCTGCACTGGTCCTCACAGAGCTTCCTCAGCATCCTCCACCTCCATAGATCCCTGAGCCCGGGATTTGTGTCCATCTGCTAAAACCTCACCTGAACCACGTTCCCTAAACTCCTGTGACTGATCCTGTGACTGGAGACCCTCCCCACGCCCCCACGGGCACTGCCCGGGCCTGGGGGGCTGGGGGAGAGCCACAGAGCCCCCGGGCAGCCAGACAGCTCAGCAGGGAAGGGAGCAGGGGCATGAGCAGGAGGGAGGGAACCCCCAGCTCCTCTGGGACCCTGAGGATGCTGCTGAGCCCTGTCCAGTCCCTCTCCAAGCCCCTCTGCCCCGGGGCAGGGCACAGGGGGCTGGAGCTGCACCTGCCCGGAGGGGAACAGGGCAGCAGAGAGCTCTGGAGGTGGCCCAGGAGCTTCAGTTCCCCTCCCCTGGCAGCCAGGGGCAGTGGAAAGCAGCAGGACCCTGCAGGACCCTTCTGGCACAGCCCCGCGGGCCCGGGGACAGATCCGGGCTGATCCTTCCAGCTCACGGCTCCTTCCTGGCCCTCAGCTCTGCACAAAGCCGTGCCAGAGGCTGACGGGCCTTGAAACCCTCCCAAGAGAGCAGCACCATCAGCACGAGGTGATTGGAGCTCGCCAGCAGACAGCCCTGAGCAGTTCATGCCTCCTTGGAAGGCACAGAATCCCCGAGAGCCTGAGCAGGAGCAGGAGTCCCCTGCAGCCCCAGGTGCTGCTCCGGGGCACGGCAGGGGCAGTGGGGAGCAGGGCATCCCCCTGGAGGGGCTCAAAAGCTGATAAAACAGCTGCCAGTCTGTGTGCATGGGCACCTGGGTTCAAAAGCTGATAACACAGCTGCCAGTCTGTGTGCATGGGCACCTGGGCACAGCGCTTGGGTCAGGGTGGCTTTGGCAGAGCAGGGGAGCAGCTGGACTGGGGGACCTTGGGGGGCTTCCCAACCTCGGTGGTTGCACGGTCCTGGGAGCCCCTTTACTGCAGGAGCAGTGTCATGGGGGACACCCCAGGGAGCTCCAGAAGTGTCCGAGGCCACCTCCAGATGTGCACACCCACCTCCAGATGTGCACACCCACCTCCCAATGTACACACCCACCTCCAGCTGTGCACACCCACCTCTTAACGTGCACACCAACCTCCAGCTGTGCACACCCACCTCCAGATGTGCACACCCACCTCCAGATGTGCACACCCACCTCTTACCGTGCACACCCACCTCCAGGTGTGCACACCCACCTCCAGATGTGCACACCCACCTCCAGCTGTGCACACCCACCTCCCAATGTGCACACCCACCTCCCAATGTGCACACCCACATCTTACCGTGCACACCCACCTCCAGATGTGCACACCCCCTTCTCACCGTGCACACCCCTTCCCGCCGTGCCCGTCCCTCTGTCCCCATGGCCCGGCTGTCTCTCAGCTGCCCGGACCCCTCTGGATCCCCCCGGCACGGAGGGACAGCGTCCCACGGCCGCTGCAGCGCCTGCGGGGGCTCCGAGCTCTCCGTGCTTTGTGAGCATCCCCTCGTGCGAAACCCACCCGGGTCCCTCCATCCCTCCCGTGTCCCTCCATCCCTCCCGTGTCCCTCCATCCCTCCCGTGTCCCTCCATCCCCTCCGTGTCCCTCCATCCCCCCCGTGTCCCTACATCCTCCCCTTGTCCCTCCATCCCTCCCGTATCCCTCCATCCCTCCCGTGTCCCTCCATCCCTCCCGTGTCCCTCTGTCCCCCCCGGTCCCGCAGCCCCCGCCGTGTAGGTCCCGCCTGCCCTCGAGGCCAGCGCAAGGGCTCCGTGTCCCGCAGCCGCCGCCGCCGCTCCAGGACACAATCACCGACCGGTGCATTAATTCATTATTCATTATTTCATTATTTACGGGAGACCTTACGACCCTCGGATCTCCGGGTTTTGGTATTTTTTTAAACCCCGCTGTAGAAAGTGAGGTATATTTTCACAAGTGTTCTCCGTTTATACAGCTTTAAGTGCCAGGTAGTGGGTAGCCTTGTGTTCCCAGAGGTCCAGGACAGGGCCACGCTCCCTCTGCTCCTCTCTCCCTTTTGGATGTTGCACACTGCATTCCGTTGATTTTTTCCTTTTTTTTTAAACAAACATGTCCGATATTTAAACCACCAGAGGTTCTTTTGAAACTGTCCTGACAGAAGATGCTGTACATAGATTTTGCTACATGTTGTAACTTTCTGAAATAGCTAGAACTCCAATCCCTTTGGTATTTTTATGTGAATATTTTCAAAGAGCCAGAACTTCTGGTGATATGATTTGATAAGGGGACGATGTATATTCACAGTTCAGTCTCTACCCAATGCCTATGTGCTATTCCTAAAATAAAGCTACTGCCTTCTGCCTCCTGACTGCACAGACCTCTGTCTTCTGTCCAGAAGTGCTGCAGGTGATGGTGTGAGGGATTCTGCCCCTTCAGCACTTGTTAATGCTGGTTCTGACACCTGCAGGGTCTCACCTGGCTGGGCTGGGGCTGCTGGGGAGAAGGATCATCCTGCCCCACAGCATCCAGGCTGGAGGGATCAAAACGAGCAGCAAATTCTTAAAATAGTACGGATTTCTAACTGCAGCCTTCAGAAGAAAACATTTAGTGAGCTGTATGAGCCAGTGAATTGTTTCCCTCTGAAAAAGAATTCTTGGCTGAGGCTGGGTTTGTGTCCCGGGGCCGTTTATCTCCCGTGACGCTCGGAGCAGACACACAGGAGCGGTTCCCTACCCGGAGCTGAGCTTCAGCCGGTTCAGAACAGCCCTGGGAGCTCCCGGGGCTGGAGCAGCTCCGTGCGGAGCCACCCTCAGTGTCCCTGGCCGGGCACGTCACCTCCTCCCTGGAGGCACCGACACCCCGGGACCCGGAGATGCGCTCCAGGGAGCGGGGAGGGCGGGTCTGGTGACCTCCGAGGGCTCCGTGCAACCTGAGCCATCCTGGAATTCCACTTGAAGTGCTCCGAGTCCTCCTGCCCCCAGGGACCGGCCCAGCGCGGCTGCCGCAGCTGCAGGGCCGGGCTGAGCCCGTAAAGCAGCAGAAATAATGCCCAGAGCCCCATAAAGCAGCAGGAATAATGCCCAGAGCCCCATAAACCAGCAGGAATAATGCCCAGAGCCCCATAAAGCAGCAGGAATGGTGTCCCACAGCCCCATTCCTGAGTCCATAAACCAGCAGGAATGGTGTCCTGGAGCCCCCATTCCCCATGTCCCACACGGAGCCCATAAACCAACGGGAATAATGCCCAGAGCCCCATTCCTGAGCCCATAAAGCAGCAGGAATAATGCCCAGAGCCCATAGACCAGCAGGGATAGTGTTCCAGAGCCCCCATTCCCCATGTCCCCATTCCTGAGCCCATAAAGCAGCAGGAATGGTGTCCCAGAGCCCCATAAAGCAGCAGGACTGGTGTCCCAGAGCCCCATCCCCACGTCCCACTCAGCATCCACACTGTTCTCTCCATGCCCCCCTCTCCTGGCTCTGGTAACTTTTCTGCAGGCACGAGGTCGTTCCTGCCCAGATCCAGCACCTTTGAGCCCCACTCAGGGTTCCGGGGTCAGCCCTGCCCACGGGATCATCCTCACAGGAATGCCTGTGCCACCCAAGGAACCTTCTCCTTGGGAAGGTTTCCTTCCCAAGGAAACCCCAGCCCAGGCAGGGCAGGGAGGGCAGCCCTGGCTGCTCCTGCTCCAAGGGTGCCACTTCCATCCTCTGACACACCCCGGGAAATGTGTCCCTGGAAATCCCAGCTTCCACTCCAGACCTCAGGGGATTTGGGGATTTTGTTCTTTTGTGCAAGAAACAGAGGGGAGAAGAGCTCAGAGAGGAAAGGAGCAGCTTGAGCACAGCTAGGGTGGATCACAGCTGGGCACGTTTGTGCCAGGAAAAGTGGAACCACCTGGGAACCTCCCTATAAGTACCTCGATGGTGGCTTGAAGGGCCACGATCTGTAATTCCTCTCCAGGTGCCATGAGAGATGCCAAGGGATAAAGAAGTGTCTCAGTTTCAGGCTGGCAGGGTGGTAAGTCAGGGGAAAAAGGTGGCACAGGCTGGGAGGCAGCACAGGATACCTGGTGCTGCATCTGCAGCCCTTGAGGATCCACCTTCAGGAAAATTTGGGGTTTCCAAATCATAGCAGATCAAATGAACGCATCTCCAATTGCAAGATTGAAAGAGCTACAGTTGTATTTATCAGAGCTGTGACTGGGAAACAATGAGATCAAACACAGACATGGAATTATATGGAATTATCAGGTTTGCACTGGAAGGGACTTGGATGATCATTCACCCCTGGGACACCTTCCCCTGTCCCAGGCTGCTCCAAGCCCTGCCCAACCTTGGACATTCCCAGGGATGGAGCAGCCACAGTTTTTCCTGTGCCAGGGCCTCTCCACCCTCACAGGGAAGAGTTTATTCCCAATATCCCAGCTAATCCTGCCCCTGGCAGGTTCACATGCCCTCAGTGGTCACCTGTAGTAAAATCCCCGCTGGGAACTTCAAGGCTGGGGAGAGAGTTGGGCTTGTGAGGGCTCAGTGCCCATTGTCCATCCACCCTCCAGGCTCGTGGCTCACCTGCCCAGCAAGGGGCTCCTCAGCAGTGCTGCTGGGGTCTGGGCACCCCAATTCTGGGGTTTATGAGCTGCTCCTGCCATGGTCACCGTGCTGAGGTCCCTCTCAGCATCACTCTGTGTGTGCCTTGGCCCTGATGGTTTGTCAGGGTTTTCAGGCTGATGATGCTGAGGACAAACCTCAGCCTGTTGCCAGAGAGAGACTCTGCTCTGGGATTAACCTCCAGCCTCAGCAGAGTGCTACAAACCCCAGCCCACGGCTGGATCCTGCGCTCTGCGAGGTCAGGCACAAACACAGACACAGGACAGGCTGTCAGCTCCTCCCTGTGCCACGGGCTGTCAGCTCCAGAGGACACCAGCCCTGATTTTTTATTGTTCTGTGTGCCTCGCGTAGAGCACAGATTGCTTAAGAGAATGGCACTCCGTGGAGTTTGACCCGGGAGCCCTGATAGTGAAAATAATGCACTTCTCACCAGAGCCACGGGAGACCAAAAGAGTAACTTCGGTCAATTAGTTTAACTTTGACTATAAATATTCCTTCTCATCCCTTGTGACCCTGTTAACAGCTCCGCTGGCAAACCCCGATTCTCTGGCAATATTTAAGCTGCCTGTCAGTTGGCAGAGCCCTGCTGGTGCCCGGCGCGGGGAGCAGAATAAGACCCAGCTGAGCGCAGTAAGTTCCCTTTCAGTTCTACCTCGAGTCGGGAGCTCCGTGGGGTTCGGGGAGCTCCGCCGGGCTGCTCCGGGCCCCGGCGGGCCGTGCTGGCCGCAGGAGGTGGACGGAGCCGGGGATGCTTTAGAATCCCCCCCGAGGAGGCACCGGGAGCCGCGGAGCCACGTGTGCTGCGCCGCCGATCGATGGAGCGCCGGCCGAGCGCTTCATTCCCATGCCGCGGCTGTCCCCGCTCACAATCTCTGGCGAGGAAAGCGCCGCCGCCTGTGCCAGGCACCGGGGGACAGCGGGCTGTGAGCGGAATGCACAACGCGGGCAAAATTTCCACTGGGCCGCGGCCGAGCCGGGATCCGGGAACCCGCGGCGGGAGGGTCCGGGAGGAGCCGGCGCGGCACCTGCGGCTGCCCGGGAGTGTCCCAGCCCGGGGGCATAGCCATCCCTGCCCGCGGGGCATCGCCATCCCTGCCCGTGCCCCTGCCCTGCCCGCGGGGCATCGCCATCCCTGCCCGCGGGGCATCACCCTCCCTGCCAGTGCCCCTGCCATCCCTCCCTGCAGGGCATCTGCCCTCCCTGCCTGGGCCCGGGCACGGCAGGGGCTGTCCCCCTGTCCGACAGCTCTGGGAGAGACAGACAGACTCAGTTGTCCCCTGTGTGCACACCTCTGGGAGGGACAGACAGACACGGCTGTGCCCTGTGTGCACACCTCTAGAGGGACAGACAGCCGCAGCCCTGTCCGACCGGTCCAGAAGGACAGACAGACACGGCTCTCCCCTGTCCGACCCGTCCCGAAGGACAGACAGCCACAGCCCCGGCTCAGCCCCGCTCTCCCCTCGCTGCGCGCGGCTCCGCAGCTCCGGCCCAGCCGCGCTGTGACCCCAGGCGGACCGGGGGCTCCCTGCGGGTCCCTCCCAGCCCAGGAGATTCCCCGACCCTGGGGTTCTCTGGGATTCTGCTCCGCGGGCCCGGGGTGGAATTGTCCCGGGCTGGAAGGAGCCAGGGGAGCTGGAGGTGTGGAGCAGGGGAGCAGCTTCCCAGGCTGCCATACCAAACCCTGTTTGTCCTTTCCTCGTCAGAGGTTGGGCGTGCCAGTAAAAACTCAGCAGCAGCCAAGACACATTGGCCTTAGAGAGGTGAGGGAGCAGCTCTGGCCGTCAGTGCATCCCTGCCAGGAGGGATGGGATCCAGGGGCTCACAAAGCACGGAAGAGGCTGAGTGTCCCCAGGGCCAGCCTGGTGCTGGGACCACTGCCCTCAACCAGATCACGGCTCCCTACCAGCTCTGGCACTGCTGCTGGAGGCTGCAGGGCCGGGATGCAGCTCCCAGCTGTGGAAAGCAGGTGCTGGGATGGTTCCTGCCCTGGGAACTCCTCATTTATTGCCCGACCTTTGGTAAAGGGATGAGCCCCGGGGTGCTGCAGGACACAGGGCAGGCCTTGCCCTCCTCATCCTCCAGCTTCTCCATCCTCCAGCTCTCCTGGCTCACTCCCCTGAGCAGCCCTTACCCTCCTGCATCCCCCAGTTCCTCATCCTCCAGCTCCTGCATCATCCAGCTCCTGCCTCATCCACCTGGGCAGCCCTTGCCCTCCTCCACCCTCCAGTGCCTCCATCCTTCGGTTCCTCCATCCTCCAGCTCTCCTGGCTCACTCCCCTGAGCAGCCCTTGTCCTCCTGCATCCCCCAATTCCTCATCCTCCAGCTCCTGCATCATCCAGCTCCTGCCTCTGTGCTCTCCTGGCTCATCCACCTGGGCAGCCCTTGCCCTCCTCCACCCTACAGTTCCTCCATCCTTCGGTTCCTCCATCCTCCAGCTCTCCTGGCTCGCTCTCCTGAGCAGCCCTTGCCTCCTCATCCTCCAGCTCTCACTCTGTTCTCTCCTGGCTCACCCCCCTGGGCAGTGCCACCAGGGCAGGAGCATGGCTGGTCACGCTCTGGGCGAGTCCCCAGGCCCCAGGTGAGCTGAGGGCAGGCCCAGCTCAGCCCCACACCTGTTCAGAGGTGCTGTGGGCCCCGTGGCACAGGAGGCTGCCCCGGGCTGGCTGTGCTGCCCTGGGCTCAGAGGCAGAACTCGTCTGACTGCTCGTGATGTGAGCGTCCGTGCCGGCTGTCCCGGAGCCCTCGCCACACCTCCTGCTGCAGGGACAGCCTATAAGTGTCCCCTGACAGTGCAGGAGAGGCCAAAGGAGCCGGCCAGACTGCAGGAAGGGAGCAGCAGACACCTGGCCCAGGTGTGCAGTGCCACTGGGGCTGGCCTGGCCGAGGGGCTGTGACTGCTCCTCCTGGGGACCCCTCCTCGGTCAGCAGGGTAAGGAGCACCCCAAACCTGCTCTGGGCAGGGTAAGGAGCACCCCAAACCTGCTCTGGGCAGGGTAAGAGGAACATCCCAAACCTGCTCTGGGCAGGGTAAGAGGAGCACCCCAAACCTGCTCTGGGCAGGGTAAGAGGAACCCCCCAAACCTGCTCTGTGCAGCCCCAAGGGCTCTTTGAGGACTGACTGTGGCCACTGCTGAGCCAGGGAGTGCCCAGGTGGCCTCGGCTGCCCCTCACCTCCTGTCCTGCTCTCAAAGTGTGCCTGAGCTCAGGCAAGGAGGGCACAGGAAGGAACTGTATTAATCCAAACCCCTGACCAAGCTCCCAGGGGCAGCCCTGGGGATGCTCCAGGGAGCCCTTCCAGGGATCCCCCAGTGCTGGCACACCTCAGTCAGGTGTTTCTGGAGAAGAAAATGGGTTTTTGTATTCCTTGGTTGCCAGTCTCTGCTCCTGACAAGGAGCAGGGGACAGTTTCCAGCTCAGGAGGAGACCCAAGCTCTCTGCACAGGGCTCCAGCTCTTGCTGTGGCAAAGGAGGGAAATGCCAGCGCTGCTGGGGCTGCTCATGTGCCACCACTCTCTGCTGGCTTGTGAGGGACACGTTTGTGGCAGCAGCTCCTCACTGGGGCCAGTCCTGCCCTGCTGCCACCCTGGGGCCCCCAGGCTGTGACCCCCAGCTCTGCTCCTTCCCTCTGCCTGCTCCAGCTGCTCTCACCTTCTCTCGAATCCCCCATTTCTCAGAAAACCAACAGGAGATCCAGCAGCCCAGCTGGCAGCATCTCCCCATCACAGCAAGGGACTCTGGATGGGGACAGATGCCAGGGACAGGAGCTCTGGCAGCATCTCCCCATCACCTCAAGGGACTCTGGATGGGGACAGAGGCAGGGACAGGAGCCTGCCCAGAGCTCTGGCAGCACCTCAGCACCCTGATCTCCTCAGTCCCACCTGCCCAGGGCTTTCCCTGGCCACCCCCCCATCCTTCCACAGGTGTGTGCAGCAGGCCAGGGCGTGCCAGGCAGCCATGGAGCCCAGCAGCGTGCCCCCAGCCTCTGTGACCCCCCTCGTGGGACGTGTTCCCCCAGCAGACCCTGCAGCCCGTGGACATCGCTGTGCTCGTGCTCTATTTCCTCTTCGTGCTGGCCGTGGGGCTCTGGGTGAGCAGACACCTCCAAAACTGCCTGTGTGCCCTGTGTGTGCCCTGGCGTGTGCCCTGTGTGTGCCCTGGCATGTGCCCTGTGTGTGCCCTGTGTGCTGAGAACGGGGCTGCTCTGGCTGGGGTTGGGCTGCTTTCCCCTGCACTCAGCAGCTGCAGGGAGGGGTTTGCAGGTCCCTGTCCTCTCCCCAGCCTGGGACGTGCCCTCGCTGTCCCTGGGGAGTGCCCAGGCCCGTGTTAGCCAAGGTTTGGGAGCCCTGGTGAGGAAGAGGCTGTCTGAGCACAAACTGCTGCTAACAATGATGTTTTGTTCATCCAGGAAGGAACTGCTGCTCTATAAATCACCTGTGCTTGTCCACAGGGGTCCTGACAGCAGATTCCTCACGTTATTAGCATTGTCTATATTTAATTGAGGCAGAAGGAAATCCTTTGGCATGGCTTTCGTGGCAGCCTGGCTGTCAGGAGGCAGAGGGGAATAGCTGCTCCCTTTGGATGTGGTGCCCGGCTCAGAGCATTGCATGGATCATCTCCATGGGTCATTGCATGGGGAAGGGGAGCCCATGAGCCACATGTGCAATGCCCAGCATTCCCCCTGAGTGCTCCTTTACACCCAGAATTCTGCAGTTCTTGCCCAAAACTTCCCTCCTTCCTTTCTGCCCTGGAGGGATGAGTTTGGTTACCCAAAACATTCCATCAGGGTGCGAGGTGATGAGAACTGCCTGGGGCTCAGGGCACTCCCTCAGCCCAGGGTCTCCAGCAGCAAGTGTCCCTCGGGACAGCCTTGTGCTGGGGCTGGGGCAGCTCGGGGGCTGTGCTGGCAGCCCTGGGCGTGCCCTGAGCCCGTGCCCCCGTGTGCCCGCAGTCCATGTGGAAGACGCAGCGCAGCACCGTCAAGGGCTATTTCCTCGCCGGGGGACAGATGGTCTGGTGGCCTGTGAGTACCCCTGGGGCACTGCCCCCCTTCTGCTGGGGCACTGCCCGTGCCTCCAAACAGCAACAAACGGCCAAAAGTCACTCCTGTGCTCTGCCAGCTTCGTGTTGGCTTTTCCCCATGGGTTAGAGACTGCAGGGTGAGGCTCAGCCCAGTGCCCCACAAAACGTGGCTGCTTCTGGAGATTTCCACAATTCCCTGGGGTCCCCAGCATGGACACAGCTCTGTGCTGAGCCTGTGCTGGCTGGGCTGGTCCCTCAGCAGTGCTGATGCCAGAACCTGACATTTCCACCTGTTCCCCACCTGCTCTGCTCACCCACAAGAAGTGGATGCTTTGTGAGCAGGGTGGTCCTGAGCACACCCACAAGTGGGCAGTGAGTGGTTGAAAGAAAGAGGCTGCAGAGAGGTGCCCAGGCCACTGAACCTGTAGGGACATAAGAAGGTGGCAGAGGCAGATGAGGATTCCATGTCCTGTGCAGCCAGGAGCAGGGACAGCTCCCTATGCCCCCGTGCCAGGGCCAGAGCTGGTTTCTCCCTTTGCCCAGGTGGGTGCATCCCTGTTTGCCAGCAACGTGGGCAGCGGGCACTTCATTGGCCTGGCGGGCTCGGGAGCTGCCTCGGGCATTGCAGCCACAGCCTACGAGTGGAACGTGAGTGGGCACGGGGGCTGGAGCCCTCCCTGCCCTGCCCTCCTTGCCCTGCCCTGTTCTGCCCTGCCCTGCCCTGCCCTCCGTGCCCTCCCTGCGGGCCCAGCCTGTCCCTCTGCAGGGCTGACAGTCCCCAGCTGCGGGGACACTGCCCCAGCCCAGCCTGGAGCCCCTCTCTGACCCTTCCCTTCCCTCCCTGGCAGGGGATGTTCTGTGTGCTGGTGCTGGCCTGGCTCTTCCTGCCCATCTACATCGCCGCGGGGGTAGGTGGGGAGGGATGGACGGATGGAAGGAAGGGAGGATGGATGGATGGACGGACAGACACTGGGATGGATGGTGGATGGATATGGGGTGGATGGATATGGGAGGGACGGAGGGATGGATGGATGAATGGACACAGGGATGGACACAGGGATGGAGGATGGATGGACACAGGGATGGAGGGTGGATGGATATGGGAGGGAGGGAGGGATGGATGGATGGACACAGGGATGGAAGGTGGATGGATGGATATGAGATGGATATGGGAGGGAGGGATGGCTGGATGGACGGATATGGGGTGGTGGATGGATGGACACAGGAATGGAAGGTGGATGGATATGAGATGGATATGGGAAGAAGGGATAGGTGGATGGATGGGTATGGGGTGGGTGGGTGGATGGATGGGCTCCCTCTGCTCCTCCTGGCACTGCTCCCCTGGCCCAGCTGGGGTGGCAGAGCTGCTGGCAGGGGGCTCGGGCTGCCCCCAGCCCCTGGCAATGGGCAGAGTCCCTGACCACAGGGATGGACTCTCACGGTTGATGGAGATCCCTGTGCAGCATCCCAGCAGAGCCAAGCCCCAGCCCAGGGCAGCCCCCAGGGCCCTCCTGCTCCTGCCCCACTGCAAACACCCCCAGAGCCCCCTGGGGAGCCCCTGGCAGCTCTGGGGGTGCCCCAGGGACTGTCCCCCCTTCCCTCATTCCGTGTCCCTCTGCAGGTTACGACCATGCCAGAGTATCTGCAGAGGCGTTTTGGAGGCAAAAGAATCCAGATATTCCTGGCCATTCTCTACTTGTTCATCTACATCTTCACCAAAATATCTGTAAGTAGGAAAAAAAAAAAAAAAGAAAAGGGAAACGGGTTGGATTGAATTCACTTTGGAAATGTGGGCTGAGCAGTGAGGCTGAGAAATGCCAGGAGTGGCTGTGCCTGGATGAGCAGAGAAGGGTTTGTGATCAAACACCCAAGGAGGAGAGGCTGTATTTTAAGGAGTAACTTCTCTTTTTTTGCCCAGCTAGCACCTGAGTGCTTGTGACAGCAGCAGGGACAGCTCGTGTCAGTGTCCTGGGCAATAGTCCATGGACAGGTGGGGCTGTGGGGAGGATGTGGTGGTTGTTAGATTTTGCACCCCTGGCAGCTCCCCAGTTTCTCCCCTTTGCATGTTTATTGCCTGTGCAGACACAGGTGCTGTTATGGCAGGATGGAGGAGCTGGGACAGGGTTGGAAGAGAAATCTTCATTCCTTTATTGCACCTGCTTGAATCAATAACTGAATGAAGCCTTGCCAACAGCCCGGTGGCTGTTCATTAACTGCCGTGGAACAGACAGAGCCCTGCTGGGCTTTTTCCTGTCCTGGGGGGGAACACCGTGTCTGACCCTGCCTCTGAACCTCCCAAAACCTCTGACAGAGGCTGCGAGTGCAGGACACAGGGAATGGCTGTGCCAGAGGGCAGGGCTGGGTGGGGAATCGGGCAGGAACTCTGCCTGGGAGAGATGCAGAGCAGCTGGGGCTGCCCCTGGATCCCTGGAAATGTCCCAGGCCAGGCTGGACAGGGCTGGGAGCACCCTGGGACAGTGGGAGGTGTCCCTGGCATGGCAGGGTGGGAATGGATGGGATTTCATGTCCCTTCCCACCCAAAGGGCTGTGTGGAATGGATGTGAGTGCAGGGTTCAGATGGCACCGATGGGGAAGGTGCCCAGCTTCTCCTCTGGATCCAACGGGATGAATCCATTTCCACCTGCTGGGATGTCTGAGTGCAGCTCCTGTGCTCAGGGTGTTTGACCCCTGCCTGCCCTCCCTGGGCCTGGCCTGGAGCTCTCCCATCCCGTTTGCAGGTGCTGCAGAGCAGGTTGGGCAGGGCTGGCCCAGCCCTGGGGACACTGTGCTGCTGTCCCCCTGTCCCCATGGCAGCAGCAGGGACAGTCCCGGGGGGTTTGCAGGGCAGATTCCCCAGCCCTGCCCAGCCCAGCTGCCCCAGCCTGGGCTGGGGAAGGAGAGGAGCTCAGCACAGCCTCTGTCCCAGGCTGGGCACGTCCCCTCTCGTGGCACCCCTGCCATCCCCTGGCTGTCACTGCTGGGAGTGACAAAGGGCTGAGGAGGGGACCTGGGGCTGTGTGTGACCGTGCTCACAGGAGGATGAGGGAGGAGATGAGGATCTGACTCTGTGTTTCAGAAGGTTGATTTATTATTTTATGATATGTATTAAATTGAAACTATACTAAAAGAATAGAAGAAAGGATTTCATCAGAAGGCTGGCTAAGAATACAATAGAAAAAATGATAACAAAGGCTTGTGACTCGGACAGAGTCTGAGGCAGCTGTGCTGTGATTGGCCATTAATTAGCAACAACCACATGAGCCCAATCCCAGATGCACCTGTTGCATTCCACAGCAGCAGATAACCATTGGTTACATTTTGTTCCTGAGGCCTCTCAGCTTCTCAGGAGGAAAAACCCTAAGGAAAGGATTTTCCATAAAAGATGTTTGTGACAGCTGTGGGGTCCTGGGGCTGCTGTGGGAGTGGGGGGGGGGGGGGCGGGGCTGTGGCCGTGAGCAAACCAGGCTGGTCCCAAGAAAGGGGAGCTGAATGTGCTGTCCCTGTACTGTGTGTCTGTCACTCTGCTGTCCCTGCCCTGTGTGTGACAGTCACTCTGATGTCCCCACAGTGTGTGACAGTCACTCTGCTGTCCCCGCACTGTGTGTCACTGTCACCCCACTGTCCCCACACTGTGTGTCTGTCTCTCTGCTGTCCCCGCACTGTGTGTGTCTGTCTCTCTGCTGTCCCCGCACTGTGTGTCACAGTCACTTTGCTGTCCCCGCACTGTGCCACAGTCACTCTGCTGTCCCCGCACTGTCACTGTCACTCTGCTGTCCCTGCCCTGTGTGTGACAGTCACTCTGCTGTCCCTACAGTGTGTGTCTGTCTCTCTGCTGTCCCCGCACTGTGTGTCACAGTCACTTTGCTGTCCCCGCACTGTGCCACAGTCACTCTGCTGTCCCCGCACTGTGTCACTGTCACTCTGCTGTCCCCGCAGGTGGACATGTACGCTGGGGCCCTGTTCATCCAGCAGGCTCTGCACTGGGACCTGTACATCGCCGTGGCCGGGCTGCTGGCCATCACTGCTGTGTACACCGTGTCTGGTGGGTGCTGGGGACACCCCTGACCTGACCTGGCCCTGTCACTGCCCCTGACCCTGCACTGTCCCTGCCCCTGTCCCTGCCCCTGACCTTGCACTGCCCCTGTCCCTGCCCCTGTCCCTGCCCCTGTCCCTGCCCCTGTCCCTGACCCTTCCCTTGTCCTGCCCACCCAGCTGAGACATTCCAGTGCCCCAGGCCTGGCCGGAGCACCCTGGGACAGTGAAGGTGTCCCTGCCATGGCAGGGGTGCCACTGGGTGGGATTTAGGGTCCCTTCCCACCCAGGCCACCCCAGGACTCCATGGTTCATGCCATGCACCATGTCCAGCCTGGTTGTGCCATGACTGTGGACATTGGGGTGGGAAGGCAATAGCAAATTCACCTTTTTAGAAAGAATTGCCAGGTGAGGGTGAGGGAAGCCCCCTCAGAGGCTGCCCCGGGTGGGTGCAGGTGTGCTGTGCCTCGAGGAGCAGCTCTGCAGGGCATTCCCAGGGTACATCTCCCCGTTTCCCCGGAGGTGAGAGGGATCTGCAGCACAATGAGCCGTGTAATGCTCAAAGGCTCCGGGCTTGGATGCCCTTTCAGGGCTTAGGAGTGGCCAAATGGAAAACAGCCACTCAGAAACCCCGGGCAATAAAGGTTATTCCTTTCCCACTGCTCACCCCCAGTGATGTAAAATCACAACCCCTTTTTTCCCTTCTTCCTTTTTCAGCCTGGGCTTTGTTTTAGAGCTTTTCCATGCATTTCCCGTAGAACTGCTCCTGCTTTTGGCCTGTAGTGACACAATGGTGACTCATGATGAGTCAGATCCTGAGGAATTCCAAAGTGCCATTGGCCAAAATGGCCCCAGCACGGACAGAACCCCCAGCCAGGCTCAGGGCTCGGGGCTCAGTTTGTGCTCAGGAGCCTGTGCAGGGTGTGAGGGGCAGTGCAGGACACACCCAGCTCACCCAGAGTGTGTGACAGAGCACACCCAGCTCACCCAGAGTGTGCCCTGTGCCCTGCAGGTGGCCTGGCAGCTGTGATCTACACGGATGCCCTGCAGACCCTCATCATGCTCATCGGGGCCGTGTCCCTCATGGTCTTCAGTGAGTGCTGCCCTGGGCCTTTGTCACTTGTGCTGTGACAGAAACCTCATTAATCTAAATATTGGGGAGAAATCCTTCTCTGGAGGGTGGGGAACCCTGGCACAGGTGCCCAGAGCTGCTGGGGCTGCCCCTGGATCCCTGGCAGTGCCCAAGGCCAGGTTGGACATTGGGGCTGGGAGCACCTGGGACAGTGGGAGGTGTCCCTGGGGCAGTGTTGGGGTCCCTGGGGCAGTGTTGGGGTCCCTGGGGCAGTGGGAGGGGTCCCTGGGGCAGTGGAGGGGTCCCTGGGGCAGTGTTGGTGTCCCTGCCATGGCAGGGTGGGGTGAGATGGATTTTAGGGTCCCTCCCACCCCAAACCATGGCAGGATCTGTGATTCCACAGGAGTATCTGCCATTCCCCAGCACACAGGGGGGATCAAGAGCTGCTGATTGCTCAGGAATCCTTGTGGAGCATCCCCCGCAGTGACCAGAGGCTGCAAGCAGAGTCCTGGCCTGGGGGATGCACTGACAGCTTCTCATCACCCCTTGCAGGTTTTATTGAAGTCGGCGGCCTCGAGGGTCTGCAGGCAAAGTACTTTGGTGCCATCCCCAGCATCCGCCAGGAGAACAGCAGCTGTGGGCTGCCCAGGCCAGACGCTTTCCACATCTTCAGAGACCCCGTGAGCTCTGACCTGCCCTGGCCAGGAGTCCTGGTGGGAATGACCATCCCCTCCCTGTGGTACTGGTGCACAGACCAGGTGGGTCCCACTGCAAACCTGGGGGCTGCCACCTCACCTGGACTGATTTTCTGATTTCACCTGATACTGATTTTCATCACTAAAATCGTATTTTACCATCAACAAAATCAGATGGTTAAGTCCTAAAGAAGGACATCCTGATATGCACAACTAAATATTAGTAATATATCCATGGAAGAAGGGGTAAGAACGTGTTTGTGTGCTAATCCCAGTCTATAAAGAAGTCTTTTGTTTGTTTGTTTGCTCTTTAACTTGATCTTTTCCTTCCCTGTGCAGCACCTGTGAATTTCTTCTCTCACCTTTCCTGGGTCTGGCTCCCACCCCTCCATCAGACCCCTCCTGCTGTTCCAGCTGTGCTTTCCTGCTCTCTTATTTAACTCTGCCCACCCCAGCTCTGCCCTGCTCCTGGGCCAGGCTCCTCCAAGGCCCAGGGAAGTGCCCAGAGCAGGGGGAATGGAAATGGCAGGGCAGGGCAGGTGAGGTCAGGCCCTGCAGCACGGCTGGGAGGGCACAGAGCAGTGCCCGTGTCTGTGAAAGGTGCCAGGCCCCAGAGCAGGGGCCCCATCCCAGGCAGGCTCTGTGATCACCCTCTGAGACCTGCAGAGTTCACTGGAGATCAAAGCCAGGATGCTCCATCCCCGCCAGCCGCTGCTGCTGGCAGCCAACCAGAGCCATTCCTTCGTTCCCTAGGTCATCGTTCAGAGGTCTCTCGCTGCCAAAAACCTGTCCCACGCCAAAGGAGGCTCCTTGATGACCTCCTACCTGAAGATTTTGCCCCTGTTTATGATGGTAATGCCGGGCATGATCAGCCGGGTTCTGTTCCCAGGTGAGTGCACGGGGAGGGACCTCGGAGCTCCCCTCGTGCCCCAGGGCTGGGGGAGCCTTCCCAAGGCATCAGTGCCCAGCACGGGAGGAAACGCCCTCAGACAGGAGCTGGATCCTGCCAGAGCTGGCCCAGGGTCCCAGGCTGGAGCCCCCTTGGACAGGACATTTTACAGCACTCAGCAGAGGAGCCTGCTCAGAGACTCTGGGCACTGCTGCCCCTCACTGCCCTCTGCTTCTTTCAGACCTGGTGGCTTGTGCAGACCCAGATGTTTGCCAAAAAATCTGCGGCAACCCCTCTGGCTGTTCTGACATTGCTTATCCCAAGCTGGTGCTGGAGCTGCTGCCTGTAGGTAAGAGCCTGTGGTGGCCCTGGCATGGTGGGCTGGCACAGGGGTCTGGGAGGGGAGCTCAGGGAGGCAAAGAGCCTGGCACTGTCACTGAGAGGGATGGGATGAACCTGCCACTGTCATTTTAAATTGGAGTTAAATCAGCTTTTAAAGTCTGTTCTGCCCACAGAACACCCGGAGGCCGCCCTGCCCTCTGCGGGTTCCTCAGGTGGCTCTGCCTCTCCTCGTTGCAGGGCTCAGGGGCCTGATGATGTCCGTGATGATTGCAGCCCTCATGTCCTCCCTGACCTCCATCTTCAACAGCTCCAGCACCATCTTCACCATGGACCTCTGGAAACACCTCCGGCCCCGCTGCTCCGAGTGGGAGCTGATGGTCGTGGGCAGGTGGGCAGGGCCTGGTGCCAGGCACAGCTGGGCACAGCTGGGCACAGCTGGATGGGCTGGGCAGAGCCTGGTGCCAGGCACAGCTGGGCACAGCTGGGTGGGCTGGGCAGAGCCTGGTGCCAGGCACAGCTGGGTGGGCTGGGCAGAGCCTGGTGCCAGGCACAGCTGAGCACAGCTGGGATGGGCTGGGCAGAGCCTGGTGCCAGGCACAGCTGAGCACAGCTGGGATGGGCTGGGCAGAGCCTGGTGCCAGGCACAGCTGGATGGGCTGGGCAGAGCCTGGTGCCAGGCACAGCTGGGCACAGCTGGATGGGCTGGGCAGAACCTGGTGCCAGGCACTCCTGGGCACAGCCCCTGAGGTGGCACCACTGCCCAGCTCGGGCAGGACTGCAGCAGAGGCTTTAGGGCTGTGGGACACCTGGGTCACCCTGAGCAGTGGGAGAAGCAGGGAGGGCCTTGTGGTGGTGTGGGGGTCCCCAGGATGAGGTGAGAGATGAGAATTCCATCCTCCATGTTCTCAGGAGGCTGATTTATTAATTTATGATACATGATTTGATATGATATACTAAATCTGTACTAAACTAAAGAGAAAGGATACATCAGAAGGCTTAACAAGAATGATAATGAGAGCTCGTGACTGACTTCTTAGAGTCAAACACAGCTGATGGTGATTGGTCATTAATTAAGAACAATTCACATGGAACCAATCCAAGATGCACCTGTTGGTAAACACTCTCCAGCCCACATTCCCAAGCAATCAGATAATTACTGTTTTCACTCCTCTCTGAGGCCTCTCAGCTTCCCAGGAGAAGCCCTGTGCCAAGAGGATTTTTCAGGGAATCTCAGGGTGGCAGGGCCCGAGCTCACAGGAAGGGCCCCCGTGTGTCCCGCAGGGTGTTCGTGCTGCTGCTGACCGTGGTGTCCATCCTGTGGATCCCCCTGGTGCAGGCCGGCCAGGGCGGGCAGCTCTTCATCTACATCCAGTCCATCAGCTCCTACCTGCAGCCGCCCGTGGCCGTGGTCTTCATCCTGGGCTGCTTCTGGAGGAGAGCCAACGAGAAGGTACCGGGCAGTGCCCGCCCCGCAGCCCCGCCGGGCCCTGCCCTGGCGCTCAGCGCCCTCCTTGCCTCGGCAGGGCGCGTTCTGGGGGCTGCTGCTGGGGCTGCTGCTGGGCGCCGTGCGCCTGGTGCTGGACTTCATCTACCCCGAGCCGCGCTGCGGGCAGCCGGACACGCGGCCTGGTGTGGTCAGGCACATGCACTACCTCTACTTCTCCATGGTGCTGGGGGCCACCACCGGCCTCACCGTGCTCCTGGTCAGCCTGGCCACCGAGCCCCCGGCCCCCGAACAGGTCTGTGAGTCCCCGGTGTGATCCCTGAGCCCTCAGTGCCCCCCTGTGTGTTCCGTCAGTTCCCAATGCCTCCATGGGTTACGGCCCCCTTTGTGATCCCTTAGCCCCCAGTGCCCCCCTGTGTGTTCCCTCAGCCCCCAGTACCCCCCTGTGTGTTCCCTTAGCCCCCAGTGCCTCCCTGGGTTACCTTAGCCCCTAATGCCCCCCTGTGTGTTCCCTGAGCCCCCAATGCCCCCCTGTGTAATCCCTTAGCCCCCAATGCCTCCCTGGGTTATAGCACCCCCTTTGTGATCCCTTAGCCCCCAATGCCCCCCTGTGTGTTCCCTCAGCCCCCAGTGCCTCCCTGGGTGCCCCATTCTGCATCCCCGGGGGGAAATAGCTGCAGATGGGAGCCCTGCTCACTCCTGGGTATGGGCACACCTGGGGCACTGAGCCCTCCTCTGCTGCTCCCTCTGCTCTGGGGCCCACAAATGACACTGGTCCACAGCAAATTGCACCAGGAGCTGCTGTTGAGGTCAGGGGTGTGTGTTCCATCCATGACAAATTAGCCTTTTCCCCTCTGTTGTCCAAGAAATTCCAGGTCTGGGTCATCTTTCCCAACTCCCTTACTAACTTAGCAGGGAAACTCTTTTACTCACACAAGGAGAAGCCCAGTGCAGGGAGCGCCTCTGCCCTGGAGCAGGTTTGGGGCCCTTTGGCTGTGTTCAGTGGGTGTACCAGGGCTGAGGCTGCAGGAGGGCCCTGGGAGCACAAAGGAGGGGCAGGGGGCTCAGGCAGAGCTCACACAGCAGCTCCTGGTGCAATCTACTGTGTGTCCTCCTCTTCAGGACAGGACTAACCCTGAGCCCAGAAATGCCCAGCAAGGGAGATGCCCAGAGCTGTGTGATCAGTCCAGAGCTCACCTGCCCTCCCTGTAACAGCTGCTCCTCCTCTCCAGCCTTGATCTTTCCAGCTTTATGTGCTGCTCATCCCTCTCTATCCACACTGCCATTGAGAACATCCCTCTGTAATGAGTCCTTTGGATATTTGAAGAAAATAATCCCCATTTCCCACCTGTTGCCTCTTCTCTCAGCACTCCCACTTCAAGCCAGCCCTCCCTGGCCACAATTTCTGTTCTTTTTGCCCCTCCCTGACCTGCTGTTCATCTGTGCCCATGGACCAAACTGTCTCCTTGGCACAGACCTCACAGACTCATTTTAGGGGTGGAGGCCAAGCAGGAGCTGCCCAGAGGACACAGCCCTGGCAGAGCCCCAGGTCAGGGGGGGATTCTGGCTGCTCTGAGCCCTGGGCAGAAGTTGCTGAGCAGCACCCTCGGTGCCCAGCAGTGCTGAGATGGCAGTGGTTGCTGAGCAGCCCCCTTGATGCACCCTTGATGCCGGCAATGCTGAGCACCTCCTCGATGCCCAGCAATGTTGAGCAGCCCCTTTGATGCCCATTGCTCGCTGAGCACCCCCTTGATGCCCCCTCGATGCCCAGCAGTGCTGAGCCCCCCCTGACGCCCCCTCGCTGCCGCAGATCCGCCGCCTGACCTGGTTCACGCGCGGGGATGCCCCGGCCGGGCAGGAGGCAGCAGCAGCAGCAGCAGCAGCAGCCGGGCCCAGCCCTGCCAAGGAGCAGCTGGAGCTGAGCCCCGCTCCTGAGAGCAGCCCCGAGCCCAGCAAAGGTCAGTGACCACAGCCCGGGGCTCCTAACAGCCTGCAGGACAGGGGACAGTGAACTCCTTCCTCTGGAGCTGCAGGGTGTGCTGAATTGCAGAGTTAAAGGACAGAGAAGGTGCTGAGCTGGAGGCACCTGTAGGATTGCCCAGCCCTGGCCCTGCACAGATCCAAACAATCCCACCCTGGGCATCCCTGGAGTGGGGTCCAAACCCTCCCAGAGCTCTGTGGGGCTGTGCCCATCCCTGGGGATCTGGGCAGTGCCAGCCCGTCTAGGGAAGAACCTTTCCCTGAAACCCAACCTAAAGATCCCCAGCCCAGCTCCAGCCCTGCCCTGGTGCTGTCCCAGAGCAGAGCTGGGAGCTGCCCCTCGGGAGGAGCTGCAGGGCACACTGAGCTCTGACCTCCACCTCCTCTCATCCAGGGCCAAAAAGGCTTTACCTGACATTGCACCTGAGCAGGAGTTCAGTTTCTTTTCCAGCTCTCGATGGCATTACAAGAGCTTGAAACAAAGGAGCTGGGTGGGACACAGAGCCACGGCCACTAACCCAGGCTGGTGCTGTGGCACCTGCTGCCAGAACTGGCTGGAAAAGGGGAGGGTGAAGGAAAACACAATAACGCTGATGAAATTCCCTCTCTGTTTTCCAGCAGTGTTCCCTGATCAGCTCTAGCAGCAGGGAGAGCCCAGAGCCCGGGGCTGAGCTCCTGGCAGAGCAGTGAGGGAGGATGTGCATGTTTTAAAGCTGTGCATGTTTTAAAGCTGTGCATGTTTTAAAGCTTGTTCCTATCAGGATTGAGCACAGCCCTGTGCAGGCTGCCCGTGCACTGCAGCCAGGGTTCCCAGCCCTGTTTTTGCCAGGCTCAGCCCTGTTTGGTGCCTGTCAGCTTTGCTGCTGTCCCTTTATCTGTGCCAGGCTGCAGTGAGTTAATGAGCCAGGGTGCAGCTCCCCTGCAGCTGGGCAGCCTCACACTGCTGGACACAGGTCACCTTGCAGCAGTAATGATGTGCCCCAAGGCAGGGGCAGTGCAGGTGTGGCAGGGATGGGCTAGAGCAGCATCACCTGGGGGCACCAAGCAGCTCCAGCTCGGGTTTCAGCTTTGGGTTATTGCTGCTGTGGCTGCTGGGAGAGCAGAACCTGAGCTCAGAGCTGCAGGGAAGATGGAGCTGGTGCTGCGGGGAGCATCGAGCTGGGTGCTGCGGGAAGGATGGAGCTGGGGGCTGCAGGGAGGATGGAGCTGGGTGCTGCAGGGAGGATGGAGCTCAGAGCTGCAGGGAGGATGGAGCTGGTGCTGCGGGGAGGATGGAGCTGGGTGCGGGAGGGAGGATGGAGCTGGGTGCTGCGGGGAGGATGGAGCTGGTGCTGCGGGGAGGATGGAGCTGGTGCTGCAGGGAGGATGGAGCTGGTGCTGCAGGGAGGATGGTCCTGGTGCTGCGGGGAGGATGGAGCTGGTGCTGCAGGGAGGATGGAGCTGGGTGCTGCAGGGAGGATGGAGCTGGTGCTGCAGGGAGGATGGAGCTGGTGCTGCAGGGAGGATGGAGCTGGTGGTGCAGGGAGGATGGTCCTGGTGCTGCGGGGAGGATGGAGCTGGGTGCTGCAGGGAGGATGGAGCTGGGTGCTGCAGGGAGGATGGAGCTCAGAGCTGCAGGGAGGATGGAGCTGGTGCTGCGGGGAGGATGGAGCTGGTGCTGCGGGGAGGATGGAGCTGGTGCTGCAGGGAGGATGGTCCTGGTGCTGCAGGGAGGATGGAGCTGGTGCTGGAAGGAGGATGGAGCTGGGTGCTGCAGGGAGGATGGAGCTGGGTGCTGCAGGGAGGATGGAGCTGGTGCTGGAGGGAGGATGGAGCTGGTGCTGGAAGGAGGATGGAGCTCAGAGCTGCAGGGAGGATGGAGCTGGTGCTGCAGGGAGGATGGAGCTCAGAGCTGCAGGGAGGATGGAGCTGGGGGCTGCAGGGAGGATGGAGCTGGGTGCTGCAGGGAGGATGGAGCTCAGACCTGCAGGGAGGATGGAGCTGGTGCTGCGGGGAGGATGGAGCTGGTGCTGCAGGGAGGATGGAGCTGGGTGCTGCAGGGAGGATGGAGCTGGTGCTGCGGGGAGGATGGAGCTGGTGCTGCGGGGAGCACGGAGCTGGGTGCTGCAGGGAGGATGGAGCTCAGAGCTGCAGGGAGGACGGAGCTGGTGCTGCAGGGAGGACGGAGCTGGTGCTGCGGGGAGGATGGAGCTGGTGCTGCAGGGAGGATGGAGCTGGTGCTGCAGGGAGGACGGAGCTGGTGCTGCAGGGAGGACGGAGCTGGTGCTGCAGGGAGGACGGAGCTGGTGCTGCGGGGAGGACGGAGCTGGTGCTGCGGGGAGGATGGAGCTGGTGCTGCGGGGAGGATGGAGCTGGTGCTGCGGGGAGGATGGAGCTGGTGCTGCGGGGAGGATGGAGCTGGTGCTGCGGGGAGGATGGAGCTGGGTGCTGCAGGGAGGATGGAGCTGGTGCTGCGGGGAGGATGGAGCTGGTGCTGGAAGGAGGATGGAGCTGGTGCTGGAAGGAGGATGGAGCTGGTGCTGCGGGGAGGATGGAGCTGGGTGCTGCAGGGAGCATGGTCCTGGTGCTCCAGGGAGGATGGGTGCCAGCTGGGTGCCAGCGCAGTGCCCAGGGACACCGGGGGTGTTTGTGCACCCAGCCCTGCCCAGCAGCACGCGGCTCCCCTGGCTCATCTCTCCCGTCCTGTCGCAGGTGCAGCCGAGCCCAGGGGCAGCTCCAAGCTGCTGAGCACGGTGCTGTGGCTGTGCGGGATGGAGCGCGGGCAGGAGGGCGCCGAGAGCCCGCCCAGGGCCGAGCCCCCGCCCGCGGTGTCCCTGGAGGAGGAGCCGCTGGTGAGGCACATCCTGAACATCAACCTGCTGCTCTGTGTGTGTGCTGGCGTTTTCCTCTGGGCGTACTTCGCATAGCCAGGGGGAGGCCAGGCTCACAGCACCACCTAATCCTAACTGGTGTAAATATTAATGATTAGCACAGGGTTCGTGTAATTCTAAATGCTTTCTAAATTTTATTTCTTTATTTAAGACATTTTAAAGATATAATATTTTCCTTATTTCTAATGGGGGCCTGGCTGTGCTCGGGGCAGAGCACTTGGCACTGGCACTGTCAGACCCCACCTGGCACCAACCAGCTGAGGAAGGTTGGTTTGGTTATTTTAAATATTTAATATTTTGCTCTTTGGCCTTGGAGCACTGCCTGGAATTCAGGAAGCCTGGAATCCCTTCCTATTTATGCCTCTAGAACCAGCTACAACCACTTGGGTCCCCTCTGGCTCAGCTCCTCTGGCCTTGGGGGACAGCAGTGACACCTCGAGTGCCCAGAGCAGAGCCCAGGGCTGTTCTCTGGTCCCTGATGTGCCTCTGGCTCAGCTGTGCCCGTTCAGCTCCTCCCCTGTGTGCAGTGAGTGCTGATGGACCTGTCTGGGAGCTCTGGCTGAGGCACCACCACTGCCACTCCATGGCAGCACCAGCACCAGCATGGAAACTGCCCCACAGCTGCTGCTGGGGGCACCTGAAAGACCTACACCAGCCAAACCCACCAGGTGTGCCAGGGCAGGGCTGCCCAGGGCCAGCCCCTCACGGCCTGGGCACCCACAGATGTTCTGGGAGTGCCTCAGTGGAGAGCCTGGGGCTGGGCACATCCCTGGCCCTGGGCACATCCCTGGCCCTGGGCACATCCCTGGCCCTGGGCACCATCCCTGGGGCTGGGCACATCCCTGGGGCTGGGCACCATCCCTGGCCCTGGGCACCATCCCTGGCCCTGGGCACATCCCTGGGGCTGGGCACCATCCCTGGGGCTGGGCACATCCCTGGGGCTGGGCTGGGCACATCCCTGGCCCTGGGCCTGGTGCAGCTGCACAGAACCATTAAAGAGTGAGATCTGTCCCTGCCTGCCTGCAGTCTGTGGGATGGGAGGGCTGTCAACACCTCTGGGCCCCATGGCTGGGTTGGAGGAGGCTCCTCATGGAGCCCCTCAGCTGCCCTGGCCCCTGCTCCCCTCCCCAGAACCCAATAAACCCTGCAGGGCCATAGCAAACCTCACCCAGAGCTGGCAGCACTGTGTGCAGGCAGTGATGGTGAGACCAGGCAGGAGCACCTGCAAACCTGCAGGAAATGCTCCTGTTTAACCACACAAAGGGAACTGGCACTGGGGGATCCTGCCTGGGCCTGTGAACACTGCTGGAACCCTGGGGCAGAGAGGCACTGACAGTTTGGGGGATAAACACCAAAATCAGCCACAGGACTGGAGTGTGTGGCTCCTCAAACTGAATTTGGAGGTACCAAGATGTGTTACAGGGCTGGTGTGGTGACAGAGGAAGGTCCCACAGTGCTCCCACTGAGGTCCTGAAGGGAAAACCAAGCAGAGCAGCCAGTGACTGCAAACCACACAGTGCAGGGGATCACTGTGACCTTCAGGAGCCAGTGGAAGCAACAAAACTAGAATAAAGATGCCTTAAGTTGACAAAAAACAATCTTTAATTTTATAAATGTTCACTCAACTT
Organism: Geothlypis trichas; assembly: GCA_009764595.1. Classification (NCBI taxonomy): domain Eukaryota; kingdom Metazoa; phylum Chordata; class Aves; order Passeriformes; family Parulidae; genus Geothlypis; species Geothlypis trichas. Next base: position 16,167,534 of record CM019916.1, read on the forward strand.
CTGAATCCAAACAGCTGTTTCAAAGTTCTTTCAAAATTCAACCGTTTTCACCAAAAGCACAAACCCCATTTCCACGGTTTCCTCGTGAAACAGTTGCCAGTTGCACATGAACAAAGCAGGTTAATACAAATAACTATGAAATCAGGGTAAGTACTGCTCCTAAGTAGCAATGAAATGATTAAAGAGACAGAAGTTCCTCCTACAGCACGACAGTCCTTCAAGGCACTGGATGCATCCACAGTTCCACAGGTGACTGAGAACCAGCAGTCACCACCAGCACTGGGGCAGGGTTTGGTTCATGGCTTGAGGGGAGTCTGCAGCAAATCTGAGAGGGGATGGCCCTTGGGACAGAGGGGATGGCTGTTGGGACAGAGGGGATGGCCCTTGGGACAGAGGGGATGGCCCTTGGGACACAGGGGATGGCCTTGGGACAGAGGGGATGGCCCTTGGGACACAGGGATGGCCCTTGGGATACAGGGATGGCCCTTGGGACACAGAGGATGGCTGTTGGGACACAGGGGACATCCCTTGGGACAGAGGGGATGGCTGTTGGGACACAGGGGATGGCCCTTGGGATACAGGGATGGCCCTTGGGACAGAGGGGATGGCTGTTGGGACACAGGGATGGCCTTTGGGACACAGGGGACGTCCCTTGGGACACAGGGATGGCCCTTGGGACACAGGGGTGGCCCTTGGGAGGCAGCTCCTGGGACGGGCTAAGATCTACAAAGAAGCTCCAACCGTGCCGTGAGAAGGATGATTTCCCTAATACAGACATGCACTTTAAATAACTAACGTTCTGCTTCTTATTCTTTTGGGATTTCTGCTCATACCACCTGTATCAGCACTGACCACGCTTCCTAGGCCACTTCCTGCAGGAATTCATTCCTTCCATCCAAGAGTTGGAAAACCGTTGTCCAGACCCAGATCATTAAACTTCTTCTGAGGGCGAAACCTGGCCCAAGGCTGGGCTGCACCTGCTGAGAGGTGTGCTCGGGGCTGGGCCCCGTGCCAGCTGTGCCCAGCTGTGCCCAGCTGTGCCCGCTGCCAGAAGAAGCCTTTCCCTGGGAGGTCTGGGTTCGCAGGCGCTGGAAGGCGGCGCGGGCTCACAGCGCCGTGCTCTCCGTGTCATTGTCAATGTCCAGCAGCAGGTGGGTGTGCAGCTCTCTGCCCAGCTCTGCAGGAGGCTCGGGAGGAGGGTTTGCAAGTGGCTCTGCAATACTGCAATTAGAGTCTGCACAAAAAGGAACAGCAAGTTTAGCAGCCGGGCCGGGGCCAGCTCACTGAGTCGGGGCTTCCTGGGCACCTCCTTGGGCAGAGAAGGGAAAGCAAAGATCAACGAGGGCTCTGGGAACAGAGCTGGCCCCTGTGGGCACTCAGGGCTGAGCCCAGTGACCAGCTCAGACTGCTCCTCCTACACACCCCGGGCCAGGCCTGGGCACAGGAACACAAACCCACTGCTTCCTGAAGGAGGGAGGACACCCAGCCTGACTGAGATCAGATTCCCCAATGGCCCCGGAGAGCTACTCTGGACTTTCACATCAAAACACTCAGCAAAATAACCTGGCACCTAAATCATCCACCAGGGAACAGCACCTGTGACTGTGAGAAGCAACAGGAACAAGGATGGTGTCAGAAGGAGGCAGAAGTGATTTACACCAAGTGCAGATTAAACCTCTCTCCTGTGTGAACAGGGCATGCCATGGTCTTTGCCTCTTCTGAGGAGAGGAGGATTTTATTCAAGGTGTCAAAAAAGGATCTCTGCTGCATCTCTGGTAGCTAGAATTATCAGACCAGAAAAATCCCCAGCAGCTCAAAAAAGGGCAACTGAAAATCTTGTCAGGATTTTGGAAAGCTGATTTACAACGTGCCATGACATCCCTTACTGCAGTCCAGCAGCTGCTCCACATAAGAAGTAATTTAGCTCACTTAGATCAACAAAAAATCCAAATAAATGCCTTGTTTTCAAGCACAGGAGGTGCAGACAGGCATCCTAGAGAGAATGGGACTCATAACTCAAGCACGAAATCCTGACGTTAACCCAGAAGTTACTGCAGGACAGCTCAAGTTGAAAAGGTTTCTGAGCTAAATGACCTGGAGGAGGGGAAGGCAGCCCCTGAGTGCAGCCTGCCCTGAGTGCAGCCTGCCCTGAGTGCAGCCTGCCCTGCTCCTGAGCCCCCCAGCCTGCCCTGAGTGCAGCCTGCCCTGCCCCTGAGCCCCCCAGCCTGCCCTGAGCCCCCCAGCCTGCCCTGCCCTGAGCCCCCCAGCCTGCAGGGATGTGGGACCTGCACAGAGCAGCTGCAGTCCCCCCTGCTCTGGGCTGGCACTGAGCAGGAGCTTCAGCCACAGAACCCCAGAATGGTTTGGGCTGGGAGGGACCCTAAATCCCATCCCACCCCCCTCTGCACGGGCAGGGACACCCCCAGCAGGCTGTGACACGGGGAGGTGACACAGGGGACAGCAGGGCCTCTGCACAAACAGCACACAGCAGCAGCTCTGGGGGTGGGCACAGACACAGCAGAGCTGAGAGAGCTCCACATTCTGCTCTCCGGGCCTTAGTGGGTTAATGGAGCAGGGCAGCCCCTCTGGCCATGCCAGGGACACACAGCAGGGCACTGGGGTTAGTAGTTAGCACACACATCATTAGCAATTAGCAATTAGCAACAGTGTCGGCCAATCAGGGGCCTTTTCCTTACCATTGCACTTGCCAATACAGTTCCTACTGAATGCTGGTCAAACATCTGGATTATTTAATAAATATTGATTAGAATATTCTAGGGCTTCTTACTCGAACACTATAAATAGAATTTGAGGCATTACTAAAGCCCAGCACATGGACAAAGGAGTTACAGTGTCCTGAGGACAGCTCAGGATTCCTGTTCAGGGATCATTATGGGGTTTGCAGGCACCTTAATTTTGTTCTCTCATTCCACTTGTTAAGGTTCAAATTAAAACCAGCAGCTGCACATTGTGAATTAGTGAGTCTGTAAGTGCTGGTATGTGCAGGTGTGAATATTAGAGCAGACACTCTTATGTGACAGGTGGTGGTGTTAATTCAGATTATTAATCCTTTAAAAACACATTGATCTGGAGAAGGTGGATGCTTTAGCAAGGAGTGTTCTGCTGGAGGTGAGCCTGAGTGTCACTTCAGTCCTCCCCAAGGGGATTTCAGCTGAACAGGCTGGATCTTCCAGGTCCCTTCACCAGTTTTGGAGAGAACCCTCCCTCAGCAGCTTTTCCTTCCCCATTTCCCAGCGTGGCAGCTCCCATGCTGTGTTTGCAGCACACACCTGGGCTGATGCTCTGCTCTGCAGCCCCTCTGCCGTGCCCAATTCTAATGAAGAGCCCCAGCTGGATGTTAATTACAAGATAAGGATTTCTCCCATTACACTGGGGTAAAACAAACCCTCCCTGTCTGCTATCATTGAAGCAATTTCCTCAGAACCAGGAAAACCCTAAAATGAAAATAAATATGGTCAAACTGTGAAACACTTGGAAATTTAGATTAAGTCTTTCCTTGAAGTTTACTCATTAGCACAGCTGCTGCTGTTCACTTCATTGTGAAGTGCTGGCAGCATTCAGAGCCCAGCCCCACTTCTGACTCCAGCTTGGGAATAAATTATCCCCATACTTTAAATATACTGACAAAAGTACAATCAGAAGTCAGTTATTTTAAGAATAAAAGCCACTTTTTAGTTGGTTAAGCAGCTCATTTACTGCAGGTTTCTCCATGGAACCCCATAATGGGCAGGGACACCTCCCACCACCCCAGGTTCCTCCAAACCCCACCCAGCCTGGCCTTGGCCACTTCCAGGGATCCAGGGCACCCTCCAGGCCACCTCTTCTTCCAATTAGCAGAAACCCCAAACCTGAGTGGTTTCCAGCCTGGCTCCTCAGTGTAACCCTGATGTCAGTGTCCTGTCCTGCTGCACCTCAGGCAGGCAGCTCTGCCTCCCCAGCTGCTGGGGACAGCTCAGGGGCAGCAGCAGCAGCACCAGGGGCTCCCACCCCACAGGGACCTGAGAGGGGTGGCCATGGGTGGCACTGAGCAGGCAGAGCCCCCAGGGAGCCTGGCACCAACGTGCCATGGTGCAGCTGCTGTTCTGCCATGGGTTTAGTCACATCAGCCTGGGTTTTGCCAAAAAAAAAAAAACCCAAGTGGTTTAAAATAACTGCAAAGCTCAAGTGAGAGCTACATTAGAATGTAACCACAAACCACCAAGTTGTAGGAAAAGTCATATTTGTCTGCAGTGAGGAGAACAAACCTGCTGGAAATGGGTCAGCCATCACACCTGGGTTGGTGTGAAGAGTTAATTATCTCCAGGGACTTAAGGAATAACTGAATGTCCACAGCCCTATCACAGCTGAGCAGCAGAGCCTTAAACCCTCCTGCAGGCAGAATGCTATGGAGGGATGAGGTGCAGAGCTGGCAGAGCACAGTTCCTACACAGAGGTGGGTACAGGGCACAGAGCAGAGCTCCTACACAGGGGTGGGACACAGGGCACAGCTCCTACACAGGGGTGGGACACAGGGCACAGAGCACAGCTCCTACACAGGGGTGGGCACAGAGCACAGCTCCTACACAGGGGTGGGCACAGAGCACAGCTCCTACACAGGGGTGGGCACAGGGCACAGAGCACAGCTCCTACACAGGGGTGGGACACAGGGCACAGCTCCTACACAGGGGTGGGCACAGGGCACAGAGCACAGCTCCAAGCACATGTCTGCACTCAAGCTACACACAGGAGCAGCTGAGCTGCAGGCTCTGTGAGTACAAACCTTATTGGCAGTAACCATCCCCACCTGTGAAGGCATTGGGGTAGAGCTGTTAGCAACAGAACTGATCCTCTGCATTCCAATACATTAGGCTAACTCTAGAGAAGCTGCAGTGTCATGGGAAAGTTCCGACCATTATTAATTTTAAGTAGATTTAAAAGCATTAGTCTCCCACATTCAGTATCTCTCCCTTCAGAATTTCCCAGAATAAGCAGTGACTCAGCAGGAAAACATTCCAGAATCTGCTGGTTTTGAATGGCCTCAGCAACTACATTTAAAAAAAAAAATAAACTTTATTAAAGTAACATTATCCTGACCAAATTGGTAACTACAAACTTCATGAAGCTTCTGTGAGAAGACAAAAGTTTCTCTTTGCTTCATGGCTGTCTTAAAACAAGGACTGCACTTAAAATGTCAGGCTCTATAAATACTGACCTAAGAAATACAGTTTAATACAGCTGATTCTTCAGCTTCTGGATGTCCAACTTAAATGCACATCAGAAGGCTCTGTTCCCATAAGGTAAAACATTCTCTGCATGTTTTGCCTACTAGAACACGTGTCAGTGACCACTCATGCCCTTTTCTTATCTCAGTATGTGCTGAAATCCACCATCCTTGGCTACATCTTCCCCCATGTAAATATTTGCTTTTTTGGCAACAGATGTCCGAGCAGAACTGACTGCCAAGATGCTGAGCTGGAGCTGCTGTCACAGTAAAGCTTCCAAACAGGAATAAAAAAACCAACAAAAGTTCATCTCCTCTTGCCCCCAAACACCTCTGCCTGAGGAAGGACACCCTCGTGTGCAGAGCAGCTGGGTGGGCACTAACTGGAAATGAGGATTTTAACTGAGATTTGTGCTGCCCAGCTCCCCCCAGCTCCATCACTGCTTTGGAACGGGCACTAACTGGAAATGAGCTCTGAGTATTTTAACTATGAGTATTTTAACTGAGATTTGTGCTGCCCAGCTCCATCAGTACTTTGGAGCAGGCAGTGACTGGAAATGAGCTCTGAGTATTTTAACTATGAGTATTTTAACAGATTTGTGCATCCCCATGACCCCCACTCCATCATTGCTGTGGAGTGGGCACTAACTGGAAGTGAGCTAGGAGTATTTTAACTATGAGTATTTTAACTGAGATTTGTACTTCCCTGCTCCCTCCTCTCCATCACTAACTGGAAATGAGCTCTGAGTATTTTAACTATGAGTATTTTAACCGAGATTTGTGCATCCCCACGACCCCCACTCCATCAGTGCTGTGGGCACTAACTGGGAATGAGCTGTGAGTATTTTAACTCTGAGTATTTTAACTGAGATTTGTGCTTCCCCACGACCCTCCAGCTCCATCACTGCTTTGGAGTGGGCACTAATTGAGAATGAGCTGTGAGTATTTTACCTATGAGTATTTTAACTGAGATTTGTGCTTCCCTGCTCCCCCTATTCCATCACTAACTGGAAATGAGCTGTTAGTATTTTACCTATGAGTATTTTAACAGATTTGTGCTCCCCAGCTGCCCCAGTTCCATCACTGCTTTGGAGTGGGCACTAACTGGGAATGAGCTGTGAATATTTTACCTATGAGTATTTTAGCTGACATTCGTGCTGCCCAGCTGCCCCAGCCCATCAGTACTTTGGGGTGGGCACTAACTGGGAATGAGCTGTGAGTACTTTACCTATGAGTATTTTAACAGATTCGTGCTGCCCAGCTGCCCCAGCCCATCAGTGCCCCGTGCCCTGCCATCCCCCATCCCCAGCACTCAGGCAGGGCTGCACTCACCTGTGACGGTTTTGGAGGCCGTTGCCGCGGGGTTTGTTGTTGCCGGGGCGTTTGCAGCGGTGCCGTCCGCAGGCTGCGCGGGCGGGTGCGGCGGGGGGCGGCACGCTGGGTCTGTTCCGGGGCTTGGGCACGGGCCGGGCCGGGGCAGGGTGCCGCCCTGGGGCGGGCAGGGCTCGGCGGGCACGGCGGGGGCACTGCTGGGTGCTTACCCAGCGGGGGCGTGTCGGGAGGGGTGGGGGTCTGCGGCGGGGGCACGGACGGGGAGCAGGGCGGCTGCTCGGGGCCCTGCTCGCCGGGAGAGCCTTGGCCGCTGCCGCCGCCGCCCTTGGGCTGCAGGGGAGGCGTCGCCTGCGCCGGGGGCTGCGGGGGCGGGTGGCTGGGGGCCTGCAGAGGGGACAGGCTGCTGGAGTACCTGCGGGGGGCTGACACCTGGCTGGGACAGGGGCTCGGGGCTGCTCCTGGGGCTGCGTGCTGAGCGGGAGGAGAGGAGCTCCTGGCCGGGGGGCTTTGGAGACACGGAAGGAGGCTGAGCGGCTGGGGATGAGCTTTGGCTGCCTGGCTGCCCCGGGGGGGGGTTGGCTGGCTTGGGAGGGGCTGGTGCAGGCTTCTTCATAGCTGTGGAGAGAAGAGAGGACATGTCAGCATCAGGAACTGGGGTTTTACAGGACAGGCAGTGCTGGGACATGGGGAATGGCTTCCCACTGCCAGAGGGCAGGGATGGATGGGATATTGGGTACAGGTGCCCACAGCAGCTATAGCTGTCCCTGGATCCCTGGCAGTGTCCCAGGCCAGGCTGGGCAGGGCTTGGAGCACCCTGGGACAGTGGGAGGTGTCCCTGCCATGGGAGAGGACAGAACAAGATGAGTTTTAAGCTCCCTTCCAACCCAAAGCATTTTGGAATTCTACGATTCCAAACCAAGTTCCCAAAGAAAACAATTAACAGCACAAAAAATCCCCAGCTACGTTATCAAAATGAAGTGCTGCATTATCAAGTACAAGCATTTACTGATCAATAGCTTTTGAGAGTTTGTTAAACAGCACTGGTGACACTGTCACCATTCAGAGAGTCCAAAAGTCACAGCTGCTTTACAGCCAGGCCCTGGGGACAAGCCAACAGATCAAACTGCTGTCTGTGTAAGGGCAGAGACGCTGATAGAGTGATTTCAGCAGCATTTCTGCAGTGCCTCAAGGCTTGGAACACAGCGGCCTGGCAAGCAATGAACACCCACCTCTCCTGAGGGCGTGGGGACTGGGCCCAGCAGCGCTCTGGGGCTGGCTGACAGACAGCTGGGAGCTGCTGGGCACGGCCTGGCCCGGGGCTGGGCCTGCCTGGCCGTTCCTCACCGGGGGAGGAGTGGCTGCACTCGTGCTCTCCTTGGACCTGGAGCTGCTGCAAACCAAAGAGCCCACGTTAGACATGGTTCTGACCCTGATGCCTTGTCTGGCTCAGCTGCAGCTGCTCCCTCACAAACCGTGCTGGGATCAGACAGAGGAAACAATTCTCGTGGTCAAGCCCTGGCACAGGTGCCCAGGGAAGTGGTGGAGTCACAGCCCCTGAAGTGTTCAAACACGTGGATGTGCCACTTGGTGGCTCAGTGCTGGCTGATGGGATGTGGAGGATGAGCCAGCTGAGGAGGGTCTGGGCAGGGTCCCTGCTGTGGCCGTGCACCTGCAGGCTCCTCTCACTGCTTTGTATTTAGAGTCACCTGCAGCAGTGTAGCCCCCAAAAGGGCTGACTTTATCACTGCCACTGGCACTGTGCAGCCCCTGCTCTCCAGGTGCTGTGAACAAACTGTGAGTACCTGCACACACTTAAAACCTGTGCAGATTTTAAGTCAACTTTCAGACACGACTCCTAAGGTTTCATTTCAGCTGCCTCTGCCACAAAAACCATCTGTGGAGGAAACAGTGGCGTGCAGGGGATTTCCAAATGAGCAGGTTTTGTAAATATGTCACCTGAGAAGGAGCTGTGTGCACAGGAGTCAGTGCTGCATCAAACCCCACAGAGGGCTTCACCCTGAGGGTGACTTTTGGAGGCACTGCAGGCTGCACTCGTGGTTTGTCACACTCTCAGAGCAGCCAGGAGCTGACAGCAAAGTGCTGCTTCCACCCCTCACAGCAGGAACTCAGCCTGCTGCCATCAGCCTCACGAGCACAGAGCTTCAAGAGAAATTAAACAGCGAACAGCCTGTGTACCTACTTGTCCTAAAGGAACTACCCCTGAAATATGATAAACTGACTGCCAGTTCTCTAGCAAGCAAATCTGCTCATCACTAACACCTGCTACAGACAAATAAACAAAACAAGACATCAACAGATAACAACAAACACGAAACAACAAACAAGAAACAACAAACAAGACCAACAGGTTTCTGGTATTGCCACTGTAAGTTCTGCTCTTTCAGCAGCAAACTGGTATCACCTGTGTGCACATCTCCAGAACATAACCTGGGAAAGTCAGTGTGGGCAGCAGAAACAGAGTGTATTTTTATTCATCATCATTTTCCCCCCAAGAATTCCAGTGTGGTAGAAGATGAGCTCCAGAACAGACAGAACTGTGTATATTATATTAGCAGATGAATTGCAGAACCATGGGTGCTATTTTGTAACACCAATTCTGTGTGTAAAACCAATTCTGTGTGTTATTTCAGAAGCCCAGTTGTGGAGCCATATCCAGGGGCAGGAGAGCTCCTGCAGGGCAGTGCTGCCCACACCTGCAGGGCACAGGTGGCACCAGGGCACTGCTGCCCACACCTGCAGGGCACATCCTGGGGCACAGGTGACACCAGGGCACTGCTGCCCACAGCTGCAGGGCACATCCCAGGGCACAGGTGGCACCAGGGCACTGCTGCCCACACCTGCAGGGCACATCCTGGGGCACAGGTGACACCAGGGCACTGCTGCCCACAGCTGCAGGGCACATCCTGGGGCACAGGTGATACCAGGGCACTGCCAGAGCCGCTGCCAAGCCGCTGCCAGTGGAGCTGTGCCTCTTACCTGGCATCCTCAGTGCCTGGGGCCGGGGGCTGCTCTGCTGGGGCAGCCCCAGGGCCGGGCTCAGCCCCCGGGGGTGGGCAGGGCTCGGCCCCCGTGGGCTCACAGGGCGGCAGGGGGGGCTGGAAGGCGGGCGAGGTGAGCTTTCTGCCCACTGTGCCACACCGCCGCGGGGTCACCGACAGCTCCAGCACCTTCACACCAAAGCTACAGAGAGAACAGAGAGTGAACACAGCACACGGCCACCCCGGGCTGCTGCAGCACCACTCGGGGTGTCCCAGCCCCACACAAACCCCACATGCAAAGCAGCGACGAGAACAGCTGGATGCACCACACCATGGGGCTTGTTAGAGCCTGCACTGCTGCACCACACCATGGTGTTTGTTAGAGCCTGCACCACACCATGGGGTTTGTTAGAGCCTGCACCACACCATGGTGTTTGTTAGAGCCTGCACCACACCATGGGGGTTGTTGGAGCCTGCACCACACCATGGTGATTGTTAGAGCCCCCACTGAGCCCCCGTTGGCTGCACCACACCAGCAAGGTTAAGACATGCAACAGGACTTGGCCTATCCCCACAGAGGGATAAGCTCAAGGGCAGGAACAAACGGCTCAGTGACATCTGGAGACAAACACTGATGACAATGAGGTCAGAGCACTCGGGATCTCACATGTAAATACAGACATGTCCTCACATACCACGGCAGCTCCTCACTAAATGCATTCTGCCACATGAAGTTTGTTTCTATCACACACTAAGTTGCAGCAAAGATTCAAAAAAAGCTACTGGATACAGGCTGTGATTTGGGGGCTGGAATGAGAGATCCTTACAGTCCTCTCCAACCCAAATTGTTCTATTTGTGTTTCAAGGAGAACACTGGAGAAACAGAACCCAACTCTAACAGATTTTAGAATGCATACAGCACATTCATCCTAGAAATTATTTACTCTTGTTGTGTTAAACACTGAACCTTGAACTGATTTTCTTCCTCCTCTGTGAGTGCTGACAAATTTGCATGTGGCTGGTCATATCTAACAGGTAACAACATTTGCATCAACAGCTAAAAACAAGCACATCACTTGAATACTCATGATGAGTGATAAGAATGAAGTTACACTACATGTTATATGGGAAACAGCACGTTTTACTGGGAGATTTTAGCATTCTACTGCTTGCTGTGGCAATACTGTACCATCATCACCTCAGAAGTCTTATCATGAAGGCACCAGGTAACACCACCTCAGCTTATGGGCTTTGAAAGAGAAGCCATGGGATACCAGAAGTTAGAGACTGAGAGAGGCTTCTGCAGCCACCTCTGCTCCTGTGACTCTCACACCACCCCCAGTGTGTGCAATGGAGACTGGGAGCAGCAGTATCTGCTTGGGATTTGTCATGCATGGAGTGTAACTGGAAGGAAGTAACAGTACATTACCTTTGAGCCATCCTCAGGCTGCAACAACAGGGAATAAATCACCATTGTTATCTACAGCGTTCCATGAAATTCCTCTCCTGACACCAGTGAAGGTGTCTGATTGAAGCCTCAGTGGAAGAGGGCTGTAATGGTGAGAATTACACCTACCTTTCCTTCTTCAGCAAATCCCCCTCCATCACAGTCATGCTCAGGGGCCTCTTCCTCTCCAGGGTCCCACATTCATAGTCATTCCCAGTGTGTGACAAGTGATTGGAATTTACAGCAGGAACTGCCACAAACGCCCCAGACACATTGAAATCTTCATCTGAAGAGGACAGACAGACAGAATGCCTCCTCAGACACACACACACACACATGCCAAGGGTGCCTCAGTGCACAAACCACTGAGGGTGAGCTGGGGGAGTGTAAAACTGCTGGGCTGTGGCAGAACTCACCCCCAGGGAAGAACCAGTCTGCATGCTGGATGATGGGCTCAATGACTGCCACCACGTGCACTGAGGTGGCTGCTGCCATCTCTGCAAGGGACCTGCAGGACAGATTTGAACAGCACTTTATTCAGAGCTCCATTAGAGTAAGAAAATTAAAATAAACTCAGACTACCTAAATAACAACTCAGGCTAAGCATGATGGATCAGCTCCTCAGTACCAGAGAAAAGCAACTGTGCTGGACTCCAGACCAGGCAGAGCTTTTGGAACAGCCCTAAAACCCTCCTGCCTCAAAGGAGCTGGAGGCACGGGCTGAAAGAACACTTCAAGTATTTTTTAGGTAAACAGTCTGTTGCTGTGAATTGCTGAATTCCTTGCTAAAGGATTTAAACCTATCAATTCTACAGCTTCCTCCCATTCTGCTTTGTGGCTTTGTTAAAAGAACTCACCCTTCATTCTTTGCCCACAGCAAGTTGGGGCCCAGGACTATGGCGATGTTGCTCGGTGTCATTTTGTTAACGTCACTGTTCTGGGCAAGCTTGGCCAAAAATTTGATTAAATACCTTCAAAAAGGAAAGAAATCATTAAAGAGCAGGAACCATGAGCGTTTCTTGTTGAAAACAAGTAAATAAAAATTGAAGAGCTTGTACAGAGAGCTCCCAACAAGACGGAAATGAGATGAGCAGCCTTCTTGCTTGGCAGCTGCCCAAAGCTTCTGCTCCTGACTCATAAAGTTGAACTGGGTAGCAAAGAAAGCAGCTCCCATCTTAGCAAAACACAACCAGAACCACAGAAATATTATACTTCCAGAGAAAAGCCCTTAATTTCAGCTAGTTTTATGTCCTGTGATGGAAATTCCACGCTTCTAGGAACCACCACAGCTGGTTTTGTTCCGGTTCATTTCCAAAACACAAAACCAAAAGGAAAAATGAGATGTTTAAGACAGATCCAGGTGATTTCTAAGACTGGAAACTACAGCAAAGAGCAGAGCATGAGCCATAAGTAGAAAGGCTCTGTGCATCACTATTTCCTGACCCACAGGGAATTAATCTGAGGACACCACCCATGCATGGCCACTGCTGCATGAACAAGAGGTGTTTTATAAATCTCACTGAATTTGGCCAGAACAGCACACCTGGATTAGGGTTTAGTTTAACTGGCTCTGAGGTGCAAAGCAGCTGAGCTAAGGGATGTCACACCCACCTGAAGTTAACACGGTAATGCTCAGGTAATCTGTTACAAATCCTCCATAACTCCTGCAGCTTCTTATCCTGGTCCTGAATACTGAAAGGACAAAACATGCCATGACATCTTACTGTCAGGGCAGGAATGAGTTCCTGCAGTGACAAAGAGACGATGGTATCAACTTCCATTTATGCCAGAGAAATGTTTTGTACTCAGCAACCTGCTTGTCAGATCCCTGAATTATCCCTACCTGCAACAAAACTGCTTGAGCATCAGTACTGTGCAGCCAGCAGCCTGAAGCAGCCCTACCAGTTAAACAAAGTAGATATCTCACCACATTTTGTGCAATTTTTACTGTTCTTTTTTGTGCTATTTATTATTTAAAATAATTTGTTACAGGAAATACCTGTTAGTGAAATAATAAATAACTGTGTGAGCTCGGCTGTTTCTTTTGAATTCACCTGTGAAGAATCAAATTTACCAGAGATATGCAGCATGACTTCCTGCAGAGCTATTTCTAGCATGCTTACTTGGCAGCTTGTGTCCACTCCTCATACAGGCTGTAGGTCATGAGAGGCTCTGGCAGCTCCCTCAGATAGGATTTCAAGGCACCTGCAATGCAGACAGGGACAGGTTGGCTCCTCAGCCACTGCTTGCACACTCCAGGGAAAATTCTGCCCTCACTTGGCAGCTTGATCTGTGCAGTGAATTCCAAGCACGAGGGAAAGTGGCCAGAGCTGACACTTGCTCAGATCTCAGCACAAAGGTCTGTCAGGAATTGGTGCAATTGGACAGAAACATGCTGTAAAACTCTGAATCATCTCTTCAGGACAAAGGACTTCTTATAAAGATGTACTGAAGGTCTACACCCAGCTCTAACCTACCCTGACCATGTTAGCACTCTTGTCACAGAGATGTGACAGCTGGGCCACTGTGATCACCTGAATTTACACACCCACAAACACAGCAGCTGTGATCAGCACAGGCACCCCACACTTATCTGTGTCAAACTGCAGTGAGCTTTCCACCAACTGTCCCTTCTCCCAGGAACTGTGGAGATACCCCCTGACCAGCAGGAACCTGTCTGGTGTCAATGGACACCTGGTTTGCATTCAGAACACCCCAATACCTGCCACGGCGTGGGGATCTGAGTAAAACTCATCCAGCTGGGACGTGGAACAGTCCAGGGCAGCTTTCAGCTTTTTTAACTTGGAGGCTCCAGCAGCAATCCTGAACAAGCCCTGCACCAGAGAAATAAAATGCATTGATTGGTAAGCACACATTGGCACAGTTTCACAACAGAACACTCTGCTTTGGTGCCTTCCCTGACAGCTATGACCCAGCTGGCCCTTCATGTGCCCTGTCACTGCCACCTGACCATGGTTCAGCTCTGTCCCACCCTTGGCTCACCCTAATTCCACTGTATGTGCATCCCCTTCCAGAATACATCACACATGCTGAGGTTATTCTGTTGCAAAACATTTACCAACTACTAAATGAAGAAATTAGTTTAGCAATATATTAACAAACAGAGCCCAGTTCATGAGCTTCACTGGGTCCTCCTCCCCCTGTTCCTGGGCTGTGATCTGGAATCACCCATCTCCTCTCTCTGCCCTGTGATCTGGCCAGGAATCACTCATCTCCTCTCTCTGCCCTGTGACCTGGCATCACCCAGCTCTTCTCTCACTCCTGTGACCTGGCATCATCCATCTCCTCTCTCATCTCTGTGATCTGGAATCACCCATCTCCCTTCTCATGATCTAGCATCACCCACCTCCTCCCTCTGCCCTGTGCCCTGGCAGCACCCACTCCTCTCTCCCCTGTGCCCTGGCAGCACCCACCTCCTCCCTCTGCCCTGTGCCCTGGCAGCACCCACCTCCTCTCTCATCCCTGTGATCAGGAATCACCCAGCTCCCTTCTCATGACCTGGCAGCACCCACTCCTCCCTGCCCTGTGCCCTGGCAGCACCCACTCCTCTCACCCCTGTGCCCTGGCAGCACCCACTCCTCTCACCCCTGTGCCCTGGCAGCACCCACCTCACCCCTGTGCCCTGGCAGCACCCACCTCCTCTCTCACCCCTGTGACCTGGCAGCACCCATCTCCTCCCTGCCCTGTGACCTGGCATCACTCACCTCCTCCTCTCTGCCCTGTGCCCTGGCAGCACCCACTCCTCCCTGCCCTGTGCCCTGGCAGCACCCACCTCCTCCCTCATGCCGGTCTCCAGCAGCATCATGACGCAGGCCTCGATGGGAACCGCGATCTCCCGCCCGCTGCGCTTCAGGTGCTCCTCCAGGGCAGTGCCGAACGCCGGCTTCTCGGTCCATTTGTCTGAGTTGGAGATATCACAGCACTGAGCAGGGTATCTACCACAGCCTTGAATTACAGCCCGGGCAGGAAGAGAGGAAAGCCTCTAGTACAGCACAGAAACGTTCAGGCTACAGCGGGAGTTTTACAGCCCTTGATTGGTAAAGTCCCTTGGATCGTGAGCAAAGAGAAAGTGATGCTGCTGGTGGTCAAGAGAAAAATACTTCTGCATCTTTCTGGATGGAATATCACATAAAAGTTCTGTGTGTAACTGGAATTATAAATAACAAACCTCAACAAGTGCCAGCACAAGGCTGCACGTTCCAGTAACGCTGATTTGGCTCTGCAAGAATCTGTGAGGAAAATTTTGTCCAGACTGCATGACCTGGGCTGATTTTGGTTTTAACTGTATTTAAGGTGAATAAAAACTGAGCCGTTTTATTCCTTAAATTTGATCCCTTAAATCAGCAAGTTACAATAGATGTTAACAGCCCTGGTGTATCACATCAGAACTGCCACGGTAACAGTACCATAACATTCAAATTTTCAATTTAATTCTTCAACTCTTGTTTAACTCCAATTTGCACAAATTTCTCCAAATTGAATGGGAATTTCTTCTTTCCTATAATTTATGTTCTGACCCATTTCTGCTACTTTAACTGAAAAAATGCAGATGTAAAAGGTTATTGTTAGTACAGATGTGTTATTTCTTTTATGTGGAAAAGAGGCCAAGAAGGACAAAAACTTCAGAGGACTTCAAAGAGTGCTCTGAAGGCAAAGTGTTTCTGCAAAGGATTTAATTCACCCCTTTTCTTTACAAAACCACATCAATCACCTCCCTTGTCCTGCTTGAGTCCCTCTCATTTGTTAACACGCCATGAGATGCACAAGGCATTTCCCAACCTCTGCAAATTACAGCAAACATTAGGAAAAGAAAGCTCAGCACTTGGTCAGAGTGCCAGCTCCATCCCTGGCAGTGCCCAGGCCAGGCTGGACAGGGCTTGGAGCAGCTGGACAGGGGAAGGTGTCCCTGCCATGGCAGGGGTGGCACTGGGTGGGTTTAGGGACCCTTGACCCCAAACCTTTATGGGATTCTGACACTGCAGCCAGGAACACGAGGTGAGAAACTCCCTGCATTCAGCACTTGGCCACCACGGCTCCCAGCCCCTTCTAGGGAGGCCAGATCTGAACCCTCTGCTGCTCAGCTGCCCTGTCCCAACTTTCCATGCAAAAATAACAAACTTCAAGCAGCCATATCCACAAAGAACCTTCTGCACACCCTGCTGGGCCCTGCTGCTGTAGCAGCATCACCTCCTCTCCCACAGAGTGCAGATGTCCCACACCATTTTCCACAATGCTCCTGCTGATTTATGTATTGAACTGGTTCATCCTCAACAACCTTCATCAGCTGAAGATTCCTGAGCCTTCCTCAGCTCAGATTGCATTTTCCCTCAGACTCTGTTCACCCATAGCTCCAAAGATTCAGGGACAGCACAGCCAATATTTTAGGGAGTAGTTTCCCAAACACACAGCTCATCTTCATCCCAAATCATCAGTGATACACCTGGAAGTCCCCTGACTGTGGAAGCTCAGCAGCAGTTCCAGTTCTTCTTAGGGAAGAAATGAAGCTGTACAATTCCATTTTTTAACAGCTGATAATCAGCACAAGAACCCAAACTCTCTGTGTCCCTGCATGCAGTGCACACTGGGGAAGAGGACTGCACAAAATGAGGAGAAAAAAAAAATCCAGCTCTTTAAAATCCATGGAGTTTTGCTGATAATCACCTGCAGCCACTCAAGAACCAAATCACAGTGACACTTCCCTTGGCCTCAAGTGCCAGCTGTGACTCAGCAAAAGGGCACAAGGAAAACAGATAAGCAAAAAGAAAAATCCTTCCTTTACCCTTCTGGGAACCAGAGAGATCCTTAATTAATATTTGATTAGTGTGTTAAACATGGCTGGAGAACTCTGGAGAACAGGAAGATGGAATTATGCTCGGGAATGTAAAATTGTTAAGCAGATCAAAATGGCCTCATTAAATCAGTCTGCATGCAAGAGAATCAAGATAGAGGAGGAGAATATTGTGCATAGGTGGCACAGGCAAGGAGAAGCATCAGCCAGAGCACAGGTTACTTTACCTTGATGGGCTTGAATTTCGGGGAGGACCTTTTCTATGACAGCTAATGCTTTTCTATGGTAATCTGCTTGTGCTTCTAATAACTGAGAACAGAAGCCACATTTTAAAAACAAAAAGAGCATTAGCTTCTGGTGAGCACATAAGACAAGACTCAAGGTTTAGCACACAAATGCCACCTCTGAACGCAGTGTGTGTGCCCAGCAGAGCAGGGCAGAGCCCGGGCAGCACTCACCGTGACAAAGCAGCGCGCGTACTCCCCCTCCTTGGACACAAAGCTGTACATGTCTGCAGCCAGCTGATCCTGGGGGAGCAGGACAGCACAGTTACTCATCTCAGATCACACACACTCATGCACTGTGTTTGTTTTGCCCGCAGGAAGTTTGAAGTAAGGAGCTGTAATGCACCTGCTCTGATCCAAGTGCTCTTCAAGCTTCAACCATCTCTTCAAAATGATTTCAGAATCTTAACTCTGGTTTATGCAGCAAAGCAGTTTGCACCCTTCAGTCAAGGACACACTGCCATTCACTCCAGTTATTTATAGCACTCAAAGACTCTAAGTACTAATAAAAATGGTTTCAGTTCTCAGCACTCAATGGAGCACTTGCTGCTGAGAAGTGAAAATGAATGTGAGCTGCTCAGGGGTGTGACAGGCCCAGCTTCAGTTTCCTCCAGGTGCCTCCAGCCACAGCTGCTCCATGGCCTGGAGCACCCAGGCACCCTGAACCTTCATTCATGGCCAGGACACAGCTGGCTCAGACTGAAACTGAAAATAATGTCCAACATCCAACTCAGAAACAGCCTGGATGGAGTTCCTCACTGAGCTACAGCAATCCAGAGATTAGCTGGCATGAAAATATCCAATACCCAACTCAGAAACAGCCTGGATGGAGTTCCTCATTGAACTGCAGCAATCCAGAGATTAGCTGGCATGAAAATGTCCAATACCCAACTTAGAAACAGCCTGGATGGAGTTCCTCACTGAACTACAGCAATGTAGGGATCAGCTGGCATGAAAATATCCAATACCCAACTCAGAAACAGCCTGCATGGAGTTCCTCACTGAACTACAGCAATGTAGGGATCAGCTGGCATGAAAATATCCAATACCCAACTCAGAAACAGCCTGCATGGAGTTCCTCATCAGACTATAGCAATGCAGAGATCAGCTGGCATGAAAATGCCCAATACCCAACTCAGAAACAGCCTGGATGGAGTTCCCCATTGAACTACAGCAATGTAGAGATCAGCTGGCATGAAAATGTCCAATACTCAACTTAGAAACAGCCTGGATGGAGTTCCTCATCAAACTATAGCAATGCAGAGATCAGCTGGCATGAAAATATCCAATACCCAACTCAGAAACAGCCTGGATGGAGTTCCTCATTGAACTACAGCAATCCAGGGATCAGCTGGCATGAAAATGCCCCAGCACAGGCACTGTCACAGCCACATGATTTGCAGCTGCACAAGTGGGCAATTCCATGGGACAATTCCAAGGGACACTCATCCTGTCCTTACCTTGCACTGCTCTACTTTATTTCCAGCTTCATCCATCTCTTCCTTAAGAGATTCTATTTTTGAAGGATGCACTTGGAAATTTGTTCCTGAAGTTTTGTGGGCTTGGTTGTATCTGGGGAAGGAGAGTTTCATTCTGTGAGAATCAATATCCAACACAAATGTGCATTTATGGCTCCCCTGGAATTGGTTTCTCTCTACAGAACAATCCCCCCAGTTCCAGAGGTTTTCCAACAGAACCAAAGGTTGCAAACACAGCAGTCATGACATGCTGGCACAATCCAGCAGCAGCTATAGAAATCACCAGGATCCTGTGTCTGCCCCATAATGTGGGTGTGGAAGATGCTGACAATGCTCCCCCAGTTCTCAGGGCAGGGTAACCCCATCCAAAGGCACTCAGGGTGGGATGGACAACCCAGGAGCCTCCCAAGGAGGGGGCTCCACACAGGGCTGGAAAAGCACTGGGGTGGTGACACAGGCAGCTCCTGCTCCCTCCTCAAGCTGAGAACTCCAGTGATTCCCTGTTTCAGTTAAACACTTGTATGAACTGCAAGCTGGATGAGTTCCCAACACTTCTCCAATTGTATCCAGGCATGTAAGAACTCTGAGATCTTGATTCTGTTTGGATCTAGCAGTCATGGATCCTCTTCTGGGGTAACTCAATGTAAGTTTGTCTTTGTTCACCCATTGCCTGCTCACAGCAGCATTTCAGGAGTGAGCACCAGAGCAGAGCAGGGGCCATGAGATGCCAACCAGGAGCTCACACAGACAGAAAAGCAGCCAGGAACTAAAATGCTGCCCTACCTTCCCCTTGCAGAGTCCCAGTCCAGCACCAGCTTTGCAAGCTGCTTCCTCTGCTTCTGAATGTTTGGGATCTCTGTCTGAAATGAGAATTAGGGGCTTACATTCCATTTTAAATTGTGCATTGTAACAATTACATGCTGTAGGTTTCATATCCACTTTCCACCACCAACACAGGGCTCCTTAAAGCAGTTTTGTAACACCAGCACTGGCATAAACCCCTTCTGCTCAGTTTATGCATCAATCCAGGTGTGTCCCCTCCCAGGTGAGCTGCCTCACCTCTGTCAGCAGGCACAGTGGGTCTAGAACTTCTCTCTCAATCTGTACTTCATGCTGGGAGAGCTCCATTGCCAGTTTATTCTCTGCATCCCCACAGGTATCCAGCATTTTCCTGTAAGAATCACAGAAATTGTCATGGCAGATACTGATTGAAGGCAGAGCAGAGCTTTGCAAAGCTTTGTGCTGTGGGGAGCAAAGGGACCCTTCATGGCCTGAACCCAACTGCTCTGTGCCCTCCTGGAGCACTCTGGGACAGGCAAGTGCTGTTATTGAACCTTTTTCTTCTGAATTCCTGAGCCATGAAACACTCTGGGTGTTTCAGACATCCAGGTGATTACAGCAGCCCTGAGGGCACAGAAATCAGGATTTATTTCCAAGCCCATCCTTCCATCTCACACAGAAACTGCTCACTGGAGTTTTTCACTTTCTCCCAAGTCCCTTGAGTGTGAAGGTGTTAAAACCCTAATTCCCAGCAACCCCATCCCCAGCATCAGGCTCCAAACCCATGACTTGTTATGGGTTTTATGCTTGATACAAGGAAAATCCCTGTTCTGTCAGATTTTTATCCAGGTTTAAATCTCCTGCAGTGGCTCAGAAATGTGTTCTCAGAGGTTTCTCAGGTCCTTTACACTGTCTCCATAGGAATTCCCACCAGCAATGAGAAAACCCACTTGGCTCCAGGCATTCAGCCCAGGGAGGTTCATTTATTTCAGCCACTTTCCTGTTAATTGCAAATAACCTTGCCAGGACAGATAAACCTGGGCTGCTTTGAACTAGAAGCCATTAATGCAAATTGATATTATTTTAAGCCATCAATTCAAACCTGCAGAACGCAGTTTAAAATAAAACTGAATTTAATTGTAGAATACAATTTTATACAATTTTATACAATAGAATAGAATAGAATACAAAATTATACAATTTATAATACAACATTTTAAACTTCACATGGAGATGATAATTCTACTAACCCACAAAGAAAAAAGCCATTTTAAAGGCATTTATGATAGCAGCAAATCAGAATCCTCTGGAATGCAATTCAGCCTAAAACTTGTTCCCAGATCATTCCAGAAAAACTGCTTGCTCACAGTTTCTCCCTTTGGATTAGAGAAAGAATCTGGAAGTATTAAGTTTTATTAGATTGAAACCAGCCTTTGTGCACCCAGAGGTTCTAATTAGACCCTGCAGGCAGTGAGATGGCAACAGCAATCAGGGAAAAGGCAAACACTCACCCCAGCAGAGTTTCATCACTCAGCTGGACACAGCCCTCCTGCATGTTCTGAGCCAGAGCTGTCAGAGGAAGCTTTTTCTGTGGAACAGAAGGAACAGTGCTTAGCTCAGTGCTCTCACTCTTTCCAGCACATCCCCTCTCAGGTTCTGCTCCTTTCCATGTGGTTCCTATTACACAAACACAGCTCATTCCTGGACTCCAGGAAAATGCCAAGTCACAAAAAGTTTGGAGCTCCAAGACTCCTCAGACACTCTGAAAAGCACTTTCCTCTCAGTTTTAGCTGCAATATCTGGCCCAAAGTGTATCTCAGCCACTGCCAAGGACAGATAAACAGCTTAAACTGAGATGTAAGCACCCAGCTCATCACCTCTCTCCCTGTGTGCCCCTGCTCCGGGTCTGTTACTCAATAAAGGAATGTGGGAATGTGAATTCTTTCTGGCTCTGATGCTCTAAGAAAACCCAACTACAGCTCTGCTAAGGAGGGAGAACCAAATGTGGACAGAACAGCATTGCCAGCCAGCCCAGCTGCCAGGGCAGCTCCAGAGCTGGGGCACAGCTGCAGCTGCAGTCCCCTCCCCTGGCTGGGCAGAGCTGCAGAGCTGCAGAGCTGCAGTCCCCTCCCCTGGCTGGGCACAGCTGCAGTCACCTCCCCTGGCTGGGCAGGAGAGTCCCCAGCAGGGACACGAGGTGTCCTGGCACTGCTGAGCTGCTCCAGCCTGTGCTGGGGTGGGCTGGCACTGGGCTGGCACTGGGGTTTCACTGGGCTGGCACTGGGCTGGCACTGGGGTTTCACTGGGCTGGCACTGGGGTGTCATTGGAGTTTCACTCAAGTTTCACTGGAATGTCACTGGGGTGGCACTGGGGTTTCAGTGGGGTTTCACTGGGGTGGCACAAAGGTGGCACTGGGGTTTCACTAGGATGTCACTGAAGTTTCACTGGGGTGTCACTGGGCCATCACTGGGGAGTCCCTGGGGTGTCACTGGGCTGTCACTGAGGTGCCACTGGAGTTTCAGTGGGGTTTCACTGAAATTTCACTGAAGTTTCACTGGGGTTTCACTGTGGTGCCACCAGTGCCAGAAGCAAGATGCTCTGGCAGAGCTGTGCTGCCCTGGTGGCACTCTGGCACAGCTGTGCTGCCCTGTGCTGCCCTGGTGGCACTGTGGCACAGCTGTGCTGCCCTGGTGGCACCCTGGCACAGCCGTGCTGCCCTGCAGAGCCATGCTGCCCTGGTGGCACTGTGGCACAGCTGTGCTGCCCTGGCACAGCCGTGCTGCCCTGGTGGCACTCTGGCACAGCTGTGCTGCCCTGGCACAGCCGTGCTGCCCTGGTGGCACTGTGGCACAGCCGTGCTACCCTGGCACAGCCGTGCTGCCCTGTGCTGCCCTGGTGGCACCCCAGCTGTACTCACGTGTCTCTTGTCAGGGTCAGTGCCATGCTGGCCCTGCAGACAGGCAATCAGCCTCTTCTGGGCCAGGTGGCACACGGACCTGACGGCGTCCAGCCGCCTCTCGATCTGCTCGGCACAGGGAGGAACAGAAAACAACACAAAACCAGAAGTTATTTCCCTGCCTCAGCAGAAAACCTTCCCCCCTGCCACACGCTGCTCTGGCCTGCAGATTTCTCAAATTCTCCAGCTCACAAGAAGTGCAGCTGCTTAGCAGAAGTGCCTGACAGCAAAAATGCTTGGGGGGAAACTGAAATTGGTTTTTCTCTTCAGAGAAATTCAGTCAGAGCTCACGGCACTGCAAAGTGGGAAAGGGAAAAAGCATTGCCCTGCTTGGCACCTCAGCAACAGGGCATCAGGGTGGCACTGGGATCTGAGATCAATGGCACGTGCAGGTACTGAGACACTAATTTAGAGAGAAAACTGGGAAAACTCATCAATATCACTGTGACCTTGTGAGGCAGGGGCTGGACACACCTGACAGCTCCTTCCCACTGCACAAACCTGAGCTCCATCTCCTCCTGCACACACCTGAGCTCCATCTCCCACTGCACACACCTGAGCTCCATCTCCTGCACACACCTGTGCTCCATCTCCATCTCCATCTCCTCCTGCACACACCTGAGCTCCATCTCCTGCACACACCTGAGCTCCATCTCCTCCTGCACACACCTGAGCTCCATCTCCATCTCCTCTGCACACACCTGAGCTCCATCTCCATCTCCTCTGCACACACCTGAGCTCCATCTCCTCCTGCACACACCTGTGCTCCATCTCCTCCTGCACACACCTGTGCTCCATCTCCTCCTGCACACACCTGAGCTCCATCTCCATCTCCTCCTGCACACACCTGTGCTCCATCTCCTCCTGCACACACCTGAGCTTGAGCTCCACCTCCTCCTGCACACACCTGAGCTTGAGCTCCACCTCCTCCTGCACACACCTGAGCTCCATCTCCATCTCCTCCTGCACACACCTGAGCTCCATCTCCATCTCCTCCTGCACACACCTGAGCTCCATCTCCTGCACACACCTGTGCTCCATCTCCATCTCCTCCTGCACACACCTGTGCTCCATCTCCATCTCCTCCTGCACACACCTGTGCTCCATCTCCTCTGCACACACCTGAGCTCCATCTCCTGCACACACCTGAGCTCCATCTCCATCTCCATCTCCTCCTGCACACACCTGAGCTCCATCTCCTGCACACACCTGAGCTCCATCTCCATCTCCTCCTGCACACACCTGAGCTCCATCTCCATCTCCTCCTGCACACGCCTGAGCTCCATCTCCATCTCCATCTCCTCCTGCACACACCTGAGCTCCATCTCCATCTCCATCTCCTCCTGCACACACCTGAACTCCATCTCCATCTCCTCCTGCACACCCTTCCCTGGCTGGCAAACACAAGGACACAGCTCCCACATGCTGAGCAAACAGAATGTCCAGGGAGAGACTACTGAGGTTCAGATGGGACAGGGAATTAAAAACAGGAGTCACAGCCCAAACAAGAGTTCTGTTTATCAGCATCTAAACATGGCTCAATACACAGCCTGTGAATAGGACAAATATATACATGATAAACTGTTCTTTTAAGGGATTTATAGCAAGGAATTTGGACTATTTTATTTCAAAGAACACCAAAAACAAACACAGAGATGAGCAGTGGGACAGAACTGCTCAGGGCACTGAGCTCTCTGTGCACAGCACCCAAAGAATGCTGTTTATCTGCATTTTGATGACTCACCAAGAATAACAGGAGGCCCTTTGGAATGGGTTCTATTTAAAAAGCAAGGGGAAAAAAAAGAAGTAGATTTCATCTGTAGAAATAATCTGAACAGATTCCAGTTTTTGATACAGCTCTAAAATCACTTTTATTATATTTTCAGGAGGGCAAAAGGAACCCAAGTTCAAGTGCTCAAAATGATCAGTAAATGTCTATTAGGGTAGAAAAAGCTGCAGAGGAACTGCCCAGAGATTGCTCTGAGAGCACAAGGCTCTGCCTCTTATCTACAGAGCACAGAGCAACAAACCCAAAATTAAATCCAGGTAGGAAAAGTCCATAAGGAGATCAATGAACAAGCAGGTATTGTTTGGGCTCTATGGCTGCAGCTAAGATTATTCACTTCTCTTGTGTTATCTTCAAAATGAAACTGTGGAACGGTTTGGGGTGGAAGGGACCTTAAATCCCATCCAGGGCTGGGGACACCTCCCACTGTCCCAGGTACCCCAAGCTCCAATGTCCAGCCTGGCCTTGGGCACTGCCAGGGATGCAGGGGCAGCCCCAGCTGCTGTGGGCACCTGTGCCAGGGCCTGCCCACCCTGCCAGGGAGCAAACACCAGCAGCACACCCTGAACCATCCTCGTGGTACAGAAAATTCACTGTGGCAAGGTCAGGCAGGTCAAAGCTCTAACACTGAGCACGGGCTGTGCCACACCTGGAGCAGGTGCCACCCTGGGGCTGAGGCTCCTCTGAGCCCCTGGCACAGCCTGGGCAGCCCTGCCTGGGTTTCCTTGGAAAGCTCTGCAGCTCCCACATTGCCAAGGCTCCCTCCAGGCACCCGGAGTGGCTGACAGCAGGAACAGGAGCCCACAGCTTCAGTCCTGCCCTCTCCTCTCTGATCTCCTCACAAAGGACATCAATCTCCTTCAAGCCACCTCTGAAGTGACACTGTGACCCAGGGGCCACGCTGTCTGTCCCCTCAGGCCATCCCCAGAGCACAGCACATCACACAATTGCTTTATTATCTGCCACAGGGCCAAAGCAGGGCTATTGTAAAGGCCTTTGGAGCACTGAATTGTAGCCCTTGTCTTCAGATGAAACACACTGAACAGACACTTGAAATGGAGCTCAACCCTTCAGAAAACAGAACAAAAAAAAGCTGCAACAATCCTGTGGCAAAGCTTGGGCTAAATATAAAAACCAACTGTGAGCCACGTTTGTGGAGTGAGCAGCACCATGCTCCAGACTCGTGGGTTAGATAAGAGCTCCTGCCCTGCTCAAGCCCCCAAGAGCAAACAAACAAGTGAGTAAATTCTTCCACTTGGGTGTAGCCAGGCTGCTCGGGGCCTGGGAAAGCCTTGCTTGCAAAATTTTTTTGGCAACAGGCAGCAGAGCTTTTGGCTTTCACTTCTTGTTACTATTCTGCAGCTAAGCAAGAAAGCAGCTGGGCCCTCACAGGCCACCAAGGTGTTTGACATCCTCTGTGCCTCTGAGCTGCACACCTCAGAAATGGAGAACAGAACTGTCAAACTGGGGAGGTATTTTTAGTGTAAATAAAGCAGCCCCCTGAAAAGGGAGTGAAATGTTTCAGGTCACCATTACACTGGCACAGGTGCCCAGAGCAGCTGTGGCTGCCCCTGCATCCCTGGCAGTGCCCAAGGCCAGGCTGGACAGGGCTTGGGGACCCTGGGACAGGGGAAGGTGTCCCTGCCATGGCAGGGGTGGCACTGGGTGGGCTCTGAGGTCCCTCTACCCCAAAGCAGTCTGGATTCTGTAATTCTGTGTATTTGTGCTGAATTCATGTCTGAGGGCTGGCACACTCCCTCAGCTGCCTCCAGGACCTGGAGAGCTCTGGACCAGAGGCAGCTCCATCACCTGCCTGCCCTCCCTGCTCCACCTGAGCTCAGGCTGAGCTGCTGGTGATGAACAGAAATGGGCACCACACTGAGCCCAGGAGCACACAGCCTGACTCCCCTCCCTGATCTGTGCCTTTCACAAACCCTGCACACACAAACAGGGGAACACAAGTGTGTGGGACAAGTCTGCAGGCAAATCTGCTCCAAGGAATCAGTCACCCTTGCTAATGTGACAGTTGCAGCTTCAATTCCACCGTGGAAGTCGTGTTTGATGAGATGATAAATCTGCAGGAGATGACAAGTCTGCAAACAAATGGATGTCAGCGTGACAAGTCTGAGAACAAGAACCACAGCCAAGCAAGGAGCATTTGTACACTCAGAGCAGTACAGGCTCCATCAGTGAGCAGCTGGGATGATTTTGGTGCCACTTCTCTTAAGGCCCAGCTGATGTGTCCAGGTGAAAGCAGTGAGGACAGAAACCAGCTGTGCCCAGCAGGGTTTGCTCATCCTCCCCAGCCAGACTGGCACAGCACCAGCACCAGTGGCTCCTGGGCTTAGCAGGCCTGCTCATCTCAGTAAAGGCAGGAATGGCTCCTCCTCCACTCTACCAAGCCATGTGATTGTACTCAGAAACAGAAATAACTGAGTTTTTTACTCAAAATGTACCCATTTTTTCAGGTGTTGAAAAATCCAGGGTTCCATCCCTGACACATGCAGTATTTCTCCCCACATCAGGTTCTCCACAAGCCTCAGAAGGCTCACACATCACAGCATTAAAAAAATACATATGAAGCATGTTACAATACCTGCAACAGGTCTTCACTGAGCACCTCTGTTCTCTCAGCCCTAAGGGAGGAAAAAAGACCATTGTCAGACAACTGGCATGCTCAGGGTCACAGATTGCCCCACCAACTCCAACACAACCTGCTCAGTTCCAGGTTATGATGCCATGACAGCAAACAGCACCATGTTCACCTGGCCCAGGGGGTTTGGGAAGCCCTGACACCCCTGGAGTGCCCAGCCTGCAGCACAAATCCACTGCACCAAGCCCCAAATGGTGATTGCAGCTGCACAAGGAATAACCTAAACCAAACTGAACCAATGCACCAAGATCCAAATGGTGATTCCAGCTGCACATGGAATAACCCACAGCAAACTGAACCAATGCACCTGAACCATGGCACCAAGATCCAAATGGTGATTGCAACTGCACCTGGAATAACCCAGAGCAAACTGAGCCAATGCACCAAGATCCAAATGGTGATTGCGCATTGCACATGGAATAACCCAAACTGATTCCAGGCACCTGAACCCATGGCACAAGCCCCCAAATTGGTGAATGCCCAGCTGCACATTGGAATAACCCAGAGAGCAGACTGAACCAATGCAGCCTGAGCCAGGTCAACCAAGCTCCAAATGGTGATTCCAGCTGCACATGGAATAACCCAAACTGAACCAATGCACCAAGCTCCAAATGGTGATTCCAACTGCACATGGAATAACCCAAACTGAACCAATGCACCTGAACCATTGCACCATGATCCAAATGGTGATTGCAACTGCACCTGGAATAACCCAGAGCAAACTGAGCCAATGCACCAAGCCCCAAATGGTGATTCCAACTGCACCTGGAATAACCCAGAGCAAATTGAACCAATGTACCTGAACCATGGCACCAAGATCCAAATGGTGTTTGCAACTGCACATGGAATAACCCAAACTGAACCAATGCACCTGAGCCATTGCACCATGATCCAAATGGTGATTTCAGCTGCACCTGGAATAACCCAGAGCAAACTGAACCAATGCACCTGAACCATGGCACCAAGCCCCAAATGGTGTTTGCAACTGCACATGGAATAACCCAAACCAAACTGAACCAATGCACCAAGATCCAAATGGTGATTCCAACTGCACATGGAATAACCCAAACTGAGCCAATGCACCAAGATCCAAATGGTGATTCCAACTGCACCTGGAATAACCCAGAGCAAACTGAACCAATGCACCTGAGCCATTGCAACAAGATCCAAATGGTGATTCCAGCTGCACATGGAATAACCCAAACTGAGCCAATGCACCTGAGTGTACAGCAATATAAAGCCATGAGAAGAGCAGGGCAGCCCCATCCTCTGTCTGTGCTGGAGCCCTGCAGAGCTCTATCCCTCAATGGGGATGCAGCCTGCAGCTCCCACACATGCCCTCATCCTGCTGAACTCCAGCACTGAGCAGAGGCTCTGGCACTGGACAAGCTCAGCAGATTCATGGCATTCCCAGGAAGGGCTGTGCTCCACAGAACAGCCCTGACTCCAAAGGCTGCACACACACTCCTGTCCCTGCACACCTCACACCCCTGCCAGCCAGCTCACACAAACTTTACATTGTCCAGTGCTGACACAGGTTTATTTGTTGTTGGCTCTGTGCTCTAGCAGTGATTGAGTCTCCCTTTCCAGGCCTATAAAATAAAGATAAATTCCATTTCCCTGATCTCTCTCCGTGCTCACCGTTACTACACATCTACACCAGGAGCACTTGGAGGGACTCCAGGACACTCTTCCTGTTCTGAGAGTTTCCCCTGCTGCTGCCAGAGTCCCTCAGCCTCTCCAGGCTTTATCAGCCCTGCAATCTGTAAAATAACCCAGTGCAAAGCCGGGCACGCACAGCGAGCTCTGTCCTCAGCTGCTGAACGTGCCAAAAGCCTCCAAGGACAAGATTCCTGCAGGTTTGGGTTGGTGCTTTCAAAGCATTGATTTGAATTCAATTTTACAGCACATTATCTGCTCCAACTAGTTGTGAACCATAAGGTGTTTAATAATTAAATGCCAGAATAAAGCAAAAGCTCAAAGCCAGACTGAGACAAAAGGAGCTGAAATACCCTGACAGCACTGCAATATTTATTTGTTGAGGAAAACACAGACAAGATTGATAAACTTTTCTCCCACCCAAATAGAAACATTTCATCTGACGGAAATTACATCCTGTTAGAGAGCAATTATTTATACTTATTATTTATATATTTATACTGTATCACTGCATAACCCACTCTGCTGCAACCACAACTTTAATTCAAACCCCCTCAAACATCAGGATAGAGCTTCCATACATCTTTAGAGTAATATACAGTTTGATTTCTCCTTCCCTTCCTTTCCCTAGGATATAAATCCATTGGGGTAAATGGTGGCTCAGTACTGTGCCAGCAGAAGTTTGCTCCCAGTTTAAACGTGCTTACCCCCATACTGTGGATCATCCTGTGAAGTGCAAAATAATTGTATTTATTTGTCTCAGACTGATCTGGTTTCTGCAGGGCCCCATGGGACAGTGCAGGTTCCTCCCTGGGGATGCTGGCCCAGCCCTGGGTGGCAGCAGCAGCAGGGCCAGGCCAGGCAGGGCAAACAGCCCCTGCTGCTGATGTCAGGCTCCAAGAGCAGCCAGGGAAAACCTCACCCTTCCTGCAGGCCCACATTCCACCTTTAACAAGGAAGCCAAGAAAGAGCCACTAAATAATGCTGGTTTTCAGTGATCACAACCATGAAAGAGAAAACTCAAGCCTGTGATAGCAGCACAGCCCATCTCTGCACTGGGCAAAGCAGCAAACCATCAAAGGGACCTGGCTCCCTGGAATTAACCTCTGTCTCCCTGGAATTAACCTCTGTCTCCCTGGCATTAACCTCTGTCTCCCTGGCATTAACCTCTGTCTCCCTGGAATTACAGGTATGACCAGTTTGAAGTTTCCATCCAACCTCGAGGGATGCTAATTCCTCCTGCCAGCTAACCAGGGAAGCAGCAAACATCTCAAAAAGAACAGATTTTCTTTTGCACTGCTCACCTTCTGTCCTCAGCCCTTGCTAGGGTTTATTTGCACCTTAACTAACTGAAGCAGTGAAGAAATCCCTGGGAATGCTGGATTGGGCACACAGGGCTGGCACCCACCTGCAGCAGCACAACCCCCAAATATCTGCAGTGCTCCCCTGGGAATGGAGCCCCTGAGAGCTGGAGCTGCTCTGCTGAGCCACAGGAACCCTGACATGAAGCAGCTGCCACTGAGCTCCCAGGGCAGCCGTGCCTTTGAAAAGCCTGACTGTAAAAAACACAAGGGAACAATGGTTTGTTATGGCTACAATAATCCTATTACTGACACAAAGGGATAAAACTACTGAACTCTCTGAAAGCAGCACGTGAGGCTGGCAGCAGGGCAGGCTCTGAGCACAGCACAGTGCCAGGCTCAGCCAAAACCCTGAGCAGAGCCAGCTGTGCCCCCTTGGTGCCAGGACACTGAGAAACTGGCATTTCTAGCAAAACTCTTGGCTCTTCAGGCAAATTGTCTTTTCAAGGCACTAAATACAGTACTGAGCATGGAATAGGATATGGGACAGAAATGCTGGTGCCATTTCCTACTTGTGGGTGGCATGGCCTGAACTCACTCCAAGCAAAAGTCCAATTGGTTTTACTGCACCTTTCTATTCTAGACATGTTAATCACAATGCTTTGGCTGGCTGTGACATTTTAAAAATGCATTTCATGTGCCCCTAACTGAACTCCTGTCAGAGTGCTTTATGGTATAATTCCTTTTAATTCCCTTTACTTTTTCCCTTCTTTCTGACCCAGCCTGAAGCCCAGCCCAGCCACGGGGCTCTGCTGCAGCCCAAAGCCTGGCTCAGCACAGGCAGGGTGGGCAGCACAGCTCCCAGCCCACAGCTTAAAACCTCAGTCATTTGTGCCCAAAATCACTTGGTCACTTTGCAGCTCCTTCACACTTCAGGGCCAGAAGTCTCCTCTGCACATCTGGAAAGAGCAGATGGGAATTCCTGAGACAAAAGTGTTTATCTTCCACCAGGAAAGAATTCACATTTTTATGTATAATGCTTCATGTAAAGAATATCTGAGAGCCCCCTGGTCCTGCCCATCACTGGAGGGGCATCACTACTGAAGCAGGGCTGATCTCCAAGGCAGGTGAAAGCTGCAGAACCACTGCAAGAGACATTTTACAGGGCTGGGGAATGGCTGGGGAATCCCTCTGTCAGACACAGGAAGGAATTCCTCCCTGGCACAGTGGGCAGGCCCTGGCACAGAGCAGCTCTGGCTGCTCCTGCATCCCTGGCAGTGCCCCAGGCCAGGCTGGACAGGGCTTGGGGCACCCTGGCACAGTGGAAGTGTCCCTGCCATGGCAAGGGTGGCACTGGGTGGGCTCTGAGGTCCCTTCCAGCCCAAAGCATGCCAGGATTCTCTGAAATCCACACTCTGCAGCAGCAGAAGTGACTCAGTTGAAATGTCCCCGTGGACACAGACCTGAGTCACCCAGCAGCCGGGCAGGGCGGGCCCTGGCACAGGTGATGCCAGGGCAGGGCAGGGCCAGCTCCTCAAGCTGGAAAGGTTTCAGTGGCAGCAGGGAGACACCCACCCAAGCTGGAGACAGAGGTACAGGCAGCCCTGCCTGCTGGGTGGTTTCCCCAAACAAAGCTGTGTTTGTCACAGGAGGAGCCAGCCCAGCCCTGCTGAGGTAACTCCGAGCACCTCGGTGGGCTGGCACCACATCCTGCCTGCTCTCACTGACAATAGACAGCACTCACTGCCAGGAAAAATGAAAGAATCAGCAGCTCTGCTCCAAAACAAGGCATCCAGAATTAGATGACAACTTCCCTTCAAAATGTTTGCTTTTCCAACACTCACCAAGACAAACTCCACAGCAAATACAACTCCAAGGTGTTTCAGGACCAAGTCACTCCTGCCTGATTGATCTTAGGCTAATTTTTGAATGGAAACCAGCATGACCCAAGGTAAACATCAACATTCTGAAGTGGGTTTCAAATGTTCAAAAATAACTCAGAGAACACTGTCAGGTGATAGTCACCATCACTTTCAGTATTAGTATTTAGGGAACACCACATGCAGCCACCAGCAGGACTTTTAGTTTGCCTCCTATTCTCACTTTCTCACCCAATTAAAAATGGAAGTTCCTGTGCATGTATTAAAATTGATTTAATTGTAATTAATTGATTTATTTGCAATTTAATTGATGTAATTGTAAATGTGGTGACCATGGCTGTTTCAGTGATGCAGAAATCCCACCAGAGGCTGTTCTGGACTCACCCACCAGCTGCAGCTCCTGTGCTCCCAGTCCCTGATGCATCACCTCCAGATCATTTCAGTGATCCAAACACCCCAGAGCTGCACAAGTACAGCTCAGGCCTCAGGGAGTGGGCAGACCAAGATTTCTGCTGCTCTGCCTCCCTCTGTGCCCTGCACTGAGCTCCCCATCACTGTGCTGCTCACTGCTGTGCAGGCTCAGCTCAGCTCTGATCTCCCCTCTCTGTGCCCTGCACTGAGCTCTCCATCACTGTGCTGCTCACTGCTGTGCAGCCTCAGCTCTGATCTCCTCCCTTTGTGCCCTGCACTGAGCTCTCCATGGCTGTGCTGCTCACTGCTGTGCAGCCTCAGCTCTGATCTCCTCCCTCTGAGCCCTGCACTGAGCTCTCCATCACTGTGCTGCTCACTGCTGTGCAGCCCCAGCTCTGATCTCCCTTTGTGCCCTGCACTGAGCTCCCCATCACTGTGCTGCTCACTGCTGTGCAGCCTCAGCTCTGATCTCCTCCCTCTGAGCCCTGCACTGAGCTCTCCATCACTGTGCTGCTCACTCCTGTGCAGCCTCAGCTCTGATCTCCTCCCTTTGTGCCCTGCACTGAGCTCTCCATCACTGTGCTGCTCACTGCTGTGCAGCCTCAGCTCTGATCTCCCTTTGTGCCCTGCACTGAGCTCCCCATCACTGTGCTGCTCACTGCTGTGCAGCCTCAGCTCTGATCTCCCTTTGTGCCCTGCACTGAGCTCTCCATCACTGTGCTGCTCACTGCTGTGCAGCCTCAGCTCTGATCTCCTCCCTTTGTGCCCTGCACTGAGCTCCCCATCACTGTGCTGCTCACTGCTGTGCAGCCTCAGCTCTGACCTCCCCTCTCTGTGCCCTGCACTGAGCTCTCCATGGCTGTGCTGCTCACTGCTGTGCAGCCTCAGCTCTGATCTCCTCCCTTTGTGCCCTGCACTGAGCTCTCCATGGCTGTGCTGCTCACTGCTGTGCAGGCTCAGCTCTGATCTCCCTTTGTGCCCTGCACTGAGCTCCCCATCACTGTGCTGCTCACTGCTGTGCAGCCTCAGCTCTGATCTCCCCTCTCTGTGCCCTGCACTGAGCTCCCCATCACTGTGCTGCTCACTGCTGTGCAGCCTCAGCTCTGATCTCCTCCCTCTGTGCCCTGCACTGAGCTCTCCATCACTGTGCTGCTCACTGCTGTGCAGCCTCAGCTCTGATCTCCTCCCTCTGTGCCCTGCACTGAGCTCTCCATCACTGTGCTGCTCACTGCTGTGCAGCCTCAGCTCTGATCTCCTCCCTTTGTGCCCTGCACTGAGCTCTCCATCACTGTGCTGCTCACTGCTGTGCAGCCTCAGCTTGGCTCTGTCCCTGCAGTGGGAGCTGCAGCTCTGGGCAGGCACAGCAGGCTGCAGGCAGCTCCATCCACCCTGGCAGGACAGCACAGAGCCCCTGAGCAGGGCAGGGAAGGCAGGACAGGCCCTGCACAGGAGGTACTGGAATTCCTGCCCGGTGCAATGGATCCAAGGCTGGGCTCCGGAGCCAGGCAGTAAATTTAGCCCTGAGAACAAGCACAGCTCAAGGCAAATCCTATTTTCAGGCCACTCTGGGAGGGACAGGCACTGCAGCACGGCCCTGCACAGCTCCTCACTGTGTGGTTTCAATATCACACCTTGGGAGCCCCAGCAAACACAGTGCAGCTCACCAACAGCAAAGCTGGGCTCATCACCCTGAGCCAGCACTGCAAACCTGAGAGGAATTTGAGCTGAGCTTTCTACAGGCAAAATACAAGTGTGGTCTGAGAGCAAAGCCCATTTGCAGCAGTTTTGTTTGAGGGAAGGAAGTCACGTTTCAGTGAGCAGCTCGTAAACCTCTGGGTGCAAATACAGATTTACAATTCAGTAAATTGTAAATCCAATTGTTCCACTCACCTGCTATCCCAGCAAACCAAACACTGACTGCTCACCTCCTATTCCATACCTGGGACAAAGTCACAGCTATTGAAGCTCCCCTCCATATTCTTTTTGACTTTGAAAAAACACAAACCTCTGTCAGGCAAATAACAATGTGACTTCTTTCACAAAGTGCATTTGATTGGTGAAACTTATCAACAGCTTCTGAAGGAAGGGTGAAGTGCTGCTGCAGGGGATTGACATTCTAACTGCCAAAACCCAGCAGTGGTCTCAAGTTCTGTTCCCCAAAGAAAACAGTTCTATGACAAGCTGTCATAAATTAGTGACCCAAAAACCCCAAAGAACCTGAGACAAACTTCTGAAAGTTTCTGGTGTAGCTTATCAAATGATGATGTATTTCCTATGCTTTGCTTTTCCTCCCCTCAGTACTACAATCTGCATTTCTTATGCAATACTTTACTACAGAAATTCAGCTTTCCAAACATGTCAGTTTATTAACATAATTTATTTTCTAAAAAGGTACACAAACACACTCCACACCACGTCTTGGTAACTGCTATTAATATTTAACTGCCAGGTATTTATTTACATTTAAAAGTTTATTCTCACACAAGGTCTCTCCCAAGCAAGAACAACCTCTTACTTATGCAGAATCATTCATGTAAAATTAGCTGGGTACAGTTCTGCTATAAGACACAGCCCAGAAAGCAATCTAAATAATTCCTGAATTGTTATTCCTGAATGTCAGGTGTAATTTTACAACCCCTGCGTGCCTACAAAGCAGCAGGTGCTGCCAGAACAGGGATTCCTGTGCTTTGGGCCACAGCAGCAGCTGCAGGTGAAATTTAACCTGGGCACCAGGAGCAAGAAACCATCCTGCAGCACCTGGGGCCAGCACCTGGCCAGGGCTGCTCACCTGGGCCCTGCAGGTACCCAGGTGTGTGCCAGGGCACAGCCAGGGCACGGGCAGGGCACAGCCAGGGCAGGGGCAGGGCTCTGCACAGCTCTGTCCTGCAGGGCCCTGCCTGGAGCTCTGCCCTTCCCAAATGTGACCTGGGGTCCTTCCAGCCCTCCAGGAGCTCTGCCCTTCCCAAATGTGACCTGGGGCTGCTTCCAGCCCTGCCTGGGCACTGCCCTTCCCAAATGTGACCTGGGGTCCCTCCAGCCCTCCCTGCCCGGGCTGGGGTCACATCCAGCACCCCAAACTGCTGCCAGGCCCTGTGCTTGGCATGGGCTGGGCAGCAGCACCAGGACAGCTGCATGGGGACAGGGAAATCTGTCCCTTTCAGCAACAGCAGCCACTTAAGATCAGCTTAAACTGATAATGGAACTGCAGCCTGGGGCTGACACTGCATTCCCAGGAGGTGACATCAGCTGGCAGGGCGATGCCACAAGGGGCTGTGTCCTCCTGTCCCTGCCCCGGCAGGAGCATCCCCACTGCCAGCAGCTCCAGGACTGGCCAGGATGCCAGAAAAGGCATTTCCCACCCAGAGGGGTGAGCTCCAGGACTGGTCTGAATGCCAGAAAAGGCATTTCCCACCCAGAGGGGTGAGCTCCAGGACTGGTCTGAATGCCACAAAAGGCATTTCCCACCCAGAGGGGTGAGCTCCAGATCTGATCTGGATGCCAGAAAAGGCATTTCCCACCCAGAGGGGTGAGCTCCAGGACTGGTCTGGATGCCAGAAAAGGCATTTCCCATTCTCAGGTGGCCATAGGGGTGAGCTCCAGGACTGGGACAAAGGGAAGGGCAGCTGGGATCAGGCTGGCAGGGCTCTGGCACCAGGCAGGCACAGCCCTGGGGACAGCAGGAGGGCTCAGGGATTCCCCCCGTGCCTTTGGCAGTTTGCACATTTGAGGGAGTGCAGTGCCCTTGCCAAAGCACCTGCTGACAGGAGAACTCCTCCACATCTGGAAAAGGATTTTAAAAACTACCAAAACACCGTCCAACATCTTCTGAACTTCCAAACAGATCCAGATTTCCACTCCAGCCATGGGACAGGTGGATTAGCACAGACTCAAGACATTTTTGAGCTTCAGTGATTTCTTTTCCCAGAAGTCTTGCATTGTCAATTGCTGGAAAGGGCTCCAAGAAGCAGCACTGCCTCTCCCACAGACAAGCTTTCTACAGGACAGACATGTCTGAATAGGAAAAATATGCACTACAGGAATGAACAAAATTACTGAACTGCTGAAAAAATCCTGGGCGTTTTTTGTGTATTTGGTTCCTTTTTTAAAAAACTTTGATTAGACAAGGGGGAATGGCTTCAGGCTGACAGCAAATAGGGTTAGATTAGATATTAAAAAGTAAGTTCTCCCCTGGGAAGGGGTGAGGCCCCGGCACAGGGCACCCAGGGATTCAGTGGCTCCAGTCTTGCATAACTATCAAAAAACTCCAGTCCAGAAATTATCATTTCACCAAAGGTAACGCTGCTCTTTTTTAATGTATTGCCCAGCCTGATCTATTTTAAGTTTGGGGATTCACAAAACTGGCAAGAGAAAGCCTTGGAGAAGGAACCAAACTGAATCAACACAAGAAGCAAAACAAGGAAATGCAGAAAAGGCAGAACAATGAAGCAGGAATAGAAAGTCAGGCTGCAAAAAGGAGCTGGAAGCACTGAAATAACAGCAAAAAGCTGCAAGGGAATCCGGGATCTGAAGTTATGTAAAGTCAGCTGGGGACAAACCAGGCACTATTCCCTATGCCCACGGTTTCACAAGGGAGCCTTTGCGCTGATTTGCTGATTAACAATTAACGGCTGAGCCCCTGATTGTGTTTCTGCAGCAGGAGGAGGAGGAGGAGCTGAGGCATCCCAGGATCCCTGGGCTCCGGCTGTGCTGCTCTCCCGTTCCTGGGCACAGAGCAGAGCCAGGGTGCCCAGCCCAGGGTGGCACTGCCACCCTGCCCTGAGAGCCAGCCCAGCCCAGCCCAGCCCAGGCACTGCCACCCTGCCCTGAGAGCCAGCCCAGCCCAGCCCGGCACTGCCACCCTGCCCTGAGAGCCAGCCCAGCCCAGCCCAGCCCAGGCACTGCCACCCTGCCCTGAGAGCCAGCCCAGCCCAGCCCAGCCCAGCCCAGCCCAGCCCAGCCCAGCCCAGCCCAGCCCAGCCCAGCCCAGGCACTGCCACCCTGCCCTGAGAGCCAGCCCAGCCCAGCCCAGCCCAGCCCAGCCCAGCCCAGCCCAGCCCAGCCCAGCCCGTCTGAGGACAGCAGCAGCCCCACACCAGGCAGGTTTGAGATCCTGCACTTGCACCCACGCCTGCTGATCAAGAGCAGGATTGCTGGAGCTGCCCGTGCTGTCCCACAAAGCCCAGCAGCTCAGAACCCCTCATCTGCCCCGGGAACCACCCTGCAGCAGGGACAGCAGCTCCCTTCCGCCCCAAGGGAAGCTGCAAGCTCAGCTCACACTCTGGTTTCTCTGGTTGTGACAATATCGGGTTTTTATCAGCTTTGTTCCCTACAGAAAATGGAATTTTTAATCTGGGGATTGATGTTTCCTAACAATTGCTCGATATTGATATGTGAAGGGTCTCCATTTGAGTAACTGCTGTATTTGCCACAGCCATTTCTCAGCTGTGACTTTTCAAACTGCCTGCAGGACAATTTATGTCCTGAAAACCAGTTCACCTTTGAAATTAAGTTTTCTGTCGCTGGCTAAAGCAGCTTTAAACATGGAGGATGTGTTACCTGTGTGTACAACAGCATTTTCAGCTTTCACCAGGGAGCTACCCTGTCTGTGCAATATTCAGCTGTAGAACTACCTTATCAATCTTTCTGTGCAATATTCAGCTGTAGAAACTACCCTTTATCAATAAATTAATTTTAAATTTCACTCTGAAAGCATCACTGGGATCCTGAGAAACCAGCGAGGTTATGTATACAAAAAATCCTCTGCAGCAATGTGGAGCACAGGACAACCTGCAAGACAGAAGGAAGAACTCCTCCTCCATGACCCCTGTGGCCCACAGGCCATGTGCCCACTCTGCCCCCCTGGACTCACGGCCTGCAGCCATGCAGGGTGTCCCTGGCACTGAGCAGGGCAGTGGCTGCAGCTGCCCACGATCCCTGGCCAGGAAAGCGGCTCCACCTCAGCC
This sequence comes from Geothlypis trichas, assembly GCA_009764595.1. Lineage (NCBI taxonomy): Eukaryota > Metazoa > Chordata > Aves > Passeriformes > Parulidae > Geothlypis > Geothlypis trichas. Next base: position 16,205,494 of record CM019916.1, read on the forward strand.
CCAGGAGCTCTGCTGACCTCACCCAGCTGGCCCAGAGCTGCTTCCTGGGGAGATTGCACAAGGATCCCGACTGTGCTGTGCATCAGCCATGAACACCAGCTCCAAGGCTCCATGGCTCTTTGCTTCCTAAGGAATCAATTTTAATCAAAACCACAGAATCATGGAAGGGTTTGGGTTGGAAGGGACCGAGGATCGAGTTCAGCCTTCCAGACTGGTACCTACAACAGTCACACAGCCTGAGAAAGGAATCTAGCACAGCAATCCATCCACATCTCTTGGTGTGTCACCAGCAGCGCTGTGAAGGCATTGCTGGCTCTGAATGACTGGAATAGAGCTCCTCACCCAGCTGAACTGGAGTTCATCAAACTGCCCTGGTTCCAGGGCAGAGCTGTGCCATGGCCAGCTGCTGCCTCACACACAGCCCAGCCTGTGGGCTGGAGGCTCTCCCAGAGGCTGAGAATCAGAGCTGCTTCACTGAACTTACAATTCCTTTCCTTCTAGAAACTGTGCAGAGTACTAGAAAACATTTGTAACACACGAAGACACTTTTCATTTAACCCCTTCCTAGGAAGATCCTGTTGTCTGGCATTTCATCATTGCTAATACAACAACTTTTAACAAGCAGCTCTGGCCACAGATCCATTATCATAACCTTAAAATAACACAAGAGTCTAAGAAACACATTTGCCTTCATCAATTCCAAGCATATCCCATTACAGCATCAGGCTGGAACAGACCCTTACATCACTTCTGGCTATTTCAGCAGATCAAATCATGACTATTTCAAGATTTTGACTCTGGGCATAACATGACATTAAAATTATTCACTCTGAAGAGCCATGATCAGACCAAGTGAGCATCAAGGAATCATCCATGGTGGGGATTACTTTGTTTAGATTAATAAACATTAGGAGGAAATGAGGCACCTCCTGTGCCTTCAGCTGAGCCACTGCCACTAAAGCAGATCCAGGGGTACTTCTCCTTCCCTGTGCTGCTGTTATGTCAGACACCAACCCCTGCACCCTGGATGCACCTAAACCCCTTGGGCAGCATCCCTTCCCACTGCTCCAGCCAGGAATGGTGACTCAGGCTCTGGTTTCGTGCTGTGGCAGAGCACAGCGTGGAGCTTTGGCACTGCCCTTCCTGCACCTCAAACCCCTGGAAGCACCTGGGAGTCACCTGCACAGAAAGAGAACCCTTTATTCTTCATTTTAAGGCACTGTAAGCCAGGCTTTTTTGAGACAGAGGCTGCCTTTATCCTCACACCTAACCCTGGCAGAGCAGGGAGCCCGAGCTGCTGCAGCACAGCAGATCCCAGGCTGTCTGCCTGGATTGTGAATATTTTATCAGCCCTCTCATCTGCCTCATCGAGCAGCAGCTCGAACAGAGCCAAAGGAGAAGAGGACACGCATGCAAGAAGACAACTAATACCACCCAAATCCCCCAGCTTGGAATCTTTTCATTTCTTTTTCTGCAACAAAAATCTCAAGTATTTTACCCACTGCCCACTCAGCACCTGACACACAAAGTTATATAGTTACTTTTTTTTTCACCAGCAGGCTTTAGCTGGTTCCTACTGGAATTCACAACAATTTATTATTCAAGTAAACAAAATTTAGTTTGTTGCTTAGTTCCCTCTGGGAAAGAGAAGCTTTGGGCTGACCTAATTGTGGCCTTCCAGCACCTGAAAAGCTGATGGGAAAGATGGAGACAGACTGTTCCCAAGGGCCTGGAGTGACAGGACAGGGGGAATGGCATCCCCAGGTGAGGGGGACACTGAAGACATGGTGCTGGCAGATGGCACCCCTGGCTCAGAGCTGGGAGCACCCAGGTGGGAAATGCCACCCACGGCATCCCTGGGCATCACACCCTGCCCTGGCACCGCCCCTGGAGCTGGGCAAGGCATTCCCAGGTTTCATGTGGTCTGGAAGCACATCACAAGCCATGAGCCTTTCACACTGAGGGCTGAGCAACCACTTACTCATTGATTGAAAACCTGCTGCTGCCCTTGTAAGGGTATGAGAGAGGAGTTCCTTAAAAACACAACGTAATTCCTGAAGTGTGTGATCTTCAGAACTCCTCATCACCTGGACTTCAAACATGAGATCATCTTGGCCCATGAGGAATTACAAGATCCTGACAAACTCCCTGCCTTTACAAAACCTAAAGGAAACACCAGAACCAGGGCAGAATACATTGAGTTCTTCCCCAATTACAGATGGAACCTCTGGTCCCACCAGGGTTCCAGCAGCTCAGCCTCACGGGTGTCCCCAGCTCTCCACCAAGACACAACACTGAAATAAATAAACTCACTACTAAATCCTCACCTTCAGGACACTCAGGTGATTCTCCCTTTGGTTTCAGCCATCTGCTTTGCAGGGGTCATGGACCAATGGGATTGACAGACATGCTCACAAAATTCAACCTAGACACAGCTGGGATCCAACTGCTAACACCCATTTCTGGAATGATTCCTGTAACCTGTGGTCTATGGCTGATAACACAGTCCCAAACCCCCACGGGTGCCAAGTCTCAGCACAAGCACAGCCCCAAACTGAACACAGAACAGCTGCTCTCCTATAACTGGAACTCTGTCCTGCTAGGAAAACCCACCTCCCCAGCTGCACAGGCCATCCCATGGTGTCACAGGTCCCCAAAGGTGCAGGACACAGATAAATGCAGTGATATGGAGACTTTGCTGAGCCTGCTGGGGGAACTGAGCTCCTTCCCTGCTCCCACCCACATGGAAACTCCACCTGTGCAGAGCCCCCCTGCCCACAGCCCCATGCCCAGGGGGTGACTCCAGCAGTGCCCCTGGGCTGTCATTGCCCACCAGGGCCTGGCCTGCACCCCAAACCCTGCTCAGCAACAGCATCCCCCAATTAAATCCACTCAGGCTCCTTTAAACCCATCATTGCACTCAGCTGCCATGCAGAAAGAGCTAATGCAATTTCCTAATTAGAGACCTGGAACTTCATTTGGAGATAAACAGGAAATGCTTAAGATAACCATTATAAACACTGAAATGAGATTTTTCTTTTCATGAGCAGTCCAATGGAGACAAATGCCAACCTGAAAACTCCCTGTAAATATGAAATATTTCAACCCTGCTCACCACTTCTTCAAACACCTCTGCCAAACACAACGAGCAGTGCAAGTAAATAACACTCAGCAGATTTAACTTCTAGTAAAGGACGTTTGGTGAGCCAGAAATTTTCAAGTACTGGGGTCATACTCAATTTCTTTCCCCCATCCCAAAACCAGAAAAACATTAAAGAAATTCTCTGGTATTAAATGGCACTGTAGGGTTAATGTTATATTAATGACAATATTGAAAAGGATGGATGCACTCTAGTTTTACCACCCTGGACACATGAAAAAGTAGGTTTCAAAGTACTATCAACACAATACGAAGAAGTAGAAAAACTTTCCTTAAGTAATAATAGGCAGAGCAATTCTGGGAAAGACAAGAATCAATGGATAATGCTTTAGCAGGAAAAAAAAAGGAATAATTTGGACCATCCACATTTTCCATGAAGCATTACTAGAAATTATTGCTTTCCAGCAGGTTTTCCATGTACAGATAAATGTAGGCAGCTCCTCCTTGTACAATATTTCAATATCAGGCACTTGAACATAACTTGCTTTAATGTAATAATTATGTTACAACTCCAGCTCCAACTCAAGACTCGGACATTGCCAAGTGGCTTGAAGAAACACTAAATATAGCTCAGCACAGTAACTTTTATGCAGGACACGAGCTATTAAAAGCCATGTTCCAAATCTCCTGGTGAGTCACAGCAATGCCATGAGTGCAGGGCCTGGAAAAGCCTATTTGTACACAAGGAGTTGTATTTGAGCAGTGGGAAAGGAGCACAGAAGCTGCACTAAGTCAGCCTCTTGCACCAAAGCAGAGCCTTCCCAGGCACTCTCTGGGCTCTTCCAGATTTCTAATTAGTCAGAGCTGCCTGTCCCTGGTTTAAATTACTGCAAGGGCCCCAGGGCAGATCGAGTATCTCTCCCAGCAAAGGCAGTAAGGAAATCCACCTGTCTGATCCTGGGTGACTCCACCAGACCCAGACTCCCCAGCAGCTGTCTGGAACCATTTCTAATCAGAATGGCACCGAGGGATTGCACCTAAAGGATGAAGACAGAACCTGATGGCAGCAGCAGCAGTCGGTCCCCAGAGGCTGGAAACACAACTCTGGAGATTGTCACAGCCTGAAATGCCATTAATTACCAACCTGGGCTCTGGAAGCAAACAGCACCATGCAGTCCTCTCCGTGGGCTCATTCCTCATGGAAATTACTCAGCTATGTAGTTCAAATGCTTATTAGTGTATCAGTGCAAAGCTTTGATGACAATAGCTCTGAACATTTATTTTCATTAGGGATGACTGCAGCTACAAAGGAGAATATTCCCAAGCTTCTAATCAAATCTGTCTCCTTTGTAATTTACAAAAGGGTAAAAGGAAACCAAGACAAGCCCTTGTAGACAGGTGAAGAATTACTTTGCTGACATCAAACACAATGCCATTTAAATTCCTGAGCCCAGCACTCAGGTGCTGTGCTGGAGTGAGGATCTGCTCAGGGAGCATCCCAAGGGAAGGAACAACCTCACCTCCTCAAACCTGAGAGCCAGCAGATCCCAAAGCAGCCCTCAGCTGCTCTGTGCCCACACAGCTGCTCCCAGGGCCTCCCCAGAGATGAAGCTTTAGAGGAATTAGGACAGAAATCCCACCAAAAGCAATCCCAGCACGTGGCCTCTAAGGAACCACAGGCCACCTGAAATTCATGGAGCTCAGAACTGAAGTTACTCCTTTCTTCAGTTTCATGGAGCTCAGAACTGAAGTTACTCCTTTCTTCTCCACTCCCTCCCCAGCTAATTTTTTCAGCCTAACTGAACTTCCCAGCTGTTTGCAGCTGGATTCAGGATGTAGCTCCAGATAAAGTCAGCCCTGAGCTGGTTCCTCTGGGTGATCAGCCCCGTGCCCATTGTGGGCAAGATGCCCCTTGATGGCATTGCATTAATTCAGCTGATGTGGAACTGATGATTTCCTGGCCAGCCCTGCCTCTGCTCACCTGCAGGTCCCAGCCCTGCTTTTTGGGAATTATCCTGACTGGATGTCAGAGCCTTCAGGATGCCATGAGCACCTACACACACCAGGGCTCCCAGTTCACTCCTCCAGCTAGGCCTGCCCTGAGATCACCTTGTGGTGCCACCTCCAGTGCCAGGCTGTGTCTCAGTCACCCTGCCCAAGCTCTGATATTTCACTTTTTAGGTTTCCTATGGCTTGTGCTGCTCCCTTCAGCAGCACTGTCAACAAATCTGTCCAATATATGAAATATAAAGTCCTCAGCAGCAGATTGAACACTTAAGGCAGCCAAGAACATCCATGAGATAATTGCTGCAAAATATTTAACACATCTATTAATTATTGTGGAATCCTGTTCCACTGAGCTAATCCCCTCTTTAATTAGTTTCCTACATGTATTTCATAACTCCATATAATTCCATCTGTGGACTCACAGCCTTCTCATAAATGCCATTCCTCAGCTTTGATGGAGCTCTTGCCCATCCTTTCCTGTTTCCCATATTGAGGTGTCACTTCCCTGATGCCAGCTGTGCTATTTGGGTCCCAGGCCCAGGATGGCAGCCCTGGAAGAAGGGCAGTGTGATTCCTGCCTGCACTCACACAGCCCCTCATTGAGGCAGCACCTCCAGGGGAACGTGGCTGCTTTCCCCCAGCCCAGGAACCTCAGAGGGAGAGAAAAGCAGAGCAGGAGGGGACAGCCCTTCCAAACACAGCACCAGGAGCTGCAGCCCCAGGGTATGGAGCCCTGCACTGACCCCAAATTCCTCCCAGCAGCAGCTCCTTCCCTGCAGGGTCCCCATGGCCCTGCAGCACTGAGCCAGCTCCTCTGCAGGCACTCACACACCCACAGGGACCTTCCTGACCCCCCCATTCCATCCCAGTGTAAAACACCAGCAAACGAGTTCACCTGCTCAACAGAGCTAATTCAGCTCAACAGAACATGTCCTGCTGAATGTCTGACATGTCTTCACGAGCCCTCAAACCAAATCTGAAAGCCTCAGCCCTGATACCTGGAAGTGAAACCTGTTAAAAACCATCCCTGCTGTGGGATTTTACTCTGGGGAACAGAACAAGGCCCTGGTGGCTACAGGAATGCTTGACCAGCACATGAAATGTGAGCAGCAGGTGAGCAATATGAAACAGTCACCATTAATGAGCACCAAACGTGTACAGCCAAATGACTCGGTGGCATTTCTGCAGCTTTTGAAGAAAACCAATGGCAGTGGTGTAATTTTTAATGGAAACCAATGGCAGCAGTGTAATTTTTAATGGAAACCAATGGCAGCAGTGTAATTTTTAATGGAAACCAATGGCAGCAGTGTAATTTTTAATGGAAACCAACGAGAGCAGTGTCAGCACTCAGATGAAACCAGCCTGCCCCAGCCCGGCGTGCCCAGGGCACCCAGAGTCCATGGCACAGGTGTGGGGCAGGAACCTGCCCGGACACCACACCCAGCACCGGGCAAAGGTCAGTGCCAGCCTCCCCGCCCTGGCACCACGCTGCCCTGCATTCCTCGGCGGCCCCGAGCTGCTGATCCTGCCCGGTACAGCCCGGATTGCTCCACATTCCAGCCGGGATTTGGAGCTGCGGGGCTGACACATGCAAACAGGGAATGCCAGTAATCCCTCAGCAACATCGAAAATCCATTGATTCACGTGAAATGGGAATGAGAGGACGAGGTTGGTTAGGAAGTTGTTCCCTCTTTAATAGCAAAACAAACCAATTAAAAATCTCCTCCTTGGGCTTTATTAGCTGGCACACCTGCCCTGGGCTGTGCGGGCTCCAAGGAAAACAAACAGCCCGTGGAGGGAGTTCTTGGAAAGGAGGCCACCAGGACATAAACTCAGATAATAACTTCATCCTATCAGCAGCAGTACAGACTTTCAATTTAAACCCTCAATATGAGAACTGATTTTCAAATTAATCTTTGCCAAAAGAAGGAGGAAGTTTCTGCATTGATTTCTGCTAGAGAAGCAGTGCGGTGACATTTGCATGCTGAGCTCGGGGACAGCCGCTGCTGCAGGGCACTTCCCTGTCTGGGCACAGATTTGTTACTGCCCAGCTGAGTTAAAAACCTTCCGAGTCAGACTCGGACAGCTGGAAACCGGTGGCAATCGTACCCACAGGGCTCCTGCGGGTTTTGTTAAAATCAGGTCCTGGGGAGGCGAGCGAACTCCTGGAGAGGCACTCTCGGAGCGTTCTCAGATGGGAGAGAAAGCAGAAATGGGGCAAACGCCTCGGCAGAAAGGAAGCGAAAGGAAACGAAAGCCGCCAGGGCGCAGACAGGCAGCGCCCGATGCAAATGGCCCGGCGGGGCCCGGGAGGGGCTCGGGACCCCCGAGAGCCCCCGGAGCCCCGGGACCCGGCGTGGCTGCGACCCCGGGCGGGCGAGGCAGAGCCCGGCACGGCGCGGACCGAGCTTCCCCCCATGGCCCGCCGCTCCCCCCGAGCTTCACCCCCGAACGGCCCCGCGGCTGCGGAGCGCAGCCCCCGCGCCCGGCCCGGCCCCGGCGCCGCCGCCCACCTGCCCACGGTCTGGTTGGCCAGCTGCTTCATGCGGTTGAACTGCTTCTTCATGGCGGCGGCCGCTGCCCCGGGCTGCCCGGGCCCCGCCGCTCTGTGCCGGCCGCCCCCGGCCCCGCCGCCGCCCCAGCACCGCCCGCCCGGCCCGGCCCGGCCCCCGCCGCTTCCGGCCCTGCCCTCCGCCCGCACCGCGCGTGATCGGCGCCCCCAGCCCGGATGTCCCGCCCGCAGCCCGGATGGCGCCGCTGCTCAGAGCCGCGGCTCGTCCTGCGCCGCTCGCTCGCTGGCGCCGGGTGCTGCTGCTTCACGAGGGGCAGTGGGACCGAGCCCGCGGCGGGACCGCCCGATGCCGGACGGCCACACCCCGTATCCCCGCCGAGCCGCTCCCGGACTACAACTCCCGGTCCGCCTTGCGCTGCCGCCGCTGCTTCCCGGTCGAGGCGCTGCATCCCGCGCGCTCTCATTGGGCGCTGTATATTTCCATGAGAGCACGGACCAATGGCCGCCGAGTTCCGGCGGGCGCTGCCCAATGAGCGGCGGCGGGGGGCGGGCCGCAGGGGCGGCGGCAGCGGCCGGGCCCCGCTGCGCTCCATGGCGGCCGCCACCGGCCCCGACGAGGCGGACGAGGCGGTGCGGGGCACCTGCGAGGACGCGTCCGTCTGCAAGCGGTACCGGAGCCGGACCAGGCGGCCGGGCTGCGCTGGGCCCGGTGTTCCCCGCGGCGGGGCTGGGCAGTGGGCGGGCGAGGCTCGGGCGGCTCCCGGGAGAGCAGAGCAGGAGCGGTCCCGGTACCGGGCTCTGTGCGTGCGCCCCGAGCTCCAGCGGCCGCAGGGCCACGGCCGGGTCACGCTCGGAGCTGGTCCCGCGGGTGAAGCCCCGGTGAGCAGCGGGGTGCTCCGGACCCGCGGTGCGCCCCGAGCTGCCCTGGTGCCCCCGACCCCGCCGGGCCCGTCCCGAGCCGGCTGCGGTGCTGCCCCTGCGGTGCTGCCCCTGGCTCACAGTGTCCGAGAGCTGAGCCAGGAACCGGCCTGGCGCTTCTCCATCCCCTCCTGCTCCCGCCGGGACGGGCGCTGGCAGGGGATGGCTGTCCCTGCCCTGGGGTGTCAAGTTGTGCCTCTCTCTTGGTCAGGTTGGCCTTGAGGGCTTTAGAGCTGCAGATTGTTTGTTGGAGGGAGAGTTTTCCTTGGGGAATCAGTTGTAAAAGGCATAGTTCTGTTAAACAGAACTGTTTTACTGTAAACTGATGTAGCAGCTCTGGGATCAGTGCAAACACCTTGTCATATATAGCAGGTAGAAGTAAATCCTCCTTTGTGTGCCTGAGGAGCTGGAGAAAGACAGTTCATGTTCTGGGTTCCCCAGGAGGGAATATTTGACATTTGGGTCTTTGCTCACAAAATTTCATCCAGTAGTGAAGAGGCCATTAAAAAGATGCTTGCTCAATGTGGTAACAACTAAAATTTCTAACTAAACTTTATATAATTAATTCAAGTAGTTCCATACACGGAACGGATTTTTAAACTGTGCCTGCATGTGCACACCCAGGGCAGAGGGACCTTTCCAGCCTGTGTGTCTTTTAGGGTAAATTTTGGGGGCCTTATTTCATAATTCTCTTTTCCCTGCTGCTGCTCAGGTTTGCTGTGAGTGTTGGCTACTGGAAGGACCCTTACATCCAGCATTTTGTGAGACAAGCCAAAGAGAGGAAGGCACCTGAGATCAACAGAGGCAAGTTGGAACGGGGATGGGGACACCTCACCTGTCCTGACAACACCTCTGCACCCTGGGAGTTGGGGGTGGGAACATGTGAGAGAGTGACAGGAGGTTTCTTCACAGCAGTGATTCCATCCATGCTGTGTCTGGTGTTTTAAATATCTGTGAGTCAAAACTCTCTTCCTTTGCTTTCTGAAAGGAGCTCTGTTTCTTTCCTTTTCTGCTGTCTCTGTGTGTCCCAGTGTAGAGATCTCCTCAAAGCAGTCAGAAATGTTGGTTTGACCCAGGGCAGTTGGGTCTCTGCAAGTGCAGAATTATTCTGCTCTGCTTGAGGTGAAACTTGACTAAAACTTGTGTTTGCCCAAGGAGTTGGGTTTTATCAGTGCATGGGGGTTTTTGTAATTAAAAAAGAAAAAACATTGCCCTAAGGTGCTTAAGAAGAGGGCATTATTGTTCCTGCAGAGTGCTGAGGACCTTCATGAGTGCTAACCTTGGAGAGTTGTGTGCCAGGGGTGACTCCCAGCTCTGTGTGCTGCAGGTTATTATGCTCGAGTGCACGGGGTCAGTTACCTGATCAAGGCTTTCCTGCAGAAGACACAGTGCAACTCTCAGATTGTCAACCTGGGGGCTGGCATGGACACCCTGTTCTGGAGGCTGAAGGTAACGGGGGCTGCAGGGCCAGGCCTGCCTGGGACAGGGCTGGGGGACCCTGAGGGGCTGCCCTGGGCTCTGCAGGCTGGCTCTGTGCCACAGGCAGCACAGCAGGGGCTCCCACACAGTCCCACAGTAGCTGGGGAGGGAAGGGACCTCTGGGGATCATCCAGTGCAGCCCCTGGCCAGGCAGGGCCACCTGGAGCAGGTGACACAGGAACGTGTCCGAGTGGGTTTGGGATGTCTCCTGAGGGAGGCTCCACACCCTCCCTGGGCTCTGTCATGGAAAGAGGTTCTTCCTCCTGTCAACGTGGAACTTGTTGTGTTTTAGTTTCTGGGCACTGCTCCTCATCCTGTCACTGAACAGTCTGGCACCATCCTCTGACACCCCTGGAGGGATTTGTATGGATTGATGGGATCCCCTCTCAGCCTTCCCTTCTCCAGACTGACCAGGCCCAGCTCCTGCAGTCTCTCCTCATCACAGGGATGCTCCAGACCCCAAATCATCTCTGTGGCCTCTGCTGGACCCTCTCCAGCAGCTCCCTGTGTTTCTTGGGGATCAGGGCTGGACCCTGCAGCTCTCCAGGGACAAGGGCAGGGGCAGGAGCACTCCCTGACCTGCTGCCACACTTTCCCCATGTACCCTGGGATTCCAGTTGTGAGCTTATTTATGTAAATCATAGAATCACAGATTGGAAGGGATCTGGAAACTCTTCCAGTGCTACCCCTGCCATGGCAGGGACACCTCCCACTGTCCCAGGTGCTCCAAGCCCTGCCCAGCCTGGCCTGGGGCACTGCCAGGGATGCAGGGCCAGCCACAGCTGCTCTGGGCAGCCTGTTCCATAAATAGCAGTGTTTGTGTGTGTGTAATTCATGGAAATTCAGTTACTCAGGTGTTGTTTGATGGTATCATTCTGGGTGAACACACCTCTGAGTGAATTGTCTTCCCATTAGCATTTACATGAGTAAATTTGGGTTCTGGAGGGAAGCCTGAGGAGCTTTTTGCTTGGTCACAATTTATTGTATTAGTAAAGAAGATAATTCTGAGGGTTTTTTTCCTGAGATGTGAAGCTTTACCCTTACCTGCATTTCTATCAAAACTCTGCCCATACACTGTTTTGCTAACAGTGACTTTAAGAGCTGAAGTGGGGTCTGTGATTGCAGTTCTGTGTCCTTGCAGAGAGCAGGTGTGGTGCAATGAATGAGCAGAAGCTGGGAGGCAGTTCCTGGAGTGTTGAGTGCTGGTGTCACCTCAGACAGCCACGGGGTGACAGCCAGCACGGGCAGCAGCATCCATCACAATGCAATGCTGCAGGGGACAGACCTGGCACAGCTGCTCCAGCAGCCTGGGGATCCTGCCAGTGTGGAATGAAGAGCTTTTGTCTCTTTGTAGTGCAGGCAGGCTGCTGTGCCTGTGCCCTGCCTGTGGGCTGGGGCAGAGCTGCAGTGTGGTCAGGCTGGGTGAGCCTGTGCAGAACCTGCTGCTCTTCCCTGGAAGGCTGTGCTGAAATTCCTGTGCTGACAGTCCTGGTGGCTGCTGTGGCAGTGTGCTGTGCTCTCCCACAGCCCAGGACAGACTGGAGGGAGTGTTTCAGTGTCTGTGTCTGGGTTAGGGTCCTTCTCCTCTCAGGTGACATCCCAGCCCCACCTGGACACGTTCCTGTCCCCTGCTCTGGGTGAGCTCCAGGGTCCCTTCCCACCCAGCTGTGCTGGGGTTCTGTGGTTGCATCAGGTGTTAAATCATTTCTTTAGCTCTTAGAGGGCATTCTAACCTCTCTCAGCTGGTTTTTGTTGGGTTTTGAGCTGTGGGACCCTGTTACAGCACTGTTACAAATGGCAGTGTAAGGCAAACCTGAACTGTTCAGGATCTGAGGTTTGCTTGTCTTGTCCTGTGCATGTGAAACTTGAGTGTCCCTAAATCTAGTGTCTTCCTGCCATTCCCAGGATGAAAATCTCCTCCCTAGGAAATATTTTGAAGTGGATTTCCCAATGATCGTTGCAAGAAAAATACACAATATCAAGTAAGTCTGTGTTCAGCTGTGGAGACTGGCTGTCAGTCAGGGGCTGGGAAACTCTTCATGTTCTGGGGTGTGAGGATGGGCAGGCCCTGGCACAGGGTGCCCAGAGCAGCTGTGGGTGCCCTTGGATCCCTGGCAGTGCCCAAGGCCAGGCTGGACAGGGCTTGGAGCACCCTGGGACAGTGGGAGGTGTCCCTGGGACATTGGGAGGTGTCCCTGGGACAGTGGAGGTGACCCTGGGACAGTGGGAGGTGTCCCTGGGACAGTGGGAGGTGTCCCTGGGACAGTGGAGGTGACCCTGGGACATTGGGAGGTGTCCCTGGGGCAGTGGGAGGTGTCCCTGGGACAGTGGGAGGTGTCCCTGGGACAGTGGAGGTGTCCCTGGGCAGTGGAGGTGACCCTGGGGCATTGGGAGGTGTCCCTGGGCATTGGGAGGTGTCCCTGGGACAGTGGAGGTGTCCCTGGGGCAGTGGAGGTGTCCCTGGGGCAGTGGAGGTGTCCCTGGGGCAGTGGAGGTGTCCCTGGGGCAGTGGAGGTGTCCCTGGGGCATTGGGAGATGTCCCTGGGACAGTGGAGGTGTCCCTGGGCAGTGGAGGTGACCCTGGGACATTGGGAGGTGTCCCTGGGACAGTGGAGGTGTCCCTGGGGCAGTGGAGGTGACCCTGGGGCATTGGGAGGTGTCCCTGGGACAGTGGGAGGTGTCCCTGGGGCAGTGGAGGTGTCCCTGGGCAGTGGAGGTGACCCTGGGGCAGTGGAGGTGACCCTGGGGCAGTGGAGGTGTCCCTGGGCAGTGGAGGTGTCCCTGGGGCAGTGGAGGTGTCCCTGGGACAGTGGAGGTGTCCCTGGGCAGTGGAGGTGACCTTGGGGCAGTGGGAGGTGTCCCTGGGACAGTGGAGGTGTCCCTGGGACATTGGGAGGTGACCCTGGGCAGTGGAGGTGTCCCTGGGACATTGGGAGGTGTCCCTGGGACATTGGGAGGTGTCCCTGGGCATTGGGAGGTGTCCCTGGGCAGTGGAGGTGTCCCTGGGACAGTGGAGGTGACCCTGGGACATTGGGAGGTGTCCCTGGGCATTGGGAGGTGTCCCTGGGACAGTGGAGGTGTCCCTGGGGCAGTGGAGGTGTCCCTGGACATTGGGAGGTGTCCCTGGGGCAGTGGAGGTGTCCCTGGACATTGGGAGGTGTCCCTGGGGCAGTGGGAGGTGTCCCTGGACATTGGGAAGTGTCCCTGCCATGCAGGGGTGGCTCTGGGTGGCTCTGAGGTTGTTTCCCAAGCCATTCCAGGGCTGCAGGTGCAATGAGGGCTCACTGTGCCTGCAGGCTCTGCAGCCCCTGCCCCAGGCTGCAGAAGGGGTGGATGAGAGCTCTGGGGAGCCAGGCAGAGCTTGCTGTGGGGCAGGGACAGGGTCCTGGCCATCAGAGCTGATGGAATCTTCTCTCACTGTTGAGGACAGCACTGAATTCCCAGATGTGCCTGTTCAGTGGGAGGCAGGACAGCTGGAGTGTCCTGTTGGGATGAATCCATCAGGGGTTATTGAGGACGGGTGACACAGTGCCTGCATTTCTCTTGAAGGGTTCTCTCAGAATTAAAGAAATTGGGTAGAAAAGTCAGCTCCAGCTTCACCAGGCTTGCAAAGGTTTTCCTTTCCAGCAGAGGGCAGAGACATTCCCTCAGCTGCTTTTGGCACACACACACACACACACATATATATATATATATATGTATGTTAAGAAAAAAGCTGTGAGCACACTGTTCAACAGGCTTAACTGCTCTGAGATGCTTCTTCCTTCTTCCCACAGATCAAAACCTCCCCTGTCAAAACCAATTATGGAATCCCATTCAGGGGACTCTCTTCTAATAGGTGAGTCATCCTCAAACTCAGTCAGTGATGTACTGCAGCACTTTTAAAACTTTTCTGATCATTTTGTTCTGCTATGTGGGCAGGCTTTTAATGTTTGAAATGCTGTTTGGACAGAGAATTGGGAGGGAAAAGAGGCTTTTTTCTTCTCTTACAGACTTCTGCCCATTTGTTCTGTGTCATGTTAGAAATGTCTTCTCTTTAAGTGGTTTTATTCTGGCAGAAAGTTGTTGGGTTTTTTCTTTTTCTCTCATATGTAGCTCCTTTTCTGTCACAGGAAAGGAAAAAGTGTTACATAGAGGCATGGATACTGGATTAAAATATCTGTTGAGTGTTTATCTGCTTTCTGTCTCATTAAGAGCACAAATCTTTACATTTAGCAGAGTTTCACAGCAGAAACACAGGCTGCACAGTCCAGGCCCATGAGCCAGGGCTGTTTGATACATTTTAGTGCTAAAAGGACAATAATTTCAGGTGGTGTGATGTGGCTGGAGTCTCTTGGTTTGTACCCTCTAGGGAACAGAAGGTTCTGGAGTGCCCAGGCCAGGCTGGACAGGGCTGGGAGCCCCTGGCACAGTGGGAGGTGTCCCTGCCAGGGCAGGGGTGGCACTGGGTGATCTCTAAGGTCCCTCCCAGCCCAAGCCATTCTATAATTGTGTGTTTGTGTCAGGACTGCACTTGAAAACCTTTTTACCTGTGGAAAATTCCCCAGGTTCCCTTGAGTTCATGTTCTCAGAGCAGGTGCTGAGCTGCACCAGCTGCCTGGGACAGTTCAGGAGGGGCAGCAATGCCCTGCATGCCCCTCACCTGCTCTGGGTGGGCAGTGTGACCCTGGCACAGCCTGCTGGGACCACTGTGCCCTTCCCTGGGCACAGCTCTAGCCCAGGCTGTGGGCACATTCTGCAGATCTCATTGCTGTCATTGCTCTTCCCTTCCCTTCCCTGCAGGTGTCCCTCCAAGGGCTGAGCTCTGCTGGGGCACATCTGAGCCCCTGCTGCACCTGCACTGTGCCAAGGCAGCCCTGGGGCTGTGCCAGGGGCTGGCTTTGTGTTCCTGGGGGCTGCAGGTACATCTGGAGCAGCAGAACACCTGCAGGGCTGTCAGCCTGCACTGCTGGAACCTGGAGCTGCACTGGCCAGTTCCACAGTCCCAAGGGGCTGGGTTTGTTTTCCTCAGGAGCTGCAGGTACATTGGAGCAGCAGAACACCTGCACTGCTGGAACCTGGGGCTGTTCATGCCCAGTTCCACAGTCCCAAGGGAGCCCTGGGTCTGTGTCAGGGGCTGGGTTTGTGTTCCTGGGGGCTGCAGGTACATTGGAGCAGCAGAACACCTGCACTGTGCAGTCTGGAGCTGTTAATGCCCAGTTCCACAGTCTCACGGGTCTGGGTTTGTGTTCCTGAAGGGCTGCAGGGACACCTGGAGCAGCAGCACACCTGCACTGCTGCACTCTGGGGTGTTCATGGCTAGTTTTGCAATCCCACAGGTTTGGCTTTGTGTTCCTGGAGGGTTGCAGGTACATTGGAGCAGCAGCACACCTGCACTGCTGGAACCTGGGGCTGTTCATGGCCAGTTCCACAGTCCCACAGGTCTGGGTTTGTGTTCCTCAGGAGCTGCAGGTACATTGGAGCAGCAGAAGCCCTGCAGGGCTCTCAGCCTGCACCGTGCAGTCTGTACAGGCAGTTCCCCCTGCACTGGGCTGTACTGGTGGCACTGGTTGCTCTGGAGCTGCTCCCCTGGGTGCTGCCCAGGGCTGGGTGTCACAGCTTCACTCTCAGCCTGCTGGGGGCTCTGCTGCCCTGGGGCCTGTGGGGTGTAGCAGTGCCCAGGCCATGGGGAGGTGGTGGGAGGGCTGTGGAACTCCAGTCTGAGCTGCCCCCAGCCACAGGAGATCCAGTGAGAGCCCTGGGAGCTCTGGTTTAGGATCAGTTAAGGGCAGTGCCAGCAGGAGAGGTGCTGGGGTAAGTGGATAAATCACACAGATGAGCAGAGAGCTCTCACAGGTCTAAATGGACCTGACAAGGAGTTCACTGAGCTGCTGCTTGGTCTGTGCCCTCTCATTTAAAAGTCTCCAGATGGGAGGTTGTGGCTGTGCCTCAGGGGGATCCAGGGAGCCCAAAGCAGCAGCACTGGTGTCTCTGGTGAGCAGGTCATGGGGGCTCTGACAGCCTTAGTGGAGCACAGCAATCACAGGATGTGTTGGGAAAGAGCCCCCTGGCCTGTGAAAGGTGAGTTGTGCTTCCCAGCTCTGGTGGAGCTCTCTGAGTCAGCAGAGCTGTTGGAAAAGGACATCAGCACAGTGCCTGGATTTCAGGAACGTGTTTTGGCTGTGTCCTGTGCCAAAGTGTGCCAGAGAAATGGCACAGTGGTTGTGGGGAGGGAATGGTTCTCATATGGATGAGGAGCTGGGATGGAGGGCGAGCATATGTTGTTCATTTTTGTTATGGAGGAGAGGGAGATCTGTGCTTGAGGGTATGTTGTTGTTCAACACTAAGAAAAAATTGGGAAAATAGTGATTAGTAAGTGGCAGCTTGTTGGCAAATCCAAACTCTGAAGAGTGGTAAAGAACTGTAGAAGTATCTTGTGAAATTAGTGACTTGATGATGATTTCAATGTGGATTAATAGAAAGTGATGCACATGGGGGGGAAAACAGTTTGTGCCTCACATGTAAATGATTATTGCTGCCTTCCTGCAGGATCTGGGTATTAGAATAAATAGATGGATGAAAGTATGAGCTCACTAATGGTCCAGAAGTACAAAGCAATTCTAAGTACTTTTGAGAAAAAGCTGGAAAACAACTTAGGTGCCAGTGTGAGTAGATGTTCCCTCTCTCTGACTTTTCCCTTGGGAGCTGCTGTTGGCCTCTGGAGGGCTGGGATCATCCTAGGGAGACCTCTGGTCTGACCTGGTATCATGTTAGATCCTGCAGTGCTCTGGATTACCACGGGCACAGGGAGCAGCCTTGCCAGGTGGGCAGAGGTCACTCAGGATTTTGGAATCCTGTCACACTCTGGCTCTGTACACCAGGAATGCTTTGTTCAGGCTGATGGGAATCTTGGTTTGAGCTGTGCTGCTGTGGAGTGGCACCACCCAGGCCTCTCTCTGCTCACCCTGATGCTCTCATGCCATGGCTGTTCCCTGTGTGCCTCTCACACCTCCTGCCTGTCTGGGCCAGCTTGGGCACTTGGTTCTTTCAGCTTCCCTCCATCCCCAGCCTTTGCTGTGGCCCCTGTAGGTGTCAGGGCAGGGCTGACCCTGGGCTCCCAGGGCAATGAGAGTGTGGCAGTGTGGATGGAGCTGGAGCTGGGCACAGGCTGCAGGGGCTGCTGCTCTGCAGAGCTGCACAGATACCTTAGCATGGAAATCCTGATGAAATCACTGGAGTCAACAGGATCCTGCACGCTGCCTCTTGGAAAAGCTCCAGGAAGTTGTTGCACTCATGTGAGAAGGGAGTAAGGGAAGGAAGCTGAGTTGTTGTGGCAGAGTTGGTGTGCCTGGGGGCTGCAGGGCTGCCCCACAGCTGGGTCAGGGCAGCAGGGAGGGCCTGGGGCCTCCCTCCAGCACTGCAGCTGCTGCTCCTGACACTGCTGGGAGGAACAGATTCAACATGGCCAGGTCAAAAGGCAGCTGTAAGCAGCTCCTGCTCAGTTACTGCAGGCTTGTCTTGCTCTGTGCCTGTGAAATCTGAGCCACCTGTGTAGTTCCTGTGTGCCAGAGCCATGGACAGCAACCCCACTCTGTGTGCCCAGGGCAGAGCATCCTCTGTTGATCATCCCTGGAGGGCTGGGCTGGGTGGGGTGGGGGGCTCATCTTTCCCCCCATCCCCTCCCTTGGAGTTCTCCAGTTAAATCTGAGTTTGGTGTTTCTCAAACCTTCATTCAACCAAGTACAGAGAGAATCTTTGTCCATGGCTGAGGGTGAGCATCCCACAGATCCCCAGGGCAGCTCTGGAGGAGAGCAGCAGCCAGAAAACCTCACTGAAAAACAGCAGCTCTTGGTGCTGCTGCCTGGCAGGGGTCTGTGCCTGGAGTGAGGGATTGCAGTGGTCTAAGCCCCAAATGTCACTGGCTGTGCCTGCAGTGAGGGATTTGCAGTGGTGTAAGCCCCAGATGTCACTGGCTGTGCCTGCAGTGAGGGATTTGCAGTGGTCTAAGCCCCAAATGTGACTGGCTGTGCCTGGAGTGAAGGATTTGCAGTGGTCTAAGCCCCAAATGTCACTGGCTGTGCCTGGAGTGGGGGATTTGCAGTGGTGTAAGCCCCAAATGTCACTGGCTGTGCCTGCAGTGAGGGATTTGCAGTGGTCTAAGCCCCAAATGTCACTGGCTGTGCCTGCAGTGAGGGATTTGCAGTGGTCTAAGCCCCAAATGTCACTGGCTGTGCCAGCATTAGGGCAGCTGGCCTGAGTCACAGCCCTGCAGCAGGAATGGGCAGAGGGGTGTGAACACACACACACACAATCAATTCAGGTAAAACAAACTCCTGTTCCTCAGAGGAAATCAATAGGGAGCCCGTGACCCTGCTGCCAGGCTGGAGCTGGGTTTTCCTTTTCCTGCTGCCCTGGAATTGTCAAATCCATTTGCAGCAAGGCTGCTCAGCCTTGGGCAGCACATGGCTCACTTCATAATTCACAGAACATCCTGAGTGGGAAGGGACCCCCAGGGACATCCCAGCCCTGCCCTGCCCAGCCCCAGGGACCCCCAGCTCTGCAGGGAGGTAGGAGTTGGTGCCAGCCTGTGTCCTGCAGTTTTTGGGGTGTTTGTGGATGGGTTGTGGCCTCCAGGCTGGGGACAGTGGCAGGTCCAGCTGTCCCAGCTGCCCCTGCCCTGCAGCCAGTGTGTGTTTGCTCCCTAGAGGGAGGTGATGGAGCAGCTGAAGTTTGCCTAGTTAAGGATGATCAGAATGAAAAGGGGGAAGTTTAGGTGAAATACTGAGGAGAAGTCCTTCCCTGGCAGGGTGGGCAGGACCTGGCACAGGGTGCCCAGAGAAGCTGTGGCTGCCCCTGGATCCCTGGCAGTGCCCAAGGCCAGGCTGGAGCACCCTGGGATGGTGGAAGTGTCCCTGCCCATGGCAGGGGTGGCACTGGATGTCTCTATGGTCCCTTCCAACCCAAACCAATTCAGGTTTTATGATAGAAATGCTGGAATCACTGAGCTGTGAGCAAGGCACGCTTCCTTCCACCTCGGAGTGTTTGTGCTCCTTCTCTCCCGGATCACTTAAAAAGTTTGGTGCTTTATTTCTGGCTTTTATTTCTGTTCTTTCCTGAGGTATTTGTGTGACCCAGCCTCCGAAGCTGGACAGGGAGCTGGCATTCATTCCCTGCTAATTGTGGTGGCTGACGCTCGCAGTGCCGTATCCATGGACAGAAAGCAGCCCTATTTAAACACTTCCCTGTGTGTGGTGGGGTTTTTGGGTGGCTTTTTTTGATGCCATTATCATGGCCTTGATGTAATCACTTAAATAGAAGGGTGTGGGAAGTAGTAAAGCTATTACAGAACATGCACATGGAAAAAGCCTTGACTCAAAATGTTGAATCATTCAACATGCTGCACAAGGTTTTTTTTCTCTTTTCTTCCCTTGTAACTCTCTTTCTGAACTGTTTCTGATTCCTGGATCTGCTCCCAATGGCAGCTATTTTCCTTGCTAGTGCCACTTCCAGGGACTTGGTCACTTGAAAACCAGAGGTGCATCCTCTGGGATGTTTGATCACTGCTGGTTGAAATAGCTGGGGAAACCCACACTTTTCCTGAATTGTTTGGTTCCCCTCTCCTGAAATGGAAACCCCTTTCATCCTGCCCCTTCTCTGCTCACTCAGGCTGTGCCAGGGGAGGCTCAGGTGGGACATCAGGAGGAATTTCTCCATGGGAAGGGTGGCCAGGCCCTGGAAGGGGCTCCCAGGGAGGTCTGGGGTCCCCTGCAGAGCCATCCCAGTATTGTGCAGGACTTTGGCCCTGGCTGGCTGTGATGGAGCCCCTGGGCAGGGCCTCCCCTGGGTGCTCATTGCTGCTGGTGTCACTCACTGATGGCAGGAGGCTCTGCTGCCTCCCCCTGCTGTGCCAGGATGGCAGGGGCTCCTCTGGGATTTGTCCCTCCTTCGTGCTGGGGAGCACCACAGGATCCTGTTGTATCCCTGTGGAATATCAACAACATCAGAATACCCTCTGTAATGTGACTCTGTCCTTAAATACCACCACTAAATCATACCAAAGGCCAAATGATAACTTCTTCTTGGCCCCAAGTCTCTGGCTGCTCCCCATATTTATTACATAACTACATATGCAGTAATTTATATAGCTATTGATCTGTTGTTAATATTTGAAATATTGCCACTTAGCTTTTCAGAAATGGATGTACTTTTCTGTAGCTCCTATGGACATACATTGGGCAGTCCAAGAAGACTCCCCAAACAAAACAGAAACCCTGCCTTCAATCTTGCCATTTTTCTTCTCCCTGCGTTGCTGGAAACCATGGTAACAGCTGGGCTAACCTCCTGCCTCAGCGTGGCTGCAGAGCACAGCAGCTCTGTCAGGGTCTGAACACAGCCAGGAGGGATTCATGGCTTGGGAAGAGGAGTTTGCTGCTCACAGTTCAGGATAGCAGAGCACTCTGGGGCTCCCCATTCCTGTGCAGTGTTTCTGGTTGATACCTCCACACCCCTCAGCTGTAACGTTGCTCTCTCCACGTTTGCTGGCAGATTCCCACAGCCTGGACTCCAGTCGATATTCCATAGTGGGGGCAGACCTCCGTTCCTCCTCA
This sequence comes from Geothlypis trichas, assembly GCA_009764595.1. Taxonomy (NCBI): domain Eukaryota; kingdom Metazoa; phylum Chordata; class Aves; order Passeriformes; family Parulidae; genus Geothlypis; species Geothlypis trichas. The sequence goes on from CM019916.1 coordinate 16,226,096, forward strand.
GATCTGGAGGAGAAGCTGAGGAAGCACAGCTTGGATGTACAGTAAGATCCCTGGGGTTTCATTGCCTTTTTGTGGCATTTTTCCAGTGGGGGCCTGTGGAAGCCCTGGGCCAAGGCTTGGAGCTGGGACAGTGGCAGGTGTCCCTACCATGGCAGGGGTGGCCCTGGGTGATCTCTGTGATCCCTCCCAACCCCAACCACCCCAGCATTCTGTGATTTCTGAGTTTTAGCTCTGTAATTCTTTGCTGTGGCCTCCTCTCAAAGCTCTGTTGTTTCCTGAGCGTTTTGGAGGGGCTGCAGTGGCATCCTTGGCATCTGAATCCCAAAGCTCCTCTGGGCTCCTCTTGCTCAACATGAGGCTTTGGGGGGGCAGGAGTTGAGTTTCTGGGTGGATGATGGACAGACCTTTCAAATGGAAGCAATATAAATAGCAGAGATCTGGCTGGGTGGGAGAGAGCATATGGGGAAGCAGAATGCATCAAATTGCCATTTAATTCTTTACACTTCCATCCTCTGAAATGTTGCCTTGCTTGCCTACATTGCTGCTCCTTGTGGAATTTCTCCTGCTTCTAGTGACTTTTTTTCCCCTTTCATTCCAGCAATTAAAAGCAAACTCAATAATTGTGAAGAAAATCACTTGTGTAGATGTCTATTTTTGTTCTTTTGTGGATGGAGGGGGAAGAGGCAACGTGCAAACTATGGATTACATTTTGTTAGATAATAATATGTGAAAATTGTTTTTCAGATACTGAACAAATTTGTCTAATTAAAATTCTTCCTAGAACTTCTTTTAAAGAGAAAACTTTTTTTTCTGTTTGTAATTAATGCCTGATTTCACTGATCTCTACAAGAGTGTGAGCTGTGTGTACAGGGCACAGTTGTCCTGCAAAGGGAATTGTAACACACACAGTTCCTGCTGTCAGAGAGGACTTACAGAATGCACAGTGTTCTGTGCTCAGGGCTGACTTTTGGGGAGATTGATCCCTAAAATCTCTGGTTCACAACCACAGGAGTCTCCTGTGGTTCATTAATTCACTGCTGCCAGAGAGCCCAGTTTGAGTCAATGTGATGAAGAGATTTCATTCAGTCTTCAGTGTCTAGTTCATAAAAGATGGAGCTCTTTCAGGAAATTGTGCAGACATGGAGTGACTTGCTTGCTCACAATCCTTAGCAGATTTTTCTGGTTGCTGTGCTGGAAATCATGTTCTGCTGTGGTTTTGTTTCACAGTTTGCCAACGCTGCTGGTGGCCGAGTGTGTGCTGGTTTACATGACCCCCCAGCAGTCTGCCAGCCTGCTCAAGTGGGCAGCAAGCACCTTCCCCGTGGCCATGGTTATCAATTATGAGCAGGTAAAACCAAAGGGGCATTTTTAGACCTGCATTGTTGTCACTGAAATTGCTCTGGTAGGTGGGAGTTGTTGAGGAATGAGAGTGGGCCATGTCCTTTTGTAGAAACAGCAGTTTCTGCTGAATTTCTGGAGTAATGTGTTTTAACTTGTAGCTTGGTTAGCTCATTGTGGAGAAAATGCAGCTATTCTGAAGGACAATTTCTGAACTATGTTGAAGCAAAATAATTGAGACTTAATCCATACGTGGAAAAAACCACAGAATATTGATTTAGCTGAAGCAGAGCAAAAAGAAGCGATGCTGAGTGCTGGCTCTGGCTGTATAACATTACATAATTACCTCTGTGTTCTTTGGCAAAGTGGAGCAAAAATCACATCAGCATGAACTCTGGTTCTCCTCTGGAAGTAAAACACTGCCTCAGGGAACTGGGTGGCTGCAGGAATTAGTGCCAGGATCTTCCAAGCTGCAGATCAGTGCTGGGAGCTGCAGCAGAGCAGCTGTGCTGCCAGCCCCGGGGCAGGGGCACTGTGCCCTGGCACTGCGCTGCTGCTGGGCACTGAGAGCTGCTGTGCCACTCCCTGGCACCCCGTGCACGTTGTGATGGTGGCAGTGCCAGGGTCTGGCAGGTTTCTGTGTCCCTGTGTCCCCAGGTGAACATGAGGGATCGCTTCGGGCAGATCATGATCGAGAACCTGCAGCGCCGGCACTGCACCCTGGCTGGGGTGGAGCTCTGCAGCTCCCTGGACTCCCAGGTGAGGGCAAGGGCTCCCCCTGAGCTTTGCTGAGCTGCCTGTGAGTTGTGAGTGTGCCCTGGGGCTCAGCAGGGACCAGGGCAGGGGGGGACAGGCACTGAGCCCTTTGCTGGCCACGTTACCCTGCAATCGGGGCATGGGTTGGTTTGGAAGGGGCTGTGGAGCCCACCCAGTGCCACCCCTGCCATGGCAGGGACACTTCCAGTGTCCCAGGCTGCTCCAAGCCCTGTCCAGCCTGGCCTGGGGCACTGCCACAGCTTCTCTGGGCACCATGCCAGGGTCTGCCCACCCTGCCAGGGAACAATTCCCAATTCCCAATCTCCCAGCCAGCCCTGCCCTCTGGCAGTGGGAGCCATTCTGTGTCCTGTCCCTCCATCCCTTGTAAACAGTCCCTCTCCATGTTTCTTGTTGGCTCCTTCAGGTCCTGGCAGGCCTCAGTTGGGTCTCCCCAGAGCTTCTGTTTGCTGGCTGAGTGTCAGTGCTTGCACAGAGCCTGCTGGGCAGAGCCAGCCCTGCCTGGCCCTGCAGAGATCACAGCACACACGTAGGGAGGAGTGTGGAGCTCCTCAAAGGCCAGCTCAGTCAGCTGCCCAGTGAGATCCTCAGGGGGAGAAGCTGTGCTCTGTGCCCTGGTCCTGTGAGAGCTGTGAGAGCTGTGAGAGCTGTGAGAGCTGTGCTCTGTGCCCTGGTCCTGTGAGAGCTGTGAGAGCTGTGCTCTGTGCCCTGGTCCTGTGAGAGCTGTGAGAGCTGTGCTCTGTGCCCTGGTCCTGTGAGAGCTGTGAGAGCTGTGAGAGCTGTGAGAGCTGTGAGAGCTGTGCTGCCCTTTGTTTTCCAGAGGGAACGGCTGCTGGGAAGTGGCTGGGACAACGCCCATGCTGTGGATATGATGAAGGTGTACAGCTTCCTGCCACAGGCTGATGTCAAAAGGTACCACTGGGGCACCAAAGTCATCCTCAGGTGCCACTTCCAAGGTCCTTCCCATGCACTGGTACCCTGAATCCCCTGGTGGGGCAGAGAGGCTGCCCCAGGTGCTGCCCAGGGGACACAACCACAGAGCTCTGCAGAGCCCCAGGTCCTGCCTGACTGATGATCCAGAGGGTGAACGCTGCCTGGAGCAGGCTGGGAGCAGTGATGGCTTATTTGGGTGGGACAGAAGGCATCTCCTGACAGAGATTTGCAGGTGGGAGATGCCACAGAAATGCTGTGTTGAGTTTTTGCAGTCCCCAGGATGTTCCTTGAGAAGATTTTGGATGGGGTTAGATCACAACATGTTAAAATCATGAGGGGGAGACTGCTGGGTCTGCAGAACCCAGAGCAGGGACTAAAGGCTGTTCAACAGTCACTGCTCTGCCTGGATTTTGTTCATATTCCTGCATTAAATGCTAAACAGTGGGAAATTTTAAGGAGCAACTTCTTAGGGATATAATGTGAAATGTGAATTGCTGTGAGTCATTCCTAGTTGGAATTACCTGAGCAAGTTACCTTGGTCAGAATATTCACCCATGGGGGTCTCTCAGAGCCTGGAACTGAGCAGGTGAGGGTGGAGCTCAGAGGTGGTTTAAATAGGAACTGTGTGCTGGGACCATATGGCTCTGGTGCAGAGCTCGTGCTTTCTCTGCAGCATTTTTGGCTACCCTGGATCTGTTCAGCTCCTTGCACTTGTTCCACATGCCAGGAAATAGGGTTATGTAAACTCTGTCCTCCAGAATCAGTGAGGCAAGTGCTTTTTCTTTAGAAAAGTCTTTCCCAGAGTGCTCCTCTGCAGCACCTCACACCTGGGAGTGCATTGAGGAGCTTGTGCCCCTCAGAGGCTCAGCAGCAGCCCTGGTGTTGGTCAGGAGTGACCCAGAGGATGCAGGGATGGGGAGCTGGGAGCACCCTGTGGGTCACTTGCTCCACACATTGGCAGTGGTGGCATCATGGACAATGCCTGTATTTATTCCCTGGAGAGGTAACTGCCTTTCTGCCCAAGGAGTGAACAATTCAGTGACAATTCTGCTGAGAATCCAGCTCAAATCCCGACCTTTGTTTTATTCCTGCAGAATAGAAGCCCTTGAATTCCTGGATGAGAAGGAGCTGTTTGAGCAGCTGATGCAGCACTACTGCATCTGCTGGGCCTCCAAGGACAGCAGTGACCTGGGTAAGGTTCTGCAGCCCCTGGGGGAGCTCCTGCCATGGCAGAGTCCTGAGGGAGGGCTGGGCTGGGCTGTGACACCAGGACACCCCAAATCCCCCTGTTCCAGGGCTCTGCTGCTCCTCCCAGCTGGGCAGTGCTGCTCCACAGCCTTTGGGCTTTCTGTCCAGTGCAGGGGAGCTGCAGCTTTTCCCCCAGAAGATTCCATGTGGGCTCCTTTAAATAACTGCCTGCTTTACCCCAGCAGTGCTAATTGAAAGGTTTACAAATCCCATGCATGGGAAGTGCCATATGGGCACACGGTATATGAAGGCACAGTGTCCTGACAACACAAAAATAAATTTGTATTACTTATCCCAGGCTTCTCTGCACTGTCCCCATTTGCAGCCATCTGACACTGAAGTTTCCCACACTGCTTTCTGCCTGGGGAAGAACATTCCCTCTGAGATGAGCTCCCCTACCTGTTCCTTTTGTTCTTAAAATTCTGTCTCTCCTGAACTGGGATTTCTGTCAAAGAGGGAGACTTGATTTAGGCTTCCTGTGGCATTTGGGTGTTGTGGCTGCTCATGAAATGATAAAATGAGGGGAATTGTTGCTTGGCTGAAGCAGGGATGGCCACAGCCTCTATTTGTCCAGATTAGAAGGACAGCTCTGTTGCAGTCACAGTTTGTCTCTTTCTGGCTGCAATTTCAGGGACTTCAGTCTTTCCAGGAAAACTCCTGTGTCATCTCCTCCCCTTCATCCTCCCTGCCTTTCCCTGCTCCTGACCAAGTATCCACAGCAGATTTTATTTATTGACTGTTCCTCAGCAAATGGGGATAGGTTTGGTGTCTGCAGCCTGGCTGGGCAGCACAGCCTCTGACAGAGCTGCTGACAGGAGATCTCCAAATAAAAACTGGTGAAAGGAGCTCCTCAACACCCTGCTGGTGCTGCTGGGACAGAGCTGCTGCCTGTGCTGTGCTCTCCTGAGCCCCCAGAGCTGTGAGCTCCAGACCCCTGTTCTGCACTGGATCTCTGCAGGCTGACAGTGGTGACTGAACACAAATCCCAGTTTTGAGGAGCCAAGCCCAGCAGTTCCCTGCTCACAGCAGCCCCAGTTTGGGGCTCTCAGCACTGTGCTGTGCTGGGATTACTGACAGGACAGTTTGGTGCTGGGGTTGAGTGTCTCAGTCACAGAGGACAGAGATTCAGAGGTGACAGTCATGTCCAGTGGACGTGGCATGGGTGTGCCTTCATCTCAAGCAGGGCTTTTTTATCCTGGGGGAATTTACTGCCCTCATTAATGGGACTTTCCTCTGCCTTGTCTTCCTCATTTCATGGGCTGACCCTGAGGTCCTGAACGTTGTGTTGTTCCTTCTGCCATCAATAATTCCAGTGCTGCTGCAAATTGACTGCATCACAATCAAAAAAGGGTTAAAAAGTACAGCCCAACCTGTTTCCTGCTTTCCTCACACCAATGTTTCAGCTTAAAAAAATGAAATAACTGTGCAAGCATCTTTCCTGCTGTGTGTAAGGGACCGTGGTGCAGTGAGGGTAAGAATAAACCCTCCTCCCTTCTTGCCCCAAATCCCTTTTTGTCTTCACACAGGTCTGGCAAACATTGACTTCTGAGGGCAGCAGGGAGGGAGCCCCGGGAGCCCAGGGCTCAGGCAGGACAGGCTGAGGATGGATTTGCCCGTGCCAGCCCTGGATGTGCCTGGGACACTCCTGGTGCTGCTGCTGGGGCTGGGCTGCAGCCTCTGGAACATCCAGGAACGTTTTCTGTGGCAGGACCTGCTGCAGCTCCCAGCTGATCAACGCTGGACTTGCACAAGGTGTCAGTCAGTAACTCCTGTTCAAAGCTTGCCTTCCTTATTTCAAACTGAAAGTCAAGTGTTGTTGGGTTCTTTGATTTGCCTGTGTGTGTTTGTGGCTGTGTAACACGTGCTTGTGACAGGAAGCTGGGGGTGGCTGACAGGAGGGAATTCTGTGCATCTCTGTTCTCTTCAGGCTCCTCCAGGCTGCACTGCCCTGCAGGGCTGGCACTGCTGCCAGGGCAGGGCTGGAGGGGAGGGAGGGCCCTGACTGTGCTCAGTGATGCACAAGAAACTGGAAAAGAGACTCGATTTCACTGGGAAGGGCTTAGCTGGTGCTTTCAGCACTGGCATGCTGAAGAAAGAGATGAATCTCAATTTGCACTGCTTCTGGTAGTGTCTTACACCAGTTCCTCCTTCTCTCTCTCTCCCCTTAAAAGAAACAAAACAAAGTCCCAACAGCAATGAAAACCCTTGTCCTGTTGTTTGAAATTGAATCTTGCAACCTTCCTATGAGAAAAATAATAAATGTTTAGTATTTATAATTTGTCTCCTGTCTTCCTTGCTAGAAATGGCTGGTTTCTGTCTGCTTTAGTGGCATTTTTCCTCTCACCCAATGCCTCACCAGGAGTATTCTTTAAAGCAGCTGCTGCCAGGCCCTGGCACAGCTGTGGCTGCCCCTGGATCCCTGCAGTGCCCAGGCCAGGCTGGGCAGGGCTGGGGCACCCTGGGACAGGGGAAGTGTCCCTGCCATGGCAGGGTGGCACTGGGTGGGCTCTGAGGTCCCTTCCAGCCCAAACCATGCCAGGATCCTGTGCAGGGACCTTTCCTTCAGGGGTTAAACATAAGCCCAAGCCCCAGCACAGCTCCACACCCCCTCTGCCCTGCAGGGCCCTCCCTGGGCAGTCTCTGATGCCCAGAGCACCAACCCTGTCCTGCCCTTTCCTGGGAGTGCACTGAGGAATTCAGAGTTGCACGAAAGCCCAGCTCTACTATCAATTAACTCTGGCCAGACCCCTTTGGGCCCACGTTCCCTGAGCCTCCTGCAGCATCTCAGTGAGTGGGAGCCAGGCTGGGGCTGTACCTGCCCTGGAACATCCCAGTCTGTTCCTCTGGAGCTGCTTCCCCTGGGAACACCCCCTGAGCTTTCCATCTCAGAGCCTTGCAGCACAGCTCCCTGCAGGGATGTCCTTGGCTCCAGCACTCTTTTGTGTCTCTTCTGTCATGATTTCATCCCTTTGTGTTCAGGAATAATGGCTCTGCCAGCGTCAGGCAGATCTGGTGCTCCTCAGTTCTATTTTGGGTGCCTGGGTAATTTGCAGCCCTGCAGCATCCCTGGATGGGGGCACCAGGGTGGCCCTGCCTGTCCCCTCCCAGCTCCTCAGCATCCAGCTGGGAAAGGGGAACCCATCCCTCCTGCCCAACTCCCAGAGCCCTGCAGGTGCTGGCACTGGGCTCAGCAGCACTGAGGAGCCCCCTGGGTCCCTGGCACCTGGGGCAGGCCAGGGTGGGCAGCCCCTGCTCAGGGCTGTGCCCACAAACAGATCCATGAACCCTCAGCTCTCTCTGGGGCTGGCTGGGTGTGCAGGTGCTGCTGCCTCAGGAGCTTTTCCCGGCAGGAGAGGTTCAGTTCTCTGCCTCCTGCTGCTGCTGCCTCGGGCTGTGTGAGCCCTGCACGTCCCTGCATCTCTGTCTCTGCCTCCTGCTCCAGCCTGGCCCTTCCCTGGGGGATTGCTGCTGATGGGGCAACGAAATCCATCTCTGGGAGTCACAGAATGCCTCAGACTGGAAGGAGCCTTTAAAGCCCACCCAGTGCCACCCCTGCCATGGCAGGGACAGCTCCCACTGTCCCAGGCTGCTCCAGCCCTGTCCAGCCTGGCCTGGGGCACTGCCAGGGATCCAGGGGCAGCCACAGCTGCTCTGGGCACCTGTGCCAGGGCCTGCCCACCCTCCCAGGGAAGGATTGTGCCCTGAGAGGCTGGAGAGGAGCTCAGGATGGGCTCCCAGAATGGGGAATGGGATGGGAAGCTTTGCTCAGGAGGGGGCTGGTCCTGTGTCCCTGGCACTGTCAGACAGTGCTCCCTGCCCCTGGCTGTTCAGCAGGAGCCAGGAGCTCCTCCTGCCTGCCCACACTCTGTCCTGGCTGCCCACACTCTGTTCTGGGTGCCCACACTCACGCTCACACTCACTCCTGGGTGCCCACACTCTGTCCTGGGTGGTGCCCCTACCCTGCCCCTGTGTCCATCCACGTTACCCATCCCTGATCATGGCCTGCTCGCTCTTCACAGATGGATAAATGAAGTTGCCTCCCAGAAAGTTCAATTATTTGACTGCCAGGGCTTGCCCAGCTTTAGGAGCTGGAGGAAAAGCAGGGTTTGGCTCAGTGCATGGTGTTTCAGCCCCTCTGCACAGTGACCAGCTCCCATCTCGAGCTGACACAGGTTCTCAGGTGCCTGGGCTGCTGGGCACAGGAGGATGTGTTATTGAGGATGGAAGGTGGGCAGGACAGCCAGGGCCAGGTCATTGCAGGGAAAATGTGCAGGGATGTGGGAACCAGGAGCATCCACCCCTTCTGGGGGACCTTGGTGGATTTTATGCTAAATACCAGAATTAAGAATGTGAAACAGCAGAATTAAGGCCTGGATGGTTCATCCTCCTCGGGGGCTGATTTTGCCAGCCCCAGCAGCAGCCTGGGCTGCAGGGCTGCCACTGATCCAGCCCTGCTCCGCAGCAGGCAGCGCTCAGCCCGCCCTGGGGATCCCTGGAAATTTCCATCTGCTGTGAGACAGCGGTGGGAGGAAAACTCTTACACAAGAGGGCTCAGCAAGGGGCAGGGGTCACCTCACCTGTGCCACGGCTACGAGCTGCAAATCATTCTGCAAGTTCTCTTTCAGCCCGTTGTGTAATCCCGGGGACTCTCCGCGATAACCGGGGCGAGATAAGGCGGTGTCAGAGGAGCTGCTCTGATCTTTATGGCTCTGACAGAGCTGACCCCGTGCTGCATTGGCCGGGCTCTTTCCTTGCAGCACCACGCCGTGCAGGGCCAGAATGCTTTGGAATGAATTTCTATAGATGCCAGCTGGAATTCTGGTGTTTAAAATGTACCAGCCCCCATTCACAGAGAGCACTCAGAGCGTTTCCAGAGCATGGAGTGACAGGAAAAAGGGAATGAATTCAAACAGGAGGTTCAGATTGGATTTTAGGATCAGATTCTCCCCTGGGAGGTGGGGGGCCCTGGCACAGGTGGGTTTCAGTGTCCAGCCCAAACCAGCCTGAGTGTTAACAGCACTCAGTGATGCCCTTTGGGGTCTGCCTGAGCGCTTTCTGCAGTTTGGCTGCCTTGGGTTTTGAACCCCAGAATGGTTTGGGTAGGAAGGGACATTGGGGATCGTCCAACCCTCAAATGTGGTTTTCTCTACAGAGCCTCTTTTAGGTGCTTTGGTTTGTATGGGGAAGCAAAGGGAAGGTGGCAGATCTGCACAGTGAAAGAAGGAGAGGAGTGAAACACAGGGGGTGGATAAAACTGGGGTGTTCTGGCTGTCCTGCCCAGGTGGATGGTGAGGGAAACGTTCCCTGCGATTCCTAAAAACCATTTCTGGAAGCCTTGGCTCGTTTGGTGCCACCACTTCCTGTACTAATTGACACAGTTGCTATTGTCACTTATCTAACAAATCGGTGCAAGCCCAAACAAGGACAAAAATAAGTGTCTGCTGATAGGAACAGATTTATCTGTTCTCATCCCCACGCCTTTTCCCACGGGCAGAGTTTCCGTGTGCCTGGCTCAGCCAACCTTGGCGCTGAGGACTCCATCTCCCGCCGGAGCAGGGCTCTGCCCTCGGCATCCCGGGGCACCCCTGGGCACCAGGCGGGTGCTGGGGCTCCCACCCAAGGGAACCCCTTCCCTCGGGGCTGTTTCTGCCCGTGCTCAGCAGGAATTGCAGCCGTTGTTGCCTCAGTGTGGAGCATTTCCCCTGCAGGGCTCGGCAAACAGCCCCGCTCCTGAGGAGGTCAATGTTTAAAAGCCAAGGACGGGGGGTTAATCCTCGCTGTGGGCTGTGACCCTGCCGGGCTCTGGGGCCACCGCGGTGCTGGGAGCAGGGCATGGGCACGGTGGCACCAGCCTGGGCAGCTCCTGTGCCAGGAATGCCCAGCAGCACCTGGATCTGGCACCTCACTGCCCTTCCTGGTGCTGCTGGGGTCACCCATGCTGCTGTGGGGTCTGGGGTCTGGGATATGGGGTATGGGGTCTGGGATATGGGGTTTTGGATCTGGGGTCTGGGATATGGGGTCTGGGATCTGGGGTTTGGGGTTTGGGGTTTGGAGTCTGGGATATGGGATATGGGATATGGGGTCTGGGATCTGGGGTTTGGGGTTTGGAGTCTGGGATATGGGATAGGGGGTTTGGGGTCTGGAAGCAGGGATCTGGGGTTTGGGGTCTGGGATCTGGGATATGATGATCTGGGATCTGGGATTTGGGGTCTGGGATCTGGGATATGGGGTTTGGGGTATGGGAGCTGGGATATGGGGTTTTGGATCTGGGGTCTGGGATCTGGGGTCTGGGTTTTGGGGTTTGGGGTCTAGAATCTGGGATATGGGATCTGGGCTTTGGGTTCTGGAGTCTGGGATCTGGAATCAGGGATCTGCAGTCTGGGGTCTGGAATCTGCAGTCTGAGATCTGGGGTCTGGGATCTGGGATCTGGGATTTGGGATTTTGGATTTGGGATTTAGGGTCTGGCCTCTGGGGCAGCCCAGCTCCTGGCAGTGCCTGCACAGTGCCCTGGGAGCTGCTGCAAGGAAGGAGCAGCTGAAATCTGGATGTGTGTTACATTGATCTCTCATGATAAACACCCCAAAAATAACTGAAACCTGGATTCCTTCTGCCCAAGCTCAGTTTCCTCCCAAAGGAGCCCTGGGCTGGCCGTGCTGGGGGCCACAGGGGCAGGTGGGTTCCATGGACTGTGGGAGCTGGCCCTGGGACATGGAGCTGATGGGATTGAATCAGGTGTTCCCTGTGCCACAGGTCTGGGGGTCCATGGGGCCCCCAAGGGCAGGCAGAGCCAGCTGCCACCCTCCACATCCCAGCTGTGTCTGCCAGCTGGTGCCAAGAGCTCCGGGCTGTAGGAAGAAGCTCCTGGGGGGGAATGGGTCAGTGGGGGCTCATTTGGAGGTGCCCTCACTGGGATTCTCCTCCTGAGCCCTGTCAGCAGCGTGGCCGCAGGGACAGGCAGTGGAAATTTCCTTCCCATCCCCAGGGCCTTGTGACAACACCATAAACCAGGATCCTCACCTGCTGACAGGAGAGAAGAGCTCCTGCAAACCCCAATCCCCTCTGCACCACAACCACGGGGCTGCAGGAGCTTGCTCAAGGCTCAGGGCCCGTCCTGCCTGGATCCTGGGCACATTCCTGCTGCCCCAGGAGCTGCCCTGGCACCACCCTGGCAGTGCCCATCTCTGGGTGGGGGTCACACTGATCCCTCCCAGTCAATGCCCAAAGATCAGCCACATCTGGATCCCTTCAGCCCAGCTCAAACCCTCCCACATCTGGATCCCTTCAGCCCAGCTCAAACCCTCCCACATCTGGATCCCTTCAGCCCAGCTCAAACTCTCCCACATCTGGATCCCTCCAGCCCAGCTCAAACCCTCCCACATCTGGATCCCTCCAGCCCAGCTCAAACCCTCCCAGTGCACCCTCCCTGGTCCTGCTGGGAGCTGTGGGCTGTGACGAGCTGGTACCTGGGGGTGCCCCCTGCTCCTCCTGCCCTGGCTGGATCTGCTGTTCCAGCAGTGACCCCGCCGGGATGAGGAGGGTTTAGGGAGGGTTTAATCAATGTTTGATCAATGCCAGCTTTTGCAGTGCCTGCTGGATCCCTTGGCACCCCTGCCCTCATCTTTACTGAGAGCAGGGCAGGAGGGGCAGGAGCCCCCAGCCTTGGAACCAGGGCGGGATGGGGGCTGAGGTTTACGGGAGTTTTGACTGATGGTCTCCACTCACAGGGTGGGCAGGCCTGGCACAGGGTGCCCAGAGCACTTCAGTGCCTCGAAGCACTGCAGCAGTGTCTCAGTTTCAGCTCCAGTTTCTCAGAGCTCCCTTCCCACCGGAGCCAGCCTGGGGTTCTGGGCTCCAGCTGAGTCCCAGGCTGTTCCCCAGGGGCTCCAGCAGAGTCCCAGGCTGTTCCCCAGGCTGTTCCCCAGGCTGTTCCCCAGGCTGTTCCCCAGGGGCTCCAGCAGAGTGCCAGACTGTTCCCCAGGGGCTCCTGCAGGCACACAGGCCCCAGGCCTGAGCACAGCTGCCCCACTCCAGGTGTGCAGGGCAGGAACCACATCCTGACCCTTGGCAGAACCCCTCACATCACATCACCCCACCAGCAACAACGACAAACGGAGGGAAAAATCCCCGAGCCTTGAACCGGTGTGGCAGTGATAACGAGCTTTGATATCCCTGGGGGCCGGCCCAGCAGCTTTTATGACCCTTTTTTTTTCCTTAGCGATGCAAATCCAATCTGTATTTAGAGCCTCCCGTGCGGAGCTGCCCGGCAGACTCGGGGGGAGCCCTGGGGTGGGTCCGTGCTGAGAGCCCTGCGGAGCCAGCTGTGCCCCAGCTGTGCCCTGGGCTGTGCCCCAGCTGTGCCCCAGCTGTGCCCTGGGCTGTGCTCCAGCTGTGCCCTGGGCTGTGCTCCAGCTGTGCCAGCTGTGCCAGCTGTGCCCTGGGCTGTCCCCCAGCTGTGCCCCGGGCTGTGCAGGGCACTCCTGGCCCCAGTGCCCGCTGCAGGAGCCGATGGACACCCAGGCCAAGCCCTCTGCCCCGCGGCTGCCCCGCTACGAGCGCCACGTGCAGCCGTGCCTGGCCGAGCTGCTGGGCACTGCCCTCTTCATCTTCACGGGCTGCCTGGCAGTGCTGGACGAGCCGGGGGGCACGGGCCGGCTGCAGCCCGCCCTGGCACACGGGCTGGCCCTGGCTGCCACCGTGGCCGTGCTGGGGGACATCAGGTAAGGGACACAGGGCACGGGGTGCGCCTGGCACAGGGGTTGGGGGACATCAGGTAAGGGACACAGGGCACGGGGTGCCCCTGGCACAGGGGTTGGAGCACATCAGGTAAGGGACACTGGGCAGGGGGTGCCCCTGGCACATGGTTTGGGGGACATCAGGTAAGGGACACTGGGCAGGGGGGGCCCCCTTGGAGCCCCTGGTGGGCAGCGTGGCCCTTTGGGGGTGGTGGCATCCTTGGTGGCACCCACAGCGCCGTGGGTTTGGGGCTGGCTTTGGATTGCAGTGTTCCCATTTTTAGCCCCTTTTCATAAAAATGGTCAGGCTGGAAGAGGAAAATTCTCCCCTGGGAGTTGGAGCTTGGAGATATTCAAGGGCCCTTGCAGCCCAAAGCATTCCATGGTTTTGTGATTGTCTCTGAAGCTGAGGTGATTGCTTTCACAAGGATGTCAGAGCAAAACATTTTGACCCAACTGTGCTCCTCCTCTGGGGATTCTCAGGTTAAAAAGAAAAAGGGGATTTCAATTACTCAAAAGCAGCATTTAGACAAATCTGCTCATTGAAAAGCTGTTGTGAGAGCTGGGATATGGATTTATCCCCGAGGAAGATGCTGGAAGGTTCCTTTGGGGGTTTCATTGCCTCCCTGTGCCAGCTCCAGGGTTGGCACTCTCGGGCTGTCCCGGGTGGCCTGGCCAGGATCGGGGGCAGGCCCTGGACTGCAGAGCCACGGGGGGATCATTCAGCAGTGCCTGGTGGGAGGGAGAGCAGCCCTGGTGGGGTCTGTGCAGGGGAACTCCTGAGCCACAGTGCCCGTGCCAGGTCCTGCTGCACAAACCCTGGCATGGCGAAACGGGGCAGCAGCACTGGGGGCTTCAGGTGAGGGGCTGCACTTCACTGAATCCTGAAATGGTTTGGAGTAGGGAGGACCTTAAATCCACCAAATTCCACCCCTGCCATGGCAGGGACAGCTCCCCCTGTCCCAGGCTGCTCCCAGCCCTGTCCAGCCTGGCCTGGGGCACTGCCAGGGATCCAGGGCACCTGTGCCAGGGCTGCCCACCCTTACAGGGAAGGATTGAGCCCAGGGAAAGATTGAGCACAGGAAGGGATTCAGCCCAGGGAAGAGCTCAGCCCAGGGAGGCTGGAGAGGAGCCCTGCCCAGGAGGGGTTCCCCATCCAGGTGGGTTTGTGTCCCCCCTGGGCCCAGGCTCCCTCCCAGCCCTGGTGGTGCCAGGGCAGCCCTGTCCAGCCCTGGCACAGCCCTGACAGCCCAGCTCCCTGCTCTCCTGGGGCTCAGTCCCAGCTGAGCAGTCAGATGTGCTGAGGTTCCCAGACTCTCTGAGTCATCACCAGCAATTATCAGGCTGATCAGTTATGAAACCTGTTCATTAACCCGTGTCTCATGGTAATCACTATTAATTAGAGGGTCTCTGTGTCTGACTTGCTTGTGCTTTTTGAGGTGAAGGATTTGGGTCTGGTGCTGAGGGCCTGGCCCAGCAGCCCTGCTCTGCTGGGGGAGCTGTGCCAGGCTGGTGCCAGCCCCAGCCCTGCACTCCTGCAGCTATGCCAGGCTGGTGCCAGCCCCAGCCCTGCATTGCTGCAGCTGTGCCAGGCTGGTGCCAGCCTCAACCCTGCATTCCTGCAGCTGTGCCAGGCTGGTGCCAGCCCCAGCCCTGCATTCCCACAGCTATGCCATGCTGGTGCCAGCCTCAGCCCTGCATTCCCACAGCTGTGCCAGGCTCCCCTGCCCACAGCTGCCCTGGCAGAGCTGCTCACAGTGACACATCCCCAATCCTGTCCCTCAAAGCGTCCCTGTGGCACTGCAGGAGGGGCTGCGTGCCCAGCCTGCTGCTGCTGCTCTACAGAGAGAGGGAACGGCTGCACCCTGCTGCCCTGCAGCCTGGCACAGCACCCGCGGCTCCAGGCCATGGCAGGAGCCCCGTGCTGGGTGAGCCCTCACTGATGCTCCTCTCTCTCTCTCTCTCTCTCTGTCCCCTGGGCAGCGGAGGCCACTTCAACCCCGCCGTGTCCCTGGCCGTGTGGCTGCTCGGGGGGCTGCACGTCACCCTGCTCATCCCCTACTGGCTGTGCCAGCTCTGCGGAGGGGTCATCGGGGCTGGCCTGGCAAAGGTACGGACTGGGGGTGTCCCAGGTACGGACTGGGGGTGTCCCTGGGGCACGGGGACTGTCCCTGCCCTGCCCGGCTGGCCTGGCAAAGGCACAGACCTGGGGTGTCCCTGGGGCACGGGGACTGTCCCTGCTGGGCCACAGCTGGCCTGGCCTCCCCAGCCCGCTGCGGGCTCTGCTCTGCAGAGTTTGCTGTGCCCTCTAAGGGGGTACAGGAGGACTCGGGATGCCCTTGCAGTGCTGCCGTGCCCACTCAGACCTTTCCCCGTGCTCCCCCAGACCTTTCCCCATGCTCACGCTCAAACCTTTCCCCGTGCCCACCCTGGCCTTTCCCCGTGCCCACCCTGACCTTTCCCCATGCCCACCCTGACCTTTCCCCGTGCCCACCCTGACCTTTCCCCGTGCCCGTTCTCCCAGCACTGTGCCCCAGGGTCCATTTGGGTTCGGTGCTGCCCGTTCCCAGCACCGTGCGGCCCCATATCCCCCGGGCAGCCGGGGCTGTCCCCTGCCCGGAGCGGTGCCCCCGGTACCCGGCGGTGCCCGCAGCCTCCTCGGTCGGGTGTGTCCGTGCCAGGCGCTCGGGGCTGCCTCTCCCCCCGCAGTTTAGCTCCTCTTTAAGCCGCCCACGCTGCCCCGGCGGCGATCCCGTCTGCTGGCACGGGGCACAGCCTGGGCACAGCCTGGGCACGGCCGGCTCTCCCGCAGGCGGTGGCACCGAGCGAGCGCTTCGGCAACGCCAGCGGCGGAGCCCTGGGCGGCAGCACGGCCCGAGAGCAGCTCCCGGCCGTCCTGGGGGCCGAGATCGTGCTCAGCTCCTTCCTGCTCCTGGTGGTCTGCATGGGAGCCGTCAACGGCAGGACCCGCACCCCGCTGGCCCCGCTCTGCATCGGCCTCACGGTCACCGCGGCCATCCTGGCGGGGTGAGAGCCCTGGCACTGTCCCCTGTGCCCTGTGCCCTGTCCCCTGTGCCCTGTGCCCTGTGCCCTGTCCCCTGTCCCCTGTGCCCTGTGCCCTGTGCCCTGTCCCCTGTCCCCTGTCCCCTGTGCCCTGTGCCCCTGTGCTCCTGTCCACTGTCCCCCTGTGCCCTGTCCACTGTCCCCCTGTGCCCTGTGCCTGTGCCCTGTGCCCTGTGCCCTGTGCCCTGTGCCCTGTGCTCCTGTCCCCTGTCCCCCTGTGCCCTGTCCCCTGTCCCCTGTGCCCTGTGCCCTGTGCCCCTGTCCCCTGTCCCCGGGACCCACAGAGCCACCAGGGCCAGCGCTCTGGGGGCTGCTGGCACCGGGCAGGGCTCAGGAGGGACCCTGGGTGTGGAGTGGGGCTGGGGGCAGCTCTGAGCACCCTCCATAGGGGCACCCCAAATCCCACCCCGACCTGCTGCACATGGGATGGGATAATGGATAATGGATAATGGATAATGGGATGGGATGGGGATGGAATAATGGGATGGGGATGGGATAGGATGGGATGGGATGGGATGGGACAGACCTCCCCTCCTGCAGCACAGCACGGACCCCTGCCACAGCAAGGACCCTCCCCTGCCCGGGAAGTCCATGAAATGAGCCCAGTGGGTGCTCTGGCATTTTGGGAGAGCTGACGGGCTGGGGCAGGAGCAGCCCGGGCTCAGCCTGGAGCAGGAGCAGCCTCAGCTCATCCCGCACGCGTCCCCGCAGCCGGCACAGCCCCGAGCCCTGCCGTGGGTGATAACATAACCCCGGGCCTGCCCGGGCCGTGTTTGCCTGGGAAGCTCTGAGCAAACAGGGGCTTTGTGTCCCTCGTGTCCCCGCTGGCAGCGCTGCCAGGCTCCGGTGCCACCGTGCCGGATAACGAGCGCACGCAATTAGCAGCGTTAATGGAGCGCTGGGTTCGGGCAGCGCCCACCCGCTCCGGCAGGACCCCGGGCCGTGTTTACACAAACCCCTGGGCAAATATTTACCCTAAAGCTGCGATTGCTGCTGCCCTGCTCCCGTGTGTGAGCCCTGAGTGCCGAGCAGCCTCCCTGAGCACAGCCTGGCTCCCCCCGCCCGAGCCCAGCGCCCACCTGAGCCCCGGGAGGGAGGGGGGTGCTGATGCTGCCACCCCATTCACTGCCCCATCCAGCAATGAGGGGATGCTGCTGCCCACCCCAGTACCCCATTGCCCCATCCCGCACTGAGGGGATGCTGCTGCCCACCCCAGTACCCCATCCCAGCACTGAGGGGGTGCTGCTGCCCACCCCAGTACCCCATCCCAGCACTGAGGGTCGGGTGCTGTCCACCCCATTGCCCCATGCTGGCACTGAGGGGGTGCTGCTGCCCCGGGTCCCGCTGGGATGGTGCAGCCACCGCGTTCCCCCGGCAGGGGCGGCGTGTCCGGAGCCTGCATGAACCCCGCCCGAGCCTTCGGGCCCGCTCTGGTGGCGAACTGCTGGAACCACCACTGGGTCTACTGGGTAGGGCCCCTGCTGGCCGCGCTGCTGGTCGGGGGGCTGGTGAGGTACGTGGCACCTGCGTGGCACTGGCACTGCCACCCTGAGCCTCCCTTTGCCCCTGGGCTGCTGCCCCCTGCGCCGGGCAGGGTTCCCAGCTGATGCTTTTCCAGAGGGGTGTCCAAGGCTGGGGGTTCCTTTCCCTTCTCCTTCCCATGAGGACAGGGTGGCAGCAAAGGCCCAGCCTGTGTCCCCACGTGCCTTTGTTTCACTCGTGTCTCGTGTGGTGAATCAGCCTCGGGCTAGGGCTGTCCCCGTGTCCCTGTTGTACCCTTGGCACAAACACTGACCCCGGATTTCTGTCTGTTTTTCCTCCCCAAAGGCTCCTGCTGGGTGACCAGGCCACTCGCCTGCTCCTGAAGTGACAGCGGGCACAGGGCCCTGCCCGTGGGCAGCAGGCACAGCCCAGCCCAGCCCAGCCCAGCCCAGCCCAGCCAGCGTGGAACCTCCTGCCCCTGCTCCTTCCCTTCATCCTGCCCCCCTGGGCACCTCCCTGGCACCCCTGGGCCAGCCACGGCTCCTGTGCTGCTGGGGGAGGATGGAAATGGGGCTCTGCCAGCCCTGCCATGGCACTGCCTCACCGGGAGCACCCTCTGACAGCCCCGGGCTCTGTGCTGCCCCAGGCACTGCCCCTGTGCCGTGTGTGACCCCCAGAGCTGTGCCCGGGCACCCACAGGAGCCCTGTGCCCCCTGGGTGGGCATCACCGCCCCCTCTCACACTGATGCCGAGCAGCTCCTGCCCCAGAGGGTGACACGAGGGCCCTTTGGGGACAGTCCCGTCTCTGGCCCCTCTGGCACCAGGAGGACACGGGGGTGAGGCCCTCAGCCTGCTGCCAGGGTGGGCATCCCAGCCGTGCCCTGCTGTGCCCTGCCGTGCCAGGGGGGCGGTGCTGCGGGCCGGGGGCTGCTCGGCAGAGGGGGCACTGCCAGAGGCAGGAGAGGCAGAGGCAGGGGAGGACAGGCTGGAGCTGTGTGGGCAGGGGGAGAGGAGCCAGCACGGCAGCAACAGCAGCTGCAGATCAGCCGGGCATCCATCCTGTGCCCCCTGGCAGCGCTGCCCTGACTCACCCTGCGGCCTCCAGCCTGTCCTGGGGGGTTCGTGGGGACCCTGCAGCCTCCAGCCTGCCCTGGGGGTTCATGGGGACCCTGCAGCCTCCAGCCTGCCCTGGGGGTTCATGGGGACCGTGCCCGGCCCGGGGCTGCCCTGGCACACGGGTGTCACCGCCAGCACCCCCAGACAGACACCCCTCGTGTTCCCTGGGCTAAGTCAGTCCGCATTTTGTGAAATGATGATTTGGGACATACCCGCTGCTTTCCCAGCCCCCGGCGTGGCTCGGAGGTGCCCTGGGCAGGGAGAGCTGTGCCCGCAGCCCGGACTGCCCACCCTGCCCAGCCCCGGGGCACCAGGGCAGGAACGGGGCTGGGGGCAGGAAGGGAAGGGGCCGGGCAGGAGCCGGGCTTGGCTCGGGCTGTTCCCCCTGGCAGCAGCGGGGCTGGGCACCCCCTGGGTAGGGCAGACGCCTCCTCCCGCTCTCGCTGGTGCCTCTCGCTGTGCCAGGGCAGTTCCCAGCTGTCCCCGTGGGGCTGGCAGGCCGCTGCCAATGTCACCTCTCTATTTTCAGCTCGTTTTCGACTCTGCCGTGCCGGGAGATGACCCTCGCAGGGCAGAGGCACGCACAGAGATGTTTTCAGGGAAGGACAGCGCTGCGGAGGTGCAGGGGTGAGGGAGGGCCGGGAATGGAGCGTCCCTGGCTCGGGCTGGGGGCGGCTGCCGCACCCCCGGGCTGGGCAGGAGCCCCGGGAGGCTCCAGGTGAGCGGGAACCCGGAGCTGCTCATTCCGGGAGGAAAATGGTGCAGCCCCCGAAAGGAGACAAACAGCGCGGCGATGTCACCGGGACGGTTGTCATGGCAACGCCACCAAAATGCCGAACCGAACCGAACCCGGAGCGGAATCGCCGCTTCCTCCCGAGGGGAGCCCGTGGGGAGCGGTGCTGGGGGACCCCAGCGCGTCCCCGCCCCTGCTCGGCCGCAGCGCTCGGTGGGAGCGGGGCTGGGGCCCCCGAGCGTGACGGGCTCCCCCCTTCCCCTTTCGAGAGGATGCTCGGGCCCGCAGGAAACGCGCTTGGCTGCGGCTGCTCTGCACCGGGCAGCCTGCTGCACCGCGGCTGCACCCCGGAGCCCCTGCACCCCAAATCCATCCTGCACCCAAATCCATCCTGCACCCTAAATCCATCCTGCACCCAAATCCATCCTGCACCCTAAATCCATCCTGCACCCAAATCCATCCTGCACCCTAAATCCATCCTGCACCTCAAATCCATCCTGCACCCCAAATCCATCCCAACTGCACCCCAAATCCCTCATCCTGCACCCCAAATCCCTCATCCTGCACCCCAAATCCATTCTGCACCGCGGATACTGCCTGGACCCCAAATCCATCCTGCACCCCAAATCCATCCTGCACCGTGGGTGCTGCTGGGACCCTGGAGCCCCGGCACCCCAAATCCATCCTGCAGCCCGGCTCCCGCCTGCACCCCAGGTCCATCCCACCCCCATCTCCCTGCTGCACCCCGGTTTCAAGGCCTCTCCCCGGAGGTGCAGGGCGGGGGCTCAGCAGGTTCCTCCAGGGCAGTGGTGCCTCTGCCTGCGGTGCCTGGGTGCAGGGGACAGCAGGGACAGCAGGGGGACAGCCCGTGCACAGCCTCGTGTGCTGATGTGCTGGGCACATTCCTCTTTCATTTGTCAGGGTGACTTTTGATAAAGCATCTGTAACACCACGTTGTTTTTCCTTGAGTGTTATTAAAGTGCTTGATTTATGCTAATTAAATACCAATTAACTTCCAAGCACTTAATGTGCTTTAAGGACATAAAATACATCTCATTCCCATTCAATTAAATTTGCATCAGGCCTGGACATGGGTCTGCACCGT
The DNA here is from genome assembly GCA_009764595.1 of Geothlypis trichas. Classification (NCBI taxonomy): domain Eukaryota; kingdom Metazoa; phylum Chordata; class Aves; order Passeriformes; family Parulidae; genus Geothlypis; species Geothlypis trichas. The sequence continues at coordinate 16,246,621 of CM019916.1, forward strand.
GTTTTTATCAGCACATGGATCTGCTGGGACGTTGCCCGGGGTTTCCCAGGTTCTGGTGCCTGTTGGGATGGACAGGGGTGGGGATGGAGCTCAGGAATAGGGGGGTGCAGGACCCTGCTGCCAGGGCAGTGACAGCGTGGTCACTGCAGAGGTGAGGGGCTGGAGAGGCACCAGCACTCAGCCCCTGTGTGGTGAAAGCTGGGATGAGCTCAGGGCGCTTGGGAGAGATGCCAGAGGCTGCACAGACAGCAGGCACATGCCGGCCCAGGTGCCACCAGCTGTGCCCGGTGCCAGCGCTTTGGGAACACAGGGAGAACAATCAGGGTGCTGCAGGAGAACAGCCAGCTCCTGCCTGTGCCTGCTGCTCAGCAGCGCTCAGCCACAGCCTGGGAAAGGATCGGCTCGCAGCGTTCTCCCTTCCCAATCCTCCCTTTGGCAGGGCTGCAGGGCTCTGGCAGCGTGTTCCCCCAAAGCTTGTGCTAAAATAGCAGCCCCAAGCAATGCAGCCCAGGGAGGAGTGCCGGAACCGTGGCTGGGGGGGATAGGATGGATGGGCACTGTTAGAAGGGCATCTGGGAATTCTCCTGTTGCTCGGCTCCAAAGGTTTCCTGCAGCTGGAGAAGTCACAGCCTGAACAGAACAGCTGAATTGCTCCGTTAGCTCGCATTGCCCATCAGGCAGAGCCGCAGTGGCTGCAGAGCGAGCCCCCAGCTCCCCTCTGGAGCCTGCCAGCCCCGCAGCTCCCGGTGCCGGTGCCGGGGGCTCCCAGGGGTGCTCCGGGCCCGGGCGGGGCCGGGCGGGGCTGGGGGGCTGCGTGGGCCCGCCCTGGGGACAGCGGAGGTGGCGGTGATGACGCGCGGAGCCAGCTCTGCGCGTGAGCTGGCAGCTGCATGTAGGAGCCGGGAGCGAGGGATGGAGGAGTGGGAGTGGGGATGGAACGCTGGGGAAGCTGCGGCAGCCGCGCCACCGCCGGGATGGGGCTGTGGGGATGGGCTCTGCCCGCCCGGCCCGGCCGTGCCCCCGGGGCTGGGCAGCGTCCCTCGCCAGCCCCGCCACCGTGCCACCTCCGCAGGGATGTGCCATGGCCACAGCACCGTGCCATGTCCCTCCCCACCGTGCCACCTCCGCAGGGATGTGCCATGGCCACAGCACCGTGCCATGTCCCTCGTTGCTGTGCCATGGCCCTGGATCCCACTGCAAATGCCACAGCACTGCCCCGTGTCCCCATCACTGTGCCACCTCCCTGCCCCCAGTGCAGTCCCCCAGCTCTGTCCCCGTGTCCCCATCCCTGTACCGCCTCCCTGCCCACCATGCAGACCCCCAGGGCTGTTCCTGCCGTGCTCCCCAGCCCGAGCCCCGGGCCGGAGCAGCCCCCCAGGCTGTGCACAGAGCCCAACGGAGCCTCCCCGCCGGGTTTTGCTGCAGAGGCCCGGCGGTGTTTCCTGGGGACACTGGGGACACTCCCAGCCCCGTGCCAGGGCCAGGCCGGTCGGTGCCACCCTGATCCCTGCGGCAGAGCGGGCACGGCCCTGGAGCGAGGCTGATGGGAGGGAAGTGTGGGAAGAGGGGTTTGCTCCATTCCACCCCACTCCTCCTCACTCCGCTGAGCTTTCATTTCCTCTCTCTGGCGTCGGCCACCCCTGGGGCTCCCTGGAGAGGGTTTGGCACAGAGGTGCCCCCTGGGGACCCCCGGGTCCCCAAATCCCGCAGTCAGGAGGAGCAGAGCCCCCTCCTCCCTGCTGACACCCAGCCTCGCTGCTTCCCCCAGCACCGAGGGCTTCCCGTGCCCAGCACTGCTCAGCCGAAGGATTTACATTTTAAAGGGATTTTAGAATGGATTTGCACAGACGTTTATTTGCAAGTGTTATTTTTTTTTCGGCTTTTGCCACTTTGAATATTTGTGGAGAAGAAATAACAGACAGAAACCGCAGCAGGGAAAGCCTCCGAGAACTCGTTTGTGCTCATGCAAATCCGGCGAGAGTGGCAGTCCGGGGTCACACCGGCCATGCTCAGCGGCAGCCGGTGCTGCTGTCGCTCCCGGCTGTGCTCCTCAGCTCTGGGAGGTGTCAGCTCCCCCGTTTGTCACCGGGGCCGCAGGTGCGGGCACTCCGTGTCACCCCGGGGCTGGCGGGAGCGAGGGCTCGGGGGGAACGCTGCTCGTGTTCTGCGCCGGCAGCAGCCAGAATGCCGCACAATAAATAGCCTTTTTAATTACCGCACAATATTTACAAGATTGCTTCCTCATTTGGGAAATTAAAACAAATGCTCCATCAAAATGATCAACACTGCGCAGGGAACGCGGGGCTGATGGAGGAACCCTCGGGCTGCTGATGGAGGCGGCCCTGGCACCTCGGGGCTGCCTCTGCTCGGGGTCCCCGCCGTGCCCCGCGGCGCCCGCAGGCTCCGGCAGCTCGGCCTGGCACGGCTCGGCCTGGCACGGCTCGGCCCGAGGGAGACCTGGGGGTTTGACAGGGGATGCTGAGCTGCCAGGGCTGCTGTCCCCGCCATGGGCTCCGGAGCGGTGCCAGGGAGGTGGCTGTCCCTTTGTCCCCTTGTCCCCTTGTCCCCTTGTCCCCTTGTCCCCTTGTCCCCTTGTCCCCTTGTCGCCTGCCCCAGCAGTGGCGGTGCTGCCGGTCTGATGGGGCCGGTGGGTGGTCGCAGGGTCCCCGTTGTGTCCCCGCCGTGCTTCGGGCCCCCTGAGCATCCCCGGGATGTCTCCGTGGGCCTGGTGAGCCTCTGGGGACTGAACCCCCCGGGCTGCTCTTCTCGCAGCCCCCTCCCGTTCCGAGCTCTTCCCTCAGCTCCTTCCCTCCTTGTTTGGTTTTTTTTTGCAGAACTCCCGTTGCCATGGGAACGGTGACATCCCGAGCCGGGCGGAGCGGAGGGAGCGCGGCTGCCCGGGGCCGCCCCGGACACGGGCGGGGGTCCCACGGTGAGGGATCCCAGGGAATGGGGGGTCCCCACGGGCAGGGAATTCCCCTGCAGCGCTCCCATTCCAGCGGAAAGAGCAGCGGGATTTAATCACACCCGAGCACCTGCTGCCAGTCCGGGGAGGAGGAAATCCCATCTGGAATGAGCGGGGTGGGGTGGGGGAAAGCAGGACGGCCCTTAGCATCCAAACGTGCCTTAATAAAGGAGCTCGCAGGACCTGATGGATGCGAGCCAGGAACATTTGGGATTGTGGAGAATTCACCCTCCTCGTTCCCGGAGCAGAGAGGACGCCTGGGCACCCCGGGTGGCATCATGGGCTGTTCTGGGGGTGCAGGAGCAGCGGGGGGTTCATGGGGACAGTGGGAGGAGGAATAGAGAGGGAGAGCTGGGAATGGGGTGGGCTCCGAGGCCCTGCCGTGTGTCAGTGCCCAGAGAGACAGGGCACGGACTGGGCACGGCACAGCCCGGGTACGGCATAAACTGGGCACGGCACAGCCCGGGCACGGCATAAACTGGGCACGGCACAGCCCGGGCATGGCACAGCCTGGGCATGGTACAATCTGGGCACGGCACAGGCCAGACATGGCACGGCCTGGGTATGGCACAGTCTGGACATGGTACAATCTGGGCACGGCACAGCCCGGGCCGGGCACAGCCAGGGGGCGGCCACAGATCGATGGCCAAGGAAATCCCCATGGACACCATCAGGGGGAACCCCCAAAAGCTTCTGGGGCTCTGTGCCCCTGCAGGAGCGCACCTCAGGCCGGGGTCCGGCACTGCCCGTCCCGATGCTGCGGATCCCGAGGAGCAGGAAGGAGCTGCAGGAGCCGCAGCCGAGAGGGAAAAGCCGGAGAACAATTTACAGCTTCCTGCAGATGGCAACCGGTACGATCTGGCTGACAAACACAGATGAGCAAGAGTGAGGGAGGGATAAATAAACCTCGCGGCTCGTGGAGTGAAACAACCCGCTGGGGTTTGCTGCAGAAAATTCCTCTCGGCCAGCGCCGGGTCCCGGTCCCTGCTCACTGCGCCCGGCCGGGCACTGCGGCAGGACTGGGACACCCCGGGGACACGGCCAGGGGACAGGGGACACCCCCAGGGCACCGAGGACACCGTGCCCTCCCACCTGCTGCCCCGGGAGTGCCCTCGGGGCCTGCGAACCCAGCAGCAGCCGAGGCACAGCAAAACCAACCCGAGTCATTTCAGCAGAGACCAGGGAAAGCCTCGTGCGAGTGTTTTCCATTCCAAAATTATTTTGGTTCCTAAAGTGGTGAAGCCCCAAGTCTTTCTAGGGGACCTTCATCTTGTTCTTTTGTTTTTTTGTTTGTTTTTTTTTTTTTTTTTACCGAAACTTTTTTCAGAATATTTCTGGAAATTCATGACAGGTATGTTGTCCTCTGCCTGCAATATATTTTTACAGTTTTTCCTCCCGCTGAGGAGCTGAAGGCACACGATGCGCTGGATGTGGCACTGGGGAGGGTGGCCAGGGGGACACCAGGGGACAGCGAGGCAGGACTGAGGCACTCCCGGCCGCAGCTCCCGCCTGCCCGCCCGCCCTCAGGCTGGGATAATCTGCGGTGGAAAATAACACGAGATAAAGGCGGTGATGAACAGCGAGCCCTGCGGGGTCTGCGCTGCATCCCGGGCTGGTTTGTGCTGGGAAGGGCCCGAGGCTCCGGGCTGGGGCTCCGGGCAGGGGCAGAGCCCGGTGCCACAGGGCACAGACCCAGCGAGCCCCGATGTTCTGTGCAGCGGCTGCGTGCAGGGATTTCAGCACCCAGGGCAGGCCGGGTAAGCCGGGGGTGGCCAAAGGCCAAAGGCATGGCAGGAACATCTGGGATTTCCATATCCAGAGCCCGAGGCACCCGGTTACAGGGTTCTTGAAAGGAGCAGCCCGCACATCCCTGCCCCTGCTGCCCCCGATGAGGCCCGTGAGTGAGGAGCAGCAGAGAGCGGCTGAGAGAGCCGGGATTGCTGCCTCGGCTGGCAGGAAAACCCTCCCAGGCAAAGCTTAATGAAGAAATCATTGTTCAGGGATCAGCCCTGCGCCGTTAATGAGCCTCGTTGTTATTTAAATGAGGCTCCTGGAAGGGCTGGGTGAAGAATTCATTATGAGATGAATTTTCTGAGCAGTGCGATGAATGATGGGTATAAAACCAGCCTTCCCTCGGGAGAAGGAAGCTGCAGAGAAATTCAGCTCCTGGGGGAGAGCAGCTGGAGTTTGCCACGGCACCAGCAGAATTACTGCGCAGCCCGGAGGGGGCAGATGCTGCAGCCCGGCCCGGGGACAGCAGGGGCTTGGTGGCTGTGCTGCTCTCCTGCTTCCCCTTGGCTCTGCCTCCGGAGCTGGCTGTGCCACCAGAGCTGGGCTGTGCCACCAGGGCTGGGCTGTGCCACCAGGCTGTGCCACCAGAGCTGGGCTGTGCCACCAGGCTGTGCCACCAGGGCTGGGCTGTTCCACCAGGGCTGGGCTGTTCCACCAGGGCTGGGCTGTTCCACCAGGCTGTGCCACCAGAGCTGGGCTGTGCCACCAGGCTGCTCCCAGCCCTGGCCTTGGGCACTGCCAGGGATCCAGGGGCAGCCACAGCTGCTCTGGGCACTCTGTGCCAGGGCCTGCTCACCCTCCCGGCCAGCAATTCCTGCCCAATATCCCATCCAGCCCTGCCCTCTGGCAGTGAAAATCATTCCCTGTGTCCTGTCCCTCCATCCCCTGTCCCCTCTCCAGCTCTCTTGGAAATCCCACAAGGTTTCTCTCCATCTTGCACAGCTCGAGCCCATGACTCACGGCTCAGTCTTGTTGCTGTTGAGTTTGAGTCTTCCTTTTTAATCCTGCATAAAAATTTAATGCTGACCTTGACTCTTTGTGCTGTTCCCTGGCTGTCCCAAGCCCAAAGCTCCCCTGTGCACCCTGGTGAGAGGTGTGGAGGTGGCAGTGCCACCCTGCCCCTGCCTCCACCCTGACCTCGCCGTGCACTAACCCAGTGTGAGCACAGAGGGAAACCAAAAAGTTGGATCAATAGCAAGGAATAATCACAACTTCCTGTAGAGTTATAGGACATGGAAGCCAATTATCGATCAGATGGTTTGGGAACCAAGCAACAACACCCCAAGGATTTCACCACAAACTTTGCTCAACCAACTGTGCGGGAAGGCGGTTTGATGTGGGCCGTTTCTGGGTACATGAAACAGAATTAATTTGTTCTCCCTGCAAGCCAGCAGCCAGGAATATGAAATATTTAAATAGCCTAAGCATGTTTGGCATGTGCCGAGCCATGAGAGCGCCCAGAGTGCCTGAGCCTGTAGGGCTCTGGGCAGTGTCCCCAGTGCAGGGAGCAGGGCTGTGCAGAGCTCAGAGCAGCTCTGGCAGTGTCCCCAGTGCAGGGAGCAGGGCTGTGCAGCATTCGGGGCTTAGAGCAGCTCTGGCCGTGTCCCCAGTGCAGGGAGCAGGGCTGTGCAGGGCTTAGAGCAGCTCTGGCCGTGTCCCCAGTGCAGGGAGCCGAGGCTGTGCAGCATTCGGGGCTTAGAGCAGCTCTGGCAGTGTCCCCAGTGCAGGGAGCTGAAGCTGTGCGGGGGTCAGGGCTCGGAGCAGCTCTGGCCGTGTCCCCAGTGCAGGGAGCAGGGCTGTGCAGGGCTCGGAGCAGCTCTGGCCGTGTCCCCAGTGCAGGGAGCAGGGCTGTGCGGGGCTTAGAGCAGCTCTGGCAGTGTCCCCAGTGCAGGGAGCAGGGCTGTGCAGCATTCGGGGCTTAGAGCAGCTCTGGCCGTGTCCCCAGTGCAGGGAGCAGGGCTGTGCGGGGCTTAGAGCAGCTCTGGCCGTGTCCCCAGTGCAGGGAGCAGGGCTGTGCAGGGCTCGGAGCAGCTCTGGCCGTGTCCCCAGTGCAGGGAGCCGAGGCTCTGCATCCCCGGGCAGGGAACAGCGCCGGCTCCTCATCCCACCGATCCACCTGCAGCACGCCCTGCTCTGTGGAGAGGAGGGATGGAGAAATGCCCTTGGCTCTGAGGAATGAGGATGTATTTACACCAACCTCGAACCAGGCACAGCAGCTGTGAGCTGGCAGTGTTTCACTCCTCTGGCACGGCCCTGCTGCCCCTCACAGCCCGGGAACTGCAGCCCCAGGCCACCCCTGCACCCTGCGAGTCCCGGGCAAGCTGCGAGCCTGGGGAGGGGCTGGGGGATGGAGGGAGCCCAGTTTAACTCCTTCCTGCAGCCCCCAGCTGCTCCTGATCCGTGAGATCAGCGTGTGCCAGCTCCGTGCCAGCTGCTGCATCCCCGATGCCCAGGGCACCCCCAGGGACGGCAGCTCCGTGCTTGCTTCGCCCGGGTTTCCTCCTCTCTGCCCAGCACGCCTGGGCGTCCCTGCCCAGCACACCTGGGAGTCTCTGCCCGCCGTGTTTACCCTCGTGCCCGTGGGCAGGGGTGCTCTGGGGGCACGGCCAGCTGCAGCTCTCTGTGTGTCCTGCTGTCCCCAGGACAGCCCTGCCCGTCCCTCCCCTGCATCCCGGAGCGGGCAGGCGTTCCACATCCGCACTGCCGGGGAAGGCGGGAGGAGGCGAAGGAAATGATGGATTTTCACATGCAGGACGGGAGCAGGGGCTGTGCCAGCCGTGCGGCGCTGTGGCCGTGCCTCTGCGGCTGTCCCCGTGTCCCTGCGGCTGTCCCTGTGTCCCTGCGGCTGTCCCCATGTCCCTGCGGCTGTCCCCGTGTCCCCGCGGCTGTCCCCTTGTCCCCGCAGCTGTCCCTGTATCCCCGCGGCTGTCCCTGTGTCCCCGCGGCTGTGCCCACGTCCCAGGATCTGTCCCTGTGTCCCCCGTGTCCCCGCGTCTGTCCCCTCTCTCGGGCCACTCCGGAGGAGCCGGGGTTTGGGTTTTTTCTCCGGCTGTGCAGGATCTCCCGCCGCCGGTCGGTGCGTGGGGAGCTGGGTCTCTCCTCACATGAACGCAGCCTCTCTCTCCCCGCTCCATCCTCGCTGCACGGAGGACGTGGAACACGCGAAAACTGTGAAAGCAGAACGGGAAAAACCAGAGCAGCTGATGCCAGCGGGCTGCGGGGGGTGCCTGTCACCCCGTCCGTCCCCAGTGTCCCCACGGAACCCGGGCCAGGGCCCCCCTCCCTCCCCAGCGCTGCCCCCGGGGGTGCCCCAGCCTCGGCTCCAGCTGCGGTTCTGCCCCTGGGCCTTTGTCCCGGGGGGTTTGAGCGAGGCTGGGCTGCCCCCGGGGACCCCGAGCAGCCTCCGAGCGAGCGGGGGCTGAGGAGCCAGCTGCTGTGAGCAGCGACAGATCCGCCGGGGGCTGGAGGGAGCAGGATTTTCTGCCTAAGAATATCCCTGTCCAGGATGCGTGTACCTGCCCCAGGATCCCTGTCCCAGGATCCCTGTCCCTGTTCCAGGATCCCTGTCCCCTCTCCAGGATCCCTGTCCCCTCTCCAGGATCCCTGTCCCTGTCCAGAATCCCTGTCTGCTCTCCAGGATTCCTGTCCCCACTCCAGGATCCCTGTCTCTGTTCCAGGATCCCTGTCCCTGTTCCAGGATCCCTGTCCCCACTCCAGGATCCCTGTCCCTGTTCCAGGATCCCTGTCCCCTCTCCAGGGTCCCTGTCCCTGTTCCAGGATCCCTGTCCCCTCTCCAGGATCCCTGTCCCTGTCCAGAATCCCTGTCTGCTCTCCAGGATTCCTGTCCCCACTCCAGGATCCCTGTCTCTGTTCCAGGATCCCTGTCCCTGTTCCAGGATCCCTGTCCCCACTCCAGGATCCCTGTCCCTGTTCCAGGATCCCTGTCCCCTCTCCAGGGTCCCTGTCCCTGTTCCAGGATCCCTGTCCCCTCTCCAGGATCCCTGTCCCTGTCCAGAATCCCTGTCTGCTCTCCAGGATTCCTGTCCCCACTCCAGGATCCCTGTCCCTGTCCAGGGTCCCTGTCCCCTCTCCAGGATCCCTGTCCCTCTCCAGGATCCCTGTCCCTCTCCAGGATCCCTGTCCCTGTTCCAGGATCCCTGTTCCCTCTCCAGGATCCCTGTTCCTCTCCAGGATCCCTGTCCCCACTCCAGGATCCCTGTCCCCTCTCCAGGGTCCCTCCTGGCCTGCTGGGTGAGGACAAGAGGACAAACGGAAGTGGAGGCTGCCGAGTGCTGCTCAGGCACATTTATATTTAATTAGAGCCGGACTTTCCCCCACCTGTTTCCTGTGGCGGATTTGGGTCCCGAAGAAAAAGAGATTAAAAAAAGGAGAGGAATCTGTTCTCCAGCTTTTTTTGAGCTCTCCAGAGGAGGCCGGTGTGGGCAGCAGGGCAGCAGGGCAGCAGCATCCCGCCATCAGTGTGGGCTGGAGGCTGCAGCGCCTGCAGGAGGGGACCAGGACCCCAGGTCCCTCACACTCAGGGGCTCCCACACACCCAGGGGCTCCTTCCTGCACGTACGGGGCACAGCTTTCCCAGGAAATGGGGAAATTCTGCTTGGATTTGGGATTGTGTCCCTTTGCTGGCCTTTGGGGCTGGCTGTGGGGCTGTGTCCCTTTGCTGGCCTTTGGGGTTGTGTCCCTTTGCTGGGCTCCGGGGCTGTGTCCCTTTGCTGGCCCCTGGAGCTGGCTGTGGCTCTGGGGCTGTGTCCCTTTGCTGGCCTTTGGGGCTGTGTCCCTTTGCTGGGCTCTGGGTTTGTGTCCCTTTGCTGGGCTCTGGGTTTGTGTCCCTTTGCTGGGCTCTGGGGCTGTGTCCCTTTGCTGGGCTCTGGGTTTGTGTCCCTTTGCTTTCCCCTGGAGCTGGCTGTGGCTCTGGGGCTGTGTCCCTTTGCTGGGCTCTGGGTTTGTGTCCCTTTGCTGGCCTTTGGGGCTGTGTCCCTTTGCTGGGCTCTGGGGCTGTGTCCCTTTGCTGGGCTCTGGGGCTGTGTCCCTTTGCTGGCCCCTGGAGCTGGCTGTGGCTCTGGGGCTGTGTCCCTTTGCTGGGCTCTGGGGCTGTGTCCCTTTGCTGGGCTCTGGGGCTGTGTCCCTTTGCTTTCCCCTGGAGCTGGCTGTGTCAGGGTGAGCCAGGTTCTGGCTCTGTCCAGTCCAGCCCATCCCTCGCTGCCACCCGGGCCCCGTTGTTGGGGCTGCGGGATTTCCTGGGATTTCCTGGCAAGGTTCGAGTCGCGGCTCCTCCCCGACCCCCAGCTCAGGCCGGGCTCGCTGCTCCCACATTTCCCTGTGGCTGCTCCGGCTGCCCCTGCCCAGGGCAGCTCCTCGCTGCCTGCGGGGAGGATGAGGAGGGGGCGGATGAGGTCCCTTCCTGAGGATGTGAATCACGCTCCAGGGGAGGCTGCCCCGCTCCCGCTGCCTCCTGTGCCCGGAGCCGCGGAGGGAGCCGGGCTGGGCTGTGGCAGCTCCATGGAGATCCCTGCGTGGCAGGCGGTGAGAGTCCTCTGCCACTGCCTGGGGTTCGGTGCCTGCTCTGCAGCGTTAGAACAGAGGCTTTCATGGGAACAGGAGAGAACTGGGCTGGTTTCCCCTCTGCTCCACCGCTGTGCTCCCCCGAGAGCGGCTGCTCGAGTTGTTTGTGTGTGTGTGTGTGTGTGTGTGTGTGTGTGAGTCCCTCTGCACACCTGGGACTGCCCCTGCTGTAATCAATGGAACAGCTTCCTCAGAGGAAGGACTGCTGGGATGTTCATCCCCACGTCTCAGAGTGCTGGGGGGATCTGGGTCCTCGGTTTTGTGAAAATTAGCATGGCCGTGAAGATCCTGCCTTTAATATGACGTGACTCAGAGCGCACTAAATAATGAAAAAGTAAAATTAAGTAGAATTACGTAAACTAAGGAAAGAAGAAAGCAATCCCCTGAGAGCAAGAACTGTACCTGGCTTTTGTGCTTTTGTACAGCGGCCCAGCAGTGACAAAAGTTTGAGCATGATTATCATGATTATCAACACTCGTAGGGGGAAATGAAAGCCATATTCTCTGCATTCCACATGCAGCAGTTATGGGGGCTGTCCTTGGGAAATGGGAACATACAATAAAAAACAACAAGGCAGAAGCAGGCAGAGCCCAGAGTTTACAGTTCAAATGAGCAGAATCCAGCCCGGAGCAGCTCCACGTGCGGAGCAGCAGCGCTGAGGGGAACACCCCTGTGCCCTCGATCGGTGCAGAGGGAAGGAGCCGAGCTGCCCTGTAATTATTGCCATTATTGCTGGGCTCCCTCCCGTGCACCAGGAGTTGTTTCTGCTCCTCAGCTCGCTGGGTGAGCCCGCAGTGAGCGGCGCTCCCGGGGCAGGGGTGCCCTGGCATGGCTGGTGCTGCTGGGCACAGAAACCCCCACGTGTGGCCCCCACACACCCCGGGGATGTTCCCTCATCCCCTCCCAGCACGGCACAGCACCAGCAGGGACAGCTGCAATTCATTTCTCCTTCTTAGCAGGAAAATCAGACGGGGCTGAGAGATGGAACCAGCCTGCTGCTCCTGGGAGGGTGACATCAGCAGGACAGGTCAGCCCTGTTTTATTACTGCAGTGAAGCTTTTAGAGCAGCTGCATAATAACAGCCCTGGGCCTATTTCGGGAAAACCTCCTGGGTGTTTAATTCCATGGAGTGAGTGGGGCTTTCTTCACAGAAAGAGCATGTAGGATGGAGGGCTGGATCACAGCGGAGCAGGGATGGTCCTGGGCCTCAAAAGGGGAAGGATCACGTGGATGTAGATCCAGAATTAAACCGCAGAAGTGAGAATTTAGAAAGCCTGGTTTGTGGAAATAATGTTACGTTTCACTTGGAGTTGTCTCATGTTTTGATTTGAATTCTCATCTCCTCAGCACCCAGAGCAGGACGATGCAGCACCAGGCAGGCCCAGGGAGACCTGGATGTCAGAGGAGGAGGCTGATGGATCTGATTTTTCATGTCTGTGGGTGCTGTCAGGGAGTGAGAGAGATGAATGGTGGATGTGGTTGGAAAACTCCTCTGTGCCAGCCAGCTGAGATGCTTGCAGTGGGTTGGTAAAAGAAGATCATTATTCCAACTGCAAATTCAAATTCAAAACATCATTCCCAGAAGCCCACTGAGCTGGTGGTTTGTGCCCTGTGTCTGTGTGATCCCTGTGTCTGTGTGATCCCTGTGTCAGTGTGATCCCTGTGTCTGTGTGTTCCCTGTGTCTGTGTGATCCCTGTGTCTGTGTGTGATCCCTGTGTCAGTGTGATCCCTGTGTCTGTGTGAGCCCTGTGTCAGTGTGATCCCTGTGTCTGTGTGAGCCCTGTGTCAGTGTGATCCCTGTGTCTGTGTGTGTGATCCCTGTGTCTGTGTGATCCCTGTGTCTGTGTGTGATCCCTGTGTCTGTGTGATCCCTGTGCCCAGCCTGGCACAGCTGCTGTGCCTGAGCTCCTGCCTGGATCCCCTCTGGACTTGACTCATGTTCTGCAGAAAATCAGGGTAGAAAAAAGCATTCAACAGTGGGAAATCTGGGACTCAGGAGGACCCAGCAGTGTCACTGCCAGTCCTGCAGAGGGCATGGGGCAGTGCAGGTGTCCCCGTGGCTGGAACAAACACATCCATATCTACTTGCCACTGAGTTCTGCTCCTTCCCTCACCCACTGGCTGGGGCAGTGGGACAGGACGATGTCCCTGCCTTGGTGACCCTGCCCAGAGCTCTGCCTCACGTGGGCTGATGGCCAGGGTCCATCCCTGCCCATTCCCAGTGTCCATCCCTGTCCATCCCTGTCCATTCCCAGTGTCCATCCCTGTCCATTCCCAGTGTCCATCCCTGTCCACGTCCTGCGTCCATCCCTGTCCATCCCCGGTGTCCATCCCTGTCCATTCCCGGTGTCCATCCCTGCCCATTCCCAGTGTCCATCCCTGTCCATTCCCAGTGTCCATCCCTGTCCATGTCCTGTGTCCATCCCTGTCCATTCCCTGTGTCCATCCCTGTCCGTGCCCAGTGTCCATCCCTGTCCATTCTCTGTGTCCATCCCTGTCCATGTCCTGTGTCCATCCCTGTCCATGTCCTGTGTCCATCCCTGTCCATTCCCTGTGTCCATCCCTGTCCATTCCCGGTGTCCATCCCTGTCCATGTCCTGTGTCCATCCCTGTCCATTCCCTGTGTCCATCCCTGTCCATGTCCTGTGTCCATCCCTGTCCATTCCCGCTGTCCATCCCTGTCCATGTCCTGTGTCCATCCCTGTCTATTCCCTGTGTCCATCCCTGTCCATGTCCTGTGTCCATCCCTGTCCATTCCCTGTGTCCATCCCTGTCCGTGCCCAGTGTCCATCCCTGTCCATTCTCTGTGTCCATCCCTGTCCATGTCCTGTGTCCATCCCTGTCCATTCTCTGTGTCCATCCCTGTCCATGTCCTGTGTCCATCCCTGTCCGTGCCCGGTGTCCATCCCTGTCCATTCCCTGTGTCCATCCCTGTCCATTCCTGGTGTCCATCCCTGTCCATGTCCTGTGTCCATCCCTGTCCATGTCCTGTGTCCATCCCTGTCCATTCCCGCTGTCCATCCCTGTCCATTCCCGGTGTCCATCCCTGTCCATGTCCTGTGTCCATCCCTGTCCATTCCCTGTGTCCATCCCTGTCCATGTCCTGTGTCCATCCCTGTCCATTCCCTGTGTCCATCCCTGTCCATGTCCTGTGTCCATCCCTGTCCATTCCCAGTGTCCATCCCTGTCCATTCCCTGTGTCCATCCCTGTCCATTCCCGCTGTCCATCCCTGCCCATTCCCGGTGTCCATCCCTGTCCATTCCCTGTGTCCATCCCTGTCCATGTCCTGTGTCCATCCCTGTCCATTCCCGGTGTCCATCCCTGTCCATTCCCGGTGTCCATCCCTGTCCATTCCCTGTGTCCATTCCTGCCCATTCCCTGTGTCCATCCCTGTCCATTCCCAGTGTCCATCCCTGTCTATTCCCGGTGTCCATCCCTGTCCACGTCCTGTGTCCATCCCTGTCCATGTCCTGTGTCCATCCCTGTCCATTCCCAGTGTCCATCCCTGTCCATGTCCTGTGTCCATCCCTGTCCATTCCCGGTGTCCATCCCTGTCCATTCCCTGTGTCCATCCCTGTCTATTCCCAGTGTCCATCCCTGTCCATGTCCTGTGTCCATCCCTGTCCATTCCTGGTGTCCATCCCTGTCCATTCCCAGTGTCCATCCCTGTCTATTCCCGGTGTCCATCCCTGTCCGTGCCCGGTGCTCCCCGCGCATCCCCACGGGATGCAGACGCTCTATGCAAATGAAGGGCGGGCCCGGCCCCCATGGAAACCAACATGCAAATCAGGGGGCGTGGCAGTGCCGAGGCGCTCGGGGGGCGGGGCTCGCGGTGCCGCGAGGTGCCGGGGGCGTGGCCGGCGATGCAGATGAGGGCGGGGCGGTGCCGTATGTAAATGAGGGGCGTGGCGCGGCGGGCGGTGTCGGAGCCTCCCGCCAGCTGCGGGCAGCGGCCCCGAGCGCGGCCCCGGCAGCGCAGCCCGAGCGGCGGCGGCGGCGGCGGAGGAGCAGCGGCAGCGGAGCGGGCCGGGCCGGGCCCGCAGCCCCCGCGCAGCATGGCCGAGCCGCCCGCGGCAGCGCCGGCCCCCGAGGGCGAGGAGGGCCCGGTGCGCTTCGCCCGCAAGGGCGCCCTGCGGCAGAAGAACGTGCACGAGGTGAAGAACCACAAGTTCACGGCGCGCTTCTTCAAGCAGCCCACCTTCTGCAGCCACTGCACCGACTTCATCTGGTGAGCCTTCCCCGCACCGCCGCAGCCGCTCCGGGACACCGGCTCGGCGGGACATCCCTCCTCGGGCTCACCCTCGCCGAGCTCCGGGCCCCTCTCCTCCATCCCATCCCCTCCCATCCCATCCCATCCCCTCCCATCCCATCCCATCCCGTTCCCCCCGGGCCGGCGGCTCCGGCAGGGTCTCTGCGCCGCGGGGCCGGGGCCGGTGTCTCACTGCGCCTCTCTCTCCGCAGGGGCTTCGGCAAGCAGGGCTTCCAGTGTCAAGGTGAGTGTGGCGCTGCCGGGGGGCTCACGGGGTCTGCGCTCCGCGTCCGTCCCCCGGGACCGGCCCCGCGTCCCCTGCGGGCAGCGTCCCCGCGGCACCGGCCCCGAGCATCCCCGCGAAGCAGCTTAGTCATTTTTTAATCAACCCAGCAACTAGTCGGTGCCTCTAAGCCGGTCGTGTCTCGTTAGCAGAGATAAGCGCCCGGGACTTCAGCTAAATCCCCCGAAAAAGGCCGAGGGGAGTTTGTTTTTAATGTACTTAACACCAAAGCATGTGCTGGGTGGCGAACGGGCTGGGCGAGGGCTCCGCGGCTGGAACTGCGCAGCCGGCGAGGGCTTGAATGGCTTAGTTGTGTTGCTGGGGAAAAAAAAATGAGGCTTTACAACCAAATATGTTGCGGTAGCCGGGTTACTATGACCATAATTCTTTGTTCTGATGATGCTGGGGTTGTGGAGAGGCTCTTCAGGGAAATTCGGGATGTCCCCCCGGGAAATTCGGCTGAATTACCCAGGCGTTATCGGGTTGCTGCTGTAGCCAGCCCAGCTGGGGGCTGCTCCTGCTCGGGCTCCCCTGGCCCCACCTGCGTGGGGTTCAATCGGGGCTGCTCTCGCAGCTGCTGGCAGCGAAATTTTGCTTTTGTGAATATTTGGGACAGAGTTTTATTTTGGCGGGTGGCTGACTCCCAAGCTGAGGTATTTGGCACGAAAACAAACGTGCTTTAGAGCTCTGAAAGGCTCCTCTTCACAGCTGTCCTTGGGGTTTTGGAGTGGCACACGGTGCGAGGAGCTGGGCTGGGTCTGGAGCATCCCTGCAGCTGCCTGTACGAGCAGTGTGAGGCTAATCCAATTTAAATGATGCTGCTCCTCATCTTTAACACTTGCCACACGCATATAACCTTAAAATATCAAAGCTATCTTCCTGCCACCTCCCAAAGCCCAGCCTGGAGGCCTGGGCAGGTGTTGGCAGGCAGAGGAGAGTGGATATGGAGACTAGAATGTATCCTAGGGCTGTTTCTCAAGGTCACAGCTTCCCCTGGTACCTGAGGTTTCACACATGGGCAGCTCAGTCACGGTACTGAGAGGAATTCTGTGCACCTCGGATCTCTGGTTTGGTGTTCCAGGCTTTCCTGGCTGTGAATGAATTCCCTTTCAGTGAGATGGATTTGTGCAAACACCATGTCTGTGAAATGCAGAGCGTGTTGTGGAGGGTGGGGACCAGCCCAGCCCGGCAGGGTTTGCCTGCGTTATTTCTGGAGCCTGCTCAGTTCTACCTGAGCATCCAGTGTCGGCTACCTGGCGCCTTTCCAAGTCTCTTCCAGCTGTCAGGAGCTGTTATCCACACCTGTAACGGTGCTCTTGCTCCAAGGTTTGCCCTCAGATGGTTTTGGGCAGTGCAGAAGCAGCCCTGGCTGCGAGGGCAGCAGGTGGGCACAGTGGCTGGGCAGCGCAGCCC
>CM019916.1:16263403-16327712 GCA_009764595.1 Geothlypis trichas
AGCTTAAAAAAATGAAATAACTGTGCAAGCATCTTTCCTGCTGTGTGTAAGGGACCTTGGTGCAGTGAGGGTAAGAATAAAACCCTCCTCCTTTCTTACCCCAATCCCTTTTGTCTTCACACAGGTCTGGCAAAACATTGACTTCTGAGGGCAGCAGGGAGGGAGCCCCGGGAGCCCAGGGCTCAGGCAGGACAGGCTGAGGATGGATTTGCCCATGCCAGCCCCGGTGTGCCTGGGACACTCCTGGTTGCTGCTGCTGGGGCTGGGCTGCAGCCTCTGGAACATCCAGGAACGTTTTCTGTGGCAGGACCTGCTCCAGCTCCCAGCTGATCAACGCTGGACTTGCACAGGTGTCAGTCAGTAACTCCTGTTCAAAGCTTGCCTTCCTTATTTCAAACTGAAAGTCAGGTGTTGTTGGGTTCTTGATTTGCCTGTGTGTGTTTGTGGCTGTGTAACACGTGCTTTGTGACAGGAAGCTGGGGGTGGCTGACAGGAGGGAATTCTGTGCATCTCTGTTCTCTTCAGGCTCCTCCAGGCTGCACTGCCCTGCAGGGCTGGCACTGCTGCCAGGGCAGGGCTGGAGGGGAGGGAGGCCCTGACTGTGCTCAGTGATGTGCAAGAAACTGGAAAAGAGACTCGATTTAACTGGGAAGGGCTTTGCTGGTGCGTTCAGCACTGGCATGCTGAAGAAAGAGATGAATCTCATTTGCACTGCTTCTGGTAGTATCTTACACCAGTTTCCTCCTTCTCTCTCTCTCTCCCCTTAAAAGAAACAAAACAAAATCCCAACAGCAATGAAAACCCTTGTCCTGTTGTTTGAAATTGAATCTTGCAACCTTCCTATGAGAAAAAATAATAAATGTTTAGTATTTATAATTTGTCTCCTGTCTTCCTTGCTAGAAATGGCTGGTTCTGTCTGCTTTAGTGACATTTTTTCCTCTCCACCCAATGCCTCACCAGGAGTATTCTTTAAAGCAGCTGCTGCCAGGCCCTGGCACAGCTGTGGGTGCCCCTGGATCCCTGCAGTGCCCAGGCCAGGCTGGACAGGGCGGGGGCACCCTGGGACAGGGGAAGTGTCCCTGCCATGGCAGGGGTGGCACGGGGTGGGCTCTGAGGTCCCTTCCAGCCCAAACCATGCCAGGATCCTGTGCAGGGACCTTTCCTTCAGGGGTTAAACATGAGCCCAAGCCCCAGCACAGCCCCACACCCCCTCTGCCCTGCAGGGCCCTCCTGAGCAGTCTCTGATGCCCAGAGCACCAACCCTGTCCTGCCCTTTCCTGGGAGTGCACTGAGGAATTCAGAGTTGCACTAAAGCCCAGCTGTACTGTCAGTTAACTCTGGCCAGACCCCTTTGGGCCCACGTTCCCTGAGCCTCCTGCAGCATCTCAGTGAGTGGGAGCCAGGCTGGGGCTGTACCTGCCCTGGAACATCCCAGCCTGTTCCTCTGGAGCTGCTTCCCCTGGGAACACCCCCTGAGCTTTCCATCTCAGAGCCTTGCAGCACAGCTCCCTGCAGGGATGTCCTGGGCTCCAGCACTCTTTGTGTCTCTTCTGTCATGATTTCATCCTTTTGTGTTCAGGAATATGGCTCTGCCAGCGTCAGGCAGATCTGGTGCTCCTCAGTTCTATTTTGGGTGCCTGGGTAATTTGCAGCCCTGCAGCATCCCGGATGGGGGCACCAGGGTGGCCCTGCCTGTCCCCTCCCAGCTCCTCAGCATCCAGCTGGGAAAGGGGAACCCATCCCTCCTGCCAAACTCCCAGAGCCCTGCAGGTGCTGGCACTGGGCTCAGAAGCACTGAGGAGCCCCCTGGGTCCCTGGCACATGGGGCAGGCCAGGGTGGGCAGCCCCTGCTCAGGGCTGTGCCCACAAACAGATCCATGGACCCTCAGCTCTCTCTGGGGCTGGCTGGGTGTGCAGGTGCTGCTGCCTCAGGAGCTTTTCCAGGCAGGAGAGGTTCAGTTCTCTGCCTCCTGCTGCTGCTGCCTCGGGCTGTGTGAGCCCTGCACGTCCCTGCATCTCTGCCTCCTGCTCCAGCCTGGCCCTTCCCTGGGGGATTGCTGCTGATGGGGCAACGAAATCCATCTCTGGGAGTCACAGAGTGCCTCAGACTGGAAGGAGCCTTTAAAGCCCACCCAGTGCCACCCCTGCCATGGCAGGGACAGCTCCCACTGTCCCAGGCTGCTCCAGCCCTGTCCAGCCTGGCCTGGGGCACTGCCAGGGATCCAGGGGCAGCCACAGCTGCTCTGGGCACCTGTGCCAGGCCCTGCCCACCCTCCCAGGGAAGGATTGTACCCTGAGAGGCTGGAGAGGAGCTCAGGATGGGCTCCCAGAATGGGGAATGGGATGGGAAGCTTTGCTCAGGAGGGGGCTGGTCCTGTGTCCCTGGCACAGTCAGGCAGTGCCCCCTGCCCCTGGCTGTTCAGCAGGAGCCAGGAACCACTCCTGGGTGCCCACACTCACTCCTGGGTGCCCACACTCACTCCTGGGTGCCCACACTCACGCTCACACTCACTCCTGGGTGCCCACACTCTGTTCTGGGTGCCCACACTCTGTCCTGGCTGCCCACACTGTCCTGGATGCCCACACTCTGTCCTGGGTGCCCACACTCTGTCCTGGGTACCCACACTCACTCCTGGGTGCCCACACTCTGTCCTGGATGCCCACACTCACTCTTGGGTGCCCACACTCACTCCTGGGTGCCCACACTCTGTTCTGGCTGCCCACACTCACTCCTGGGTGCCCACACTCACTCCTGGGTGCCCACACTCTGTTCTGGCTGCCCACACTCACTCCTGGGTGCCCACACTCACTCCTGGGTGCCCACACTCTGTCCTGGGTGCCCACACTCACTCCTGGGTGCCCACACTCTGTCCTGCCTGCCCACACTCACTCCTGGGTGCCCACACTCACTCCTGGGTGCCCACACTCACTCCTGGGTGCCCACACTCTCTCCTGTCTGTGGATCCCTGTCCTGGGTGGTGCCCCTGCCCTGCCCCTGTGTCCATCCACGTTACCCATCCCTGAGCATCACCCGCTCACTCTTCACAGGTGGATAAATGAAGTTGCCTCCAGGAAGTTCAATTATTTAACTGCCAGGGCTTGCCCAGCTTTAGGAGCTGGAGGAAAAGCAGGGTTTGGCTCAGTGCATGGTGTTTCAGCCCCTCTGCACAGTGACAGCTCCCATCTCGAGCTGACACAGGTTCTCAGGTGCCTGGGCTGCTGGGCACAGGACAATGTGTTATTGAGGATGGAAGGTGGGCAGGACAGCCAGGGCCAGGTCATTGCAGGGAAAATGTGCAGGGATGTGGGAACCAGGAGCATCCACCCCTTCTGTGGGACCTTGGTGGATTTTATGCTAAATACCAGAATTAAGAATGTGAAACAGCAGAATTAAGGCCTGGATGGTTCATCCTCCTCGGGGGGTGATTTTGCCAGCTCCAGCAGCAGCCTGGGCTGCAGGGCTGCCACTGATCCAGCCCTGCTCTGCAGCAGGCAGCGCTCAGCCCGCCCTGGGGATCCCTGGAAATTTCCATCTGCTGTGAGACGGCGGTGGGAGGAAAACTCTTACACAAGAGGGCTCAGCATGGGGCAGGGGTCACCTCACCTGTGCCACGGCTACGAGCTGCAAATCATTCTGCAAGTTCTCTTTCAGCCCGTTGTGTAATCCCGGGGACTCTCCGAGATAACCGGGGCGAGATAAGGCGGTGTCAGAGGAGCTGCTCTGATCTTTATGGCTCTGACAGAGCTGACCCCGTGCTGCATTGGCCGGGCTCTTTCCTTGCTGCACCACACTGTGCAGGGCCAGAATGCTTTGGAATGAATTTCTATAGATGCCAGCTGGAATTCTGCTGTTTAAAATGTACCAGCCCCCATTCACAGAGAGCACTCGGAGCGTTTCCAGAGCATGGAGTGACAGGAAAAAGGGAATGAATTCAAACAGGAGGTTCAGATTGGATTTTAGGATGAGGTTCTCCCCTGGCAGGTGGGGGGCCCTGGCACAGGTGGGTTTCAGTGTCCAGCCCAAACCAGCCTGAGTGTTAACAGCACTCAGTGATGCCCTTTGGGGTCTGCCTGAGTGCTTTCTGCAGTTTGGCTGCTTTGGGTTGAGAACCCCAGAATGGTTTGGGTTGGAAGGGACATTGAGGATCGTCCAACCCTCAAATGTGGTTTTCTCTACAGAGCCTCTTTTAGGTGCTTTGGTTTGTATGGGGAAGCAAAGGGAAGGTGGCAGATCTGCACAGTGGAAGGAGGAGAGGAGTGAAACACAGGGGGGTGGATAAAACTGGGGTGTTCTGGCTGTCCTGCCCAGGTGGATGGTGAGGGAAACGTTCCCTGCGATTCCTAAAAACCATTTCTGGAAGCCTTGGCTCGTTTGGTGCCACCACTTCCTGTACTAATTGACACAGTTGCTATTGTCACTTATCTAACAAATCGGTGGCAAGCCCAAACAAGGACAAAAATAAGTGTCCTGCTGATAGGAACAGATTTATCTGTCTCATCCCCACGCCTTTTCCCACGGGCAGAGTTTCCGTGTGCCTGGCTCAGCCAACCTTGGTGCTGAGGACTCCATCTCCCGCCGGAGCAGGGCTCTGCCCTCGGCATCCCGGGCACCCCTGGGCACCAGGCGGGTGCTGGGGCTCCCACCCAAGGGAACCCCTTCCCTCGGGGCTGTTTTCTGCCCGTGCTCAGCAGGAATTGCAGCCGTTGTTGCCTCAGTGTGGAGCATTTCCCCTGCAGGGCTCGGCAAACAGCCCCGCTCCTGAGGAGGTCAATGTTTAAAAGCCAAGGACGGGGTTAATCCTCGCTGTGGGCTGTGACCCTGCCGGGCTCTGGGGCCACCGCGGTGCTGGGAGCAGGGCATGGGCACGGTGGCACCAGCCTGGGCAGCTCCTGTGCCAGGAACCCCCAGCAGCACCTGGATCTGGCACCTCTCTGCCCTTCCTGGTGCTGCTGGGGTCACCCATGCTGCTGTGGGGTCTGGGGTCTGGGATATGGGGTATGGGGTTTGGGGTCTGGGATATGGGATATGGGATCTGGGGTTTGGGGTCAGGGATCTGGGGTTTTGGATCTGGGGTCTGGGGTCTGGGATCTGGGATATGGGGTTTGGGGTCTGGGGTCTGGGATATGGGATTTGGAGTCTGGGGTCTGGGGTTTGGGGTCTGGGATATGGAGTTTTGGATCTGGGGTCTGGGGTTTGGGCTGAGGGATATGGGATTTGGAGTTTTGGATCTGGGGTCTGGGATATGGAGTTTTGGATCTGGGGTCTGGGGTTTGAGGTCTGGGATCTGGGATCTGGGGTTTTGGATCTGGGGTCTGGGTTTTGGGGTTTGGGGTCTAGGATCTGGGATATGGGATCTGGGCTTTGGGTTCTGGAGTCTGGGATCTGGAATCAGGGATCTGCAGTCTTGGGTCTGGAATCTGCAGTCTGAGATCTGGGGTCTGGGATCTGGGATTTGGGATTTTGGATTTGGGATTTAGGCTCTGGGCTCTGGGCCAGCCCAGCTCCTGGCAGTGCCTGCACAGTGCCCTGGGAGCTGCTGCAAGGAAGGAGCAGCTGGAATCTGGATGTGTGTTCATTGATCTCTCATGATAAACACCAAAAATAACTGAAACCTGGATTCCTTCTGCCCAAGCTCAGTTTCCTCCCAAAGGAGCCCTGGGCTGGCCGTGCTGGGGGCCACAGGGGCAGGTGGGTTCCATGGACTGTGGGAGCTGGCCCTGGGACATGGAGCTGATGGGATTGAGTCAGGTGTTCCCTGTGCCACAGGTCTGGGGGTCCACGGGGCCCCCAAGGGCAGGCAGACCCAGCTGCCACCCTCCACATCCCAGCTGTGTCTGCCAGCTGGTGCCAAGAGCTCCGGGCTGTAGGAAGAAGCTCCTGGGGGGGAATGGGTCAGTGGGGGCTCATTTGGAGGTGCCCTCACTGGGATTCTCCTCCTGAGCCCTGTCAGCAGCGTGGCCGCAGGGACAGGCAGTGGAAATTTCCTTCCCATCCCCAGGGCCTTGTGACAACACCATAAACCAGGATCCTCACCTGCTGACAGGAGAGAAGAGCTCCTGCAAACCCCAATCCCCTCTGCACCACAACCACGGGGCTGCAGGAGCTTGCTCAAGGCTCAGGGCCCGTCCTGCCTGGATCCTGGGCACATTCCTGCTGCCCCAGGAGCTGCCCTGGCACCACCCTGGCAGTGCCCATCTCTGGGTGGGGTCACACTGATCCCTCCCAGTCACTGCCCCAAAGATCAGCCACATCTGGATCCCTTCAGCCAGCTCAAACCCTCCCACATCTGGATCCCTTCAGCCCAGCTCAAACCCTCCCACATCTGGATCCCTTCAGCCCAGCTCAAACCCTCCCAGTGCACCCTCCCTGGTCCTGCTGGGAGCTGTGGGCTGTGACGTGCTGGTACCTGGGGGTGCCCCCTGCTCCTCCTGCCCTGGCTGGATCTGCTGTTCCAGCAGTGACCCCGCCGGGATGAGGAGGGTTTAGGGAGGGTTTAATCAATGTTTGATCAATGCCAGCTTTTGCAGTGCCTGCTGGATCCCTTAGCACCCCTGCCCTCATCTTTACTGAGAGCAGGGCAGGAGGGGCAGGAGCCCCCAGCCTTGGAACCAGGGCGGGATGGGGGCTGAGGTTTACGGGAGTTTTGACTGATGGTCTCCACTCACAGGGTGGGCAGGCCTGGCACAGGTGCCCAGAGCAGCTGGGCAGTGCCCCATGGCTGGGGACAGTGGAGGGAGGCACAGGATGCTCAAAGCACTTCAGTGCCTCGAAGCACTGCAGCAGTGTCTCAGTTTCAGCTCCAGGTTCTCAGAGCTGCCTTCCCACCAGAGCCAGTCTGGGGTTCTGGGCTCCAGCAGAGTCCCAGGCTGTTCCCCAGGGGCTCCAGCAGAGTCCCAGGCTGCTCCCCAGGGGCTCCAGCAGAGTGCCAGGCTGTTCCCCAGGGGCTCCAGCAGAGTCCCAGGCTGTTCCCCAGGGGCTCCAGCAGAGTCCCAGGCTGCTCCCCAGGGGCTGCAGCAGTCCCAGGCTGTTCCCCAGGCTGCTCCCCAGGCTGTTCCCCAGGGGCTCCTGCAGGCACACAGGCCCCAGGGCTGAGCACAGGTGCCCCACTCCAGGTGTGCAGGGCAGGAACCACATCCTGACCCTTGGCAGAACCCCTAACACCACCCCACTACCAGCAACGACAAACGGAGGGAAAAATCCCCGAGCCTTGAACCGGCGTGGCAGTGATAACGAGCTTTGATATCCCTGGGGGCCGGCCCAGCAGCTTTTATGACCCTTTTTTTTTCCCTTAGCGATGCAAATCCAATCTGTATTTAGAGCCTCCCGTGCAGAGCTGCCCGGCAGACTCGGGGGGAGCCCTGGGGTGGGTCCGTGCTGAGAGCCCTGCGGAGCCAGCTGTGCTCCAGCTGTGCCAGCTGTGCCCTGGGCTGTGCCCCAGCTGTGCCCCAGCTGTGCAGGACACTCCTGGCCCCGGTGCCAGCTGCAGGAGCCGATGGACACCCAGGCCAAGCCCTCTGCCCCGCGGCTGCCCCGCTACGAGCGCCACGTGCAGCCGTGCCTGGCCGAGCTGCTGGGCACTGCCCTCTTCATCTTCACGGGCTGCCTGGCAGTGCTGGACGAGCCGGGGGGCACGGGCCGGCTGCAGCCCGCCCTGGCACACGGGCTGGCCCTGGCTGCCACCGTGGCCGTGCTGGGGGACATCAGGTAAGGGACACAGGGCAGGGGGGGCCCCTGGCACACGGGTTGGGGGACATCAGGTAAGGGACACAGGGCAGGGGGGGCCCCCCTTGGAGGCCCTGGTGGGCAGCGTGGCCCTTTGGGGGTGGTGGCATCGTTGGTGGCATCCTTGGTGGCACCCACAGCGCCGTGGGTTTGGGGCTGGCTTTGGATTGCAGTGTTTCCATTTTTAGCCCCTTTTCATAAAAATGGTCAGGCTGGAAGAGGAAAATTCTCCTCTGGGAGTTGGAGCTTGGAGATATTTAAGGGCCCTTGCAGCCCAAAGCATTCCATGGTTTTGTGATTCTCTCTGAAGCTGAGGTGATTGCTTTCACAAGGATGTCAGAGCAAAACATTTTGACCCAACTGTGCTCCTCCTCTGGGGATTCTCAGGTTAAAAAAAAAGGGATTTCAATTACTCAAAAGCAGCATTTAGACAAATCTGCTCATTGAAAAGCTGTTGTGTGAGCTGAGATATGGATTTATCCCCGAGGAAGATGCTGGAAGGGTCCCTGGGGGGTTTCATTGCCTTCCCTGTGCCAGCTCCAGGGTTGGCACTCTGGGGCTGTCCCGGGTGGCCTGGCCAGGATCGGGGGCAGGCCCTGGACTGCAGAGCCACGGGGGGATCATTCAGCAGTGCCTGGTGGGAGGGAGAGCAGCCCTGGTGGGGTCTGTGCAGGGGAATTCCTGAGCCACAGTGCCCGTGCCAGGTGCTGCTGCACAAACCCTGGCATGGCAAAATGGGGCAGCAGCACTGGGGGCTTCAGGTGAGGGGCTGCACTTCACTGAATCCTGAAATGGTTTGGAGCAGAGAGGACCTTAAATCCACCAAATTCCACCCCTGCCATGGCAGGGACAGCTCCCCCTGTCCCAGGCTGCTCCCAGCCCTGTCCAGCCTGGCCTGGGGCACTGCCAGGGATCCTGGGCACCTGTGCCAGGGCTGCCCACCCTTACAGGGAAAGGATTGAGCCCAGGAAGGGATTCAGCCCAGGGAAGGGTTCAGCTCAGGGAGGCTGGAGAGGAGCCCTGCCCAGGAGGGGTTCCCCATCCAGGTGGGTTTGTGTCCCCCCTGGGCCCAGGCTCCCTCCCAGCCCTGGTGGTGCCAGGGCAGCCCTGTCCAGCCGTGGCACAGCCCTGACAGCCCAGCTCCCTGCTCTCCTGGGGCTCAGTCCCAGCTGAGCAGTCAGATGTGCTGAGGCTCCCAGACTCTCTGAGTCATCACCAGCAATTATCAGGCTGATCAGTTATGAAACCTGTTCATTAACCCGTGTCTCATGGTAATCACTATTAATTAGAGGGTCTCTGTGTCTGACTTGCTTGTGCTTTTTGAGGTGAAGGATTTGGGTCTGGTACTGAGGGCCTGGCCCAGCAGCCCTGCTCAGCTGGGGGAGCTGTGCCAGGCTGGTGCCAGCCCCAGCCCTGCATTCCTGCAGCTGTGCCAGGCTGGTGCCAGCCCCAGCCCTGCATTCCTGCAGCTGTGCCAGGCTGGTGCCAACCCCAGCCCTGCATTCCTGCAGCTGTGCCAGGCTGGTGCCAGCCTCAACCCTGCATTCCTGCAGCTGTGCCAGGCTGGTGCCAGTCCCAGCCCTGCATTGCTGCAGCTGTGCCAGGCTGGTGCCAGTCCCAGCCCTGCATTCCTGCAGCTGTGCCAGGCTGGTGCCAGCCTCAACCCTGCATTCCTGCAGCAGTGCCAGGCCCCCCTGCCCACAGCAGCCCTGGCAGAGCTGCTCACAGTGACACATCCCCAGATCCTGTCCCTCAAAGCGTCCCTGTGGCACTGCAGGAGGGGCTGCGTGCCCAGCCTGCTGCTGCTGCTCTGCAGAGAGAGGGAGCAGCTGCACCCTGCTGCCCTGCAGCCTGGCACAGCACCCGTGGCTCCAGGCCATGGCAGGAGCCCCGTGCTGGGTGAGCCCTCACTGATGCTGCTCTCTCTGTCTCTCTCTCTCTCTGTCCCCTGGGCAGTGGAGGCCACTTCAACCCCGCCGTGTCCCTGGCCGTGTGGCTGCTCGGGGGGCTGCACGTCACCCTGCTCATCCCCTACTGGCTGTGCCAGCTCTGCGGCGGGGTCATCGGGGCTGGCCTGGCAAAGGTACGGACTGGGGGCATCCCTGGGGCACGGGGACTGTCCCTGCCTGTCACAGCTGGCCTGGCAAAGGCACAGACCTGGGGTGTCCCTGGGGCACGGGGACTGTCCCTGCCTGTCACAGCTGGCCTGGCCTCCCCAGCCTGCTGCGGGCTCTGCTCTGCAGAGTTTGCTGTGCCCTCTAAGGGGGTGCAGGAGGACTCGGGATGCCCTTGCAGTGCTGCCATGCTCACCCCCAGACCTTTCCCCGTGCTCCCCCAGACCTTTCCCCCGTGCTCACACTCAAACCTTTCCCCGTGCCCACCCTGACCTTTCCCCGTGCCCGTTCTCCCAGCACTGTGCCCCAGGGTCCATTTGGGTTCGGTGCTGCCCGTTCCCAGCACCGTGCGGCCCCACAGCCCCCGGGCAGCCGGGGCTCTCCCCTGCCCGGAGCGGTGCCCCCCGGTACCCGGCGGTGCCCGGAGCCTCCTCGGTCGGGTGTGTCCGTGCCAGGCGCTCGGGGCTGCCTCTCCCCCCGCAGTTTAGCTCCTCTTTAAGCCGCCCACCGCTGCCCCGGCGGCGATCCCGTCTGCTGGCACGGGGCACAGCCTGGGCACAGCCTGGGCACAGCCTGGGCACGGCCGGCTCTCCCGCAGGCGGTGGCACCGAGCGAGCGCTTCGGCAACGCCAGCGGCGGGGCCCTGGGCGGCAGCACGGCCCGAGAGCAGCTCCCGGCCGTCCTGGGGGCCGAGATCGTGCTCAGCTCCTTCCTGCTCCTGGTGGTCTGCATGGGAGCCGTCAACGGCAGGACCCGCACCCCGCTGGCCCCGCTCTGCATCGGCCTCACGGTCACTGCTGCCATCCTGGCGGGGTGAGAGCCCTGGCACTGTCCCCTGTGCCCTGTGCCCCTGTGCTCCTGTCCACTGTCCCCCTGTGCCCTGTCCACTGTCCCCCTGTGCCCTGTGCCTGTGCCCTGTGCCCTGTGCCCTGTGCCCTGTGCCCTGTCCCCTGTGCCCTGCGCCCTGTGCCCCTCTCCACCGTCCCCGGGACCCACAGAGCCACCAGGGGCAGCGCTCCGGGGGCTGCTGGCACGGGCAGGGCTCAGGAGGGACCCTGGGTGTGGGGTGGGGCTGGGGACAGCTCTGACCACCCTCCATAGGGGCACCCCAAATCCCACCCCGACCTGCTGCGCCTGGGATGGGATAATGGGATGGGATGGGATGGCATGGGACAATGGAAGGGCATGGGATGGGATGGGATGGGATGGGATGGGATGGGATGGGATGGGATGGGATGGGATGGGATGGGATGGGATGGGATGGGATGGGATGGGATGGGATGGGACAGACCTGCCCTCCTCAGCACAGCACGGACCCCTGCCCGGGAAGTCCATGAAATGAGCCCAGTGGGCGCTGTGGCAGTTTGGGAGAGCTGACGGGCTGGGGCAGGAGCATCCCGGGCTCAGCCTGGAGCAGGAGCAGCCTCAGCTCATCCCGCACGCGTCCCCGCAGCCGGCACAGCCCCCAGCCCTGCCGTGGGTGATAACATAACCCCGGGCCTGCCCGGGCCGTGTTTGCCTGGGAAGCCCTGAGCAAACAGGGGCTTTGTGTCCCTCGTGTCCCCGCTGGCAGCGCTGCCAGGCTCCGGTGCCACCGTGCCGGATAACGAGCGCACGCAATTAGCAGCGTTAATGGAGCGCTGCGTTCAGGCAGCGCCCACCCGCTCCGGCAGGACCCCGGGCCGTGTTTACACAAACCCCTGGGCAAATATTTACCCGAAAGCTGCGATTGCTGCTGCCCTGCTCCCGTGTGTGAGCCCTGAGTGCCGAGTAGCCTCCCTGAGCACAGCCTGGCTCCCCCTGCCCGAGCCCAGCGCCCACCTGAGCTCCGGGAGGGAGGGGGGTGCTGATACTGCCCACCCCAGTACCCCATTGCCCCATCCCGCACTGAGGGGATGCTGCTGCCCACCCCAGTACCCCATCCCGCACTGAGGGGGTGCTGCTGCCCACCCCAGTACCCCATTGCCCCATCCCGCACTGAGGGGATGCTGCTGCCCACCCCATTCACTGCCCCATCCCGCACTGAGGGGGTGCTGCTGCCCCGTGTCCCGCTGGGATGGTGCAGCCACCGCGTTCCCCCGGCAGGGGCGGCGTGTCCGGAGCCTGCATGAACCCCGCCCGAGCCTTCGGGCCCGCTCTGGTGGCGAACTGCTGGAACCACCACTGGGTCTACTGGGTAGGGCCCCTGCTGGCCGCGCTGCTGGTCGGGGGGCTGGTGAGGTACGTGGCACCTGCATGGCACTGGCACTGCCACCCTGAGCCTCCCTTTGCCCCTGGGCTGCTGCCCCCTGCGCCGGGCAGGGTTCCCAGCTGATGCTTTTCCAGAGGGGTGTCCAAGGCTGGGGGCTCCTTTCCCTTCTCCTTCCCATGAGGACAGGGTGGCAGTAAAGGCCCGGCCTGTGTCCCCACGTGCCTTTGCTTCACCCGTGTCTCGTGTGGTGAATCAGCCTCGGGTGGTGCTGTCCCCGTGTCCCTGTTGTACCTTTGCCATGGCACAAACACTGACCCCGGATTTCTGTCTGTTTTTCCTCCCCAAAGGCTCCTGCTGGGTGACCAGGCCACCCGCCTGCTCCTGAAGTGACAGCGGGCACAGGGCCCCGCCCGTGGGCAGCGGGCACAGCCCAGCCCAGCCCAGCCAGCGTGGAACCTCCTGCCCCTGCTCCTTCCCTTCATCCTGCCCCCCTGGGCACCTCCCTGGCACCCCTGGGCCAGCCACGGCTCCTGTGCTGCTGGGGGAGGATGGAAACGGGGCTCTGCCAGCCCTGCCATGGCACTGCCTCACCGGGAGCACCCTCTGACAGCCCCGGGCTCTGTGCTGCCCCTGTGCCATGTGTGACCCCCAGAGCTGCGCCCGGGCACCCACAGGAGCCCCGTGCCCCCTGGGTGGGCACCCACAGCAGCCCTGTGCCCCTGGGTGGGCACCACTGCCCCCTCTCACACTGATGCCGAGCAGCTCCTGCCCCAGAGGGTGACACGAGGGCCCTTTGGGGACAGTTCCATCTCTGGCCCCTCTGGCACCAGGAGGACACGGGGGTGAGGCCCTCAGCCCGCTGCCAGGGTGGGCATCACTGCCGTGCCAGGGGGGCGGTGGCTGCGGGCCGGGGGCTGCTCGGCAGAGGGGGCACTGCCAGAGCCAGGAGACCCAGTGGGAGGGGAGGACAGGCTGGAGCTGTGTGGGCAGGGGGAGAGGAGCCAGCACGGCAGCAGCAGCTGCAGATCAGCCGGGCATCCATCCTGTGCCCCCTGGCAGCGCTGCCCCGACTCACCCTGCGGCCTCCAGCCTGCCCTGGGGGGTTCGTGGGGACCCTGCGGCCTCCAGCCTGTCCTGGGGGGTTCGTGGGGACCGTGCCCTGCCCGGGGCTGCCCTGGCACACGGGTGTCACCGCCAGCACCCCCAGACAGACACCCCTTGTGTTCCCTGGGCTAAGTCAGTCCGCATTTTGGGAAATGATGATTTGGGAAATACCCGCTGCTTTCCCAGCCCCCGGCGTGGCTCGGAGGTGCCCTGGGCAGGGAGAGCTGTGCCCGCAGCCCGGGCTGCCCACCCTGCCCAGCCCCGGGGCAGCAGGGCAGGAACGGGGCTGGGGGCAGGAAGGGAAGGGGCCGGGCAGGAGCCGGGCTGGGCTCGGGCTGTTCCCCTCGGGCAGGAGCGGGGCTGGGGGCACCGGGAGGCAGGAGGGAGAAAGGGCCGGGCTGTCCCGAGGGGTCAGAGCCCTTCCCCGGGCAGGAGCCGCGCTGGGCTCGGGCTGTTCCCCCTGGCAGCAGCGGGGCTGGGCACCCCCTGGGTAGGGCAGACGCCTCCTCCCGCTCTCGCTGGTGCCTCTCGCTGTGCCAGGGCAGTTCCCAGCTGTCCCGTGGGGCTGGCAGGCCGCTGCCAATGTCACCTCTCTATTTTCAGCTCGTTTTCGACTCTGCCGTGCCGGGAGATGACCCTCGCAGGGCACAGGCATGCACAGAGATGTTTTCAGGGAAGGACAGCGCTGCGGAGGTGCAGGGGTGAGGGAGGGCCGGGAATGGAGCGTCCCTGGCTCGGGGTGGGGGCGGCTGCCGCACCCCCGGGCTGGGCAGGAGCCCCGGGAGGCTCCAGGTGAGCGGGAACCCGGAGCTGCTCATGCCGGGAGGAAAATGGTGCAGCCCCCGAAAGGAGACAAACAGCACGGCGATGTCACCGGGACGGTTGTCATGGCAACGCCACCAAAATGCCGAACCGAACCCGGAGCGGAATCGCCGCTTCCTCCCCGAGGGGAGCCCGTGGGGAGCGGCTGCTGGGGGACCCCAGCGCGTCCCCGCCCCTGCTCGGCCGCAGCGCTCGGTGGGAGCGGGGCTGGGGCCCCCCGAGCGTGACGGGCTCCCCCCTTCCCCTTTCGAGAGGATGCTCGGGCCCGCAGGAAACGCGCTTGGCTGCGGCTGCTCTGCACCGGGCAACCTGCTGCACCGCGGCTGCACCCCGGAGCCCCTGCACCCAAATCCATCCTGCACCCCAAATCCATCCTGCACCCAAATCCATCCTGCACCCTAATCCATCCTGCACCCAAATCCATCCTGCACCCCAAAGCCATCCTGCACCCTAAATCCATCCTGCACCCCAAATCCATCCTGCACCCTAAATCCATCCTGCACCGCGGATACTGCCTGGACCCTAAATCCATCCTGCACCCCAAATCCATCCTGCACCCTAAATCCATCCTGCACCCTAAATCCATCCTGCACCCAAATCCATCCTGCACCCTAAATCCATCCTGCACCCAAATCCATCCTGCACCCCAAATCCATCCTGCACTGCGGGTACTGCCTGGACCGTAAATCCATCCTGCACCCAAATCCATCCTGCACCCCAAATCCATCCTGCACACCAAATCCATCCTGCACACCAAATCCATCCTGCACCCTAAATCCATCCTGCACCCCAAATCCATCCTGCACCGTGGATGCTGCTGGGACCCTGGAGCCCCGGCACCCCAAATCCATCCTGCAGCCTGGCTCCCGCCTGCACCCCAGGTCCATCCCACCCCCATCTTGCTGCACCCCGGTTTCAAGGCCTCTCCCCGGAGGTGCAGGGCAGGGGCTCAGCAGGTTCCTCCAGGGCAGTGGTGCCTCTGCCTGCAGTGCCTGGGTGCAGGGGACAGCAGGGACAGCAGGGGGACAGCCCGTGCACAGCCGCGTGTGCTGATGTGCTGGGCACATTCCTCTTTCATTTGTCAGGGTGACTTTTGATAAAGCATCTGTAACACCACGTTGTTTTTCCTTGAGTGTTATTAAAGTGCTTGATTTATGCTAATTAAATACCAATTAACTTCCAAGCACTTAATGTGCTTTAAGGACATAAAATACATCTCATTCCCATTCAATTAAATTTGCATCAGGCCTGGACATGGGTCTGCACCGTGTTTTTATCAGCACATGGATCTGCTGGGACGTTGCCCGGGATTTCCCAGGTTCTGGTGCCTGTTGGGATGGACAGGGGTGGGGATGGAGCTCAGGAACAGGGGGGTGCAGGATCCTGCTGCCAGGGCAGTGACAGCGTGGTCACAGCTGAGGTGAGGGGCTGGAGAGGCACCAGCACTCAGCCCCTCCGTGGTGGAAAGCTGGGATGAGCTCAGGGCGCTTGGGAGAGATGCCAGAGGCTGCACAGACAGCAGGCACATGCCGGCCCAGGTGCCACCAGCTGTGCCCGGTGCCAGCGCTTTGGGAACACAGGGAGAACAATCAGGGTGCTGCAGGAGAACAGCCAGCTCCTGCCTGTGCCTGCTGCTCAGCAGCGCTCAGCCACAGCCTGGGAAAGGATCGGCTCGCAGCGTTCTCCCTTCCCAATCCTCCCTTTGGCAGGGCTGCAGGGCTCTGGCAGCGCGCTCCCCCAAAGCTTGTGCTAAAATAGCAGCCCCAAGCAATGCAGCCCAGGGAGGGGTGCCGGGACCGTGGCTGGGGGGGATAGGATGGATGGGCACTGTTAGAAGGGCATCTGGGAATTCTCCTGTTGCTCGGCTCCAAAGGTTTCCTGCAGCTGGAGAAGTCACAGCCTGAACAGAAGAGCTGAATTTCTCCTTTAGCTCACATTGCCCATCAGGCAGAGCCGCGGTGGCTGCAGAGCGAGCCCCCAGCTCCCCTCTGGAGCCTGCCAGCCCCGCAGCTCCCGGTGCCGGGGGCTCCCAGGGGTGCTCCGGGCCCGGGCGGGGCCGGGCGGGGCTGGGGGGCTGCGTGGGCCCGCCCTGGGGACAGCGGAGGTGGCGGTGATGACGCGCGGAGCCAGCTCTGCGCGTGAGCTGGCAGCTGCATGTAGGAGCCGGGAGCGAGGGATGGAGGAGTGGGAGTGGGGATGGAACGCTGGGGAAGCTGCGGCAGCCGCGCCGCCGCCGGGATGGGGCTGTGGGGATGGGCTCTGCCCGCCCGGCCCGGCCGTGCCCCCGGGGCTGGGCAGCGTCCCTCGCCAGCACCGCCACCGTGCCACCTCCGTAGGGATGTGCCATGGCCACAGCACCGTGCCATGTCCCTCGCTGCTGTGCCATGGCCCTGGATCCCACTGCAAATGCCACAGCACTGCCCTGTGTCCCCATCACTGTGCCACCTCCCTGCCCCCGGTGCAGTCCCCCAGCAGTGCCCCGTGTCCCCATCACTGTGCCACCCCCTGGCCACCATGCAGACTCCCAGGGCTGTTCCTGCCGTGCTCCCAGCCCAAGTCCCGGGCCGGAGCAGCCCCCCAGGCTGTGCACAGAGCCCCACGGAGCCTCCCCGCCGGGTTTTGCTCCAGAGGTCCGGCGGTGTTTCCTGGGGACACTGGGGACACTCCCAGCCCCGTGCCAGGGCCAGGCCGGTCGGTGCCACCCTGCTCCCTGTGGCAGAGCGGGCACGGCCCTGGTGGGAATCTGCTGGGAGGGAAATGTGGGAAGAGGGGTTTGCTCCGTTGCACCCCACTCCTCCTCACTCCGCTGAGCTTTCATTTCCTCTCTCTGGCATCGGCCACCCCTGGGGCTCCCTGGAGAGGGGCTGGCACAGAGGTGTCCCCTGGGGACCCCCGGGTCCCCAATTCCCGCAGTCAGGGGGAGCAGAGCCCCCTCCTCCCTGCTGACACCCAGCACCGAGGGCTTCCCGTGCCCAGCACTGCTCAGCCGAAGGATTTACATTTTAAAGGGATTTTAGAATGGATTTGCACAGACGTTTATTTGCAAGTGTTATTTTTTTTTTCGGCTTTTACCACTTTGAATGTTTGTGGAGAAGAAATAACAGACAGAAACCGCAGCAGGGAAAGCCTCCGAGAACTCGTTTGTGCTCATGCAAATCCGGCGAGAGTGGCAGTCCGGGGTCACACACCGGCCATCCTCAGCGGCAGCCGGTGCTGCTGTCGCTCCCGGCTGTGTTCCTCAGCTCTGGGAGGTGTCAGCTCCCCCGTTTGTCACCGGGGCCGCAGGTGCGGGCACTCCGTGTCACCCCGGGGCTGGCGGGAGCGAGGGCTCGGGGGGAACGCTGCTCGTGTTCTGCGCCGGCAGCAGCCAGAATGCCGCACAATAAATAGCCTTTTTAATTACCGCACAATATTTACAAGATTGCTTCCTCATTTGGGAAATTAAAACAATGCTCCATCAAAATGATCAACACTGCGCAGGGAACGCGGGGCTGATGGAGGAACCCTCGGGCTGCTGATGGAGGCGGCCCTGGCACCTCGGAGCTGCCTCTGCTCGGGGTCCCCGCCGTGCCCCGCGGCGCCCGCAGGCTCCGGCAGCTCGGCCTGGCACGGCTCGGCCTGGCACGGCTCGGCCCGAGGGAGACCTGGGGGTTTGGCAGGGGATGCTGAGCTGCCAGGGCTGCTGTCCCCGTCATGAGCGGTGCCAGGGAGGTGGCTGTGCCCTTGTCCCCTTGTCCCCTGGTCGCCTGCCCCAGCAGTGGCGGTGCTGCCGGTCTGATGGGGCCGGTGGGTGGCCGCAGGGTCCCCGTTGTGTCCCCGCCGTGCTTCGGGCCCCCTGAGCATCCCCAGGATGTCCCTGTGGGCCTGGGGAGCCTCTGGGGACTGAACCCCCCGGGCTGCTCTTCTCGCAGCCCCCTCCCGTTCCGAGCTCTTCCCTCAGCTCCTTCCCTCCTTGTTTGGTTTTTTTTTTGCAGAACTCCCGTTGCCATGGGAACGGTGACATCCCGAGCCGGGCGGAGCGGAGGGAGCGCGGCTGCCCGGGGCCGCCCCGGACACGGGCGGGGTCCCACGGTGAGGGATCCAAGGGAATGGGGGGTCCCCACGGGCAGGGAATTCCCCTGCAGCGCTCCCATTCCAGCGGAAAGAGCAGCGGGATTTAATCACACCCGAGCACCTGCTGCCAGTCCGGGGAGGAGGAAATCCCATCTGGAATGAGCGGGGTGGGGTGGGGGAAAGCAGGACGGCCCTTAGCATCCAAACGTGCCTTAATAAAGGAGCTCGCAGGACCCGATGGATGCGAGCCAGGAACATTTGGGATTGTGGAGAATTCACCCTCCTAGTTCCCGGAGCAGGGAGGATGCTCGGGCACCCCGGGTGGCATCATGGGCTGTCCTAGGGGGGCAGGAGCAGCGGGGGGTTCATGGGGACAGTGGGAGGAGGAATAGAGAGGGAGAGCTGGGAATGGGGTGGGCTCCGAGCCCCTGCCGTGTGTCAGTGCCCAGAGCGACCCCAGAGCGACAGGGCACAATCTGGGCACGGCACAGCCCGGGCACGGCATCAACTGGGCACAACACAGGCCGGGCATGGCACAGGCCGGACATGGCACAACCTGAGCACAGCACAACCCGGGCATGGCACAGCCTGGGTATGGCACAGCCCGGGCCGGGCACAACCAGGGGGCGGCCACAGATCGATGGCCAAGGAAATCCCCACGGACACCATCAGGGGGAACCCTCAAAAGCTTCTGGGGCTCTGTGCCCCTGCAGGAGCGCACCTGGGCCGGGGTCAGGCCCTGCCCGTCCCGGTGCTGCGGATCCCGAGGAGCAGGAAGGAGCTGCAGGAGCCGCAGCCGAGAGGGAAAAGCCGGAGAACAATTTACAGCTTCCTGCAGATGGCAACCGGTACGATCTGGCTGACAACACAGATGAGCAAGAGTGAGGGAGGGATAAATAAACCTCGCGGCTCGTGGAGTGAAACAACCCGCTGGGGTCTGCTGCAGAAAATTCCCTCTCGGCCAGCGCTGGGTCCCCGTCCCTGCTCCCTGCGCCCGGCGGGGCACTGCGGCAGGACCGGGACACTCCGGGGACACCTCCAGGGCACCAGGGACACCCCCAGGGCACCGAGGACACCCCCAGGGCACCGGGGACACCCCCAGGGCACAGGGGACACCCCCAGGGCACCGAGGACACCGTGTCCTCCCACCTGCTGCCCCGGGGGTGCCCTCGGGGCCAGCGAACCCAGCAGCAGCCGAGGCACAGCAAAACCAACCCGAGTCATTTCAGCAGAGACAGGGAAAGCCTCGTGCGAGTGTTTTCCATTCCAAAATTATTTTGGTTCCTAAACTGGTGAAGCCCCAAGTCTTTCTAGGGGACTTTCTTTTTGTTCTTTTTTTTTTTTTTTTTTTTTTTACCGAAACTTTTTTCAGAATATTTCTGGAAATTCATGACAGGTATATTGTCCTCTGCCTGCAATATATTTTTACAGTTTTTCCTCCCGCTGAGGAGGTGAAGGGACACGATGTGCTGGATGTGGCACTGGGGAGGGTGGCCAGGGGGACACCAGGGGACAGCGAGGCAGGACTGAGGCACTCCCGGCCTGCCCGCCCGCCCTCAGGCTGGGATAATCTGCGGTGGAAAATAACACGAGATAAAGGCGGTGATGAACAGCGAGCCCTGCGGGGTCTGCGCTGCATCCCGGGCTGGTTTGTGCTGGGAAGCGCCCGGGGCTCCGGACTGGCGCTCCATCCTGGCCGGGGGCTCCATCCTGGCCTGGGGCTCCATCCCGACCTGGGGCTCCATCCCGGGCTGGTTTTTGTGCTGGGCAGTGCCCGGGGCTCCGGGCTGGGGCTCCGGGGAGGGGCAGAGCCCGGTGCCACAGGGCACAGACCCAGCGAGCCCCGATGTTCTGTGCAGCGGCTGCGTGCAGGGATTTCAGCACCCAGGGCAGGCCGGGTAAGCCGGGGGTGGCCAAAGGCCAAAGGCATGGCAGGAACATCTGGGATTTCCATATCCAGAGCCCGAGGCACCCGGTTACAGGGTTCTTGAAAGGAGCAGCCCGCACATCCCTGCCCCTGCTGCCCCCGATGGGGCCCGTGAGTGAGGAGCAGCAGAGAGCGGCTGTGAGAGCCAGGATTGCTGCCTCGGCTGGCAGGAAAACCCTCCCAGGCAAAGCTTAATGAAGAAATCATTGTTCAGGGATCAGCCCTGCGCCGTTAATGAGCCTCGTTGTTATTTAAATGAGGCTCCTGGAAGGGCTGGGTGAAGAATTCATTATGAGATGAATTTTCTGAGCAGTGCGATGAATGATGGGTATAAAACCAGCCTTCCCTCGGGAGAAGGAAGCTGCAGAGAAATTCAGCTCCTGGGGGAGAGCAGCTGGAGTTTGCCATGGCACCAGCAGAATTACTGCGCAGCCCGGAGGGGGCAGGTGCTGCAGCCCGGCCCGGGGACAGCAGGGGCTTGGTGGCTGTGCTGCCCTCCTGCTTCCCCTTGGCTCTGCCTCCGGAGCTGGGCTGTGCCACCAGAGCTGGGCTGTGCCACCAGAGCTGGGCTGTTCCACCAGGCTGCTCCCAGCCTGGCCTTGGGCACTGCCAGGGATCCAGGGGCAGCCACAGCTGCTCTGGGCACCCTGTGCCAGGGCCTGCTCACCCTCCCAGCCAGCAATTCCTGCCCAATATCCCATCCAGCCCTGTCCTCTGGCAGTGGAAATCATTCCCTGTGTCCTGTCCCTCCATGCCCTGTCCCCTCTCCAGCTCTCTTGGAAATCCCACAGGGTTTCTCTCCATCTTGCACAGCTCGAGCCCATGACTCACGGCTCAGTCTTGTTGCTGTTGAGTTTGAGTCTTACTTTTTAATCCTGCATAAAAATTTAATGCTGACCTTGACTCTTCGTGCTGTTCCCTGGCTGTCCCAAGCCCAAAGCTCCCCTGTGCACCCTGGTGAGAGGTGTGGAGGTGGCAGTGCCACCCTGCCCCTGCCTCCACCCTGACCTCGCCATGCACTAACCCAGTGTGAGCACAGAGGGAAACCAAAAAGTTGGATCAATAGCAAGGAATAATCACAACTTCCTGTAGAGTTATAGGACATGGAAGCCAATTATCGATCAGATGGTTTGGGAACCAAGCAACAACACCCCAAGGATTTCACCACAAACTTTGCTCAACCAACTGTGCGGGAAGGCGGTTTGATGTGGGCCGTTTCTGGGTACATGAAACAGAATTAATTTGTTCTCCCTGCAAGCCAGCAGCCAGGAATATGAAATATTTAAATAGCCTAAGCATGTTTGGCATGTGCCGAGCCATGAGAGCACCCGGAGTGCCTGAGCCTGTGGGGCTCTGGCAGTGTCCCCAGTGCAGGGAGCCGAGGCTGTGCAGCATTCGAGGCTTAGAGCAGCTCTGGCCGTGTCCCCAGAGCAGGGAGCAGGGCTGTGCAGGGCTCGGAGCAGCTCTGGCCGTGTCCCCAGTGCAGGGAGCAGGGCTGTGCAGGGCTCGGAGCAGCTCTGGCCGTGTCCCCAGTGCAGGGAGCCGAGGCTGTGCAGCATTCGAGGCTTAGAGCAGCTCTGGCCGTGTCCCCAGAGCAGGGAGCAGGGCTGTGCAGGGCTCGGAGCAGCTCTGGCCGTGTCCCCAGAGCAGGGAGCAGGGCTGTGCAGGGCTCAGAGCAGCTCTGGCAGTGTCCCCAGTGCAGGGAGCAGGGGCTGTGCAGGGCTTAGAGCAGCTCTGGCCGTGTCCCCAGTGCAGGGAGCCGAGGCTGTGCATCCCCGGGCAGGGAACAGCGCCGGCTCCTCATCCCACCGATCCACCTGCAGCACGCCCTGCCCTGTGGAGAGGAGGGATGGAGAAATGCCCCTGGCTCTGAGGAATGAGGATGTATTTACACAAACCTCGAACCAGGCACAGCAGCTGTGAGCTGGCACTGTTTCACTCCTCTGGCACGGCCCTGCTGCCCCTCACAGCCCGGGAACTGCAGCCCCAGGCCACCCCTGCACCCTGGGAGTCCCGGGCAAGCTGCGAGCCTGGGGATGGGCTGGGGGATGGAGGGAGCCCAGTTTAACTCCTTCCTGCAGCCCCCAGCTGCTCCTGCTCCGTGAGATCAGCGTGTGCAGCTCCGTGCCAGCTGCTGCATCCCCGATGCCCAGGGCACCCCCAGGGACGGCAGCTCCGTGCTTGCTTCGCCCGGGTTTCCTCCTCTCTGCCCAGCACACCCGGGAGTCTCTGCCCAGCACACCCGGGAGTCTCTGCCCCTCGTGCCCGTGGGCAGGGGTGCTCTGGGGGCACGGCCAGCTGCAGCTCTCTGTGTGTCCTGCTGTCCCCAGGACAGCCCTGCCCGTCCCTCCCCTGCATCCCGGAGCGGGCAGGCGTTCCACATCCGCACTGCCGGGGAAGGCGGGAGGAGGCGAAGGAAATGATGGATTTTCACATGCAGGACGGGAGCAGGGGCTGTGCCAGCCGGGCGGGGCTGTGGCCGTGTCCGTGCGGCTGTCCCCGTGTCCCTGCGGCTGTCCCCGTGTCCCTGAGGGTGTCCCAGTGTCCGTGCGGCTGTCCCCGTGTCCGTACGGCTGTCTCCATGTCCCTGCGGCTGTCCCCGTGTCCCCGCGGCTGTCCCCGTGTCCCCGCGGCTATCCCCTTGTCCCCGCAGCTGTCCCTGTGTCCCCGCGGCTGCCCCTGTGTCCCCGCGGCTGTGCCCACGTCCCAGGATCTGTCCCTGTGTCCCCCGTGTCCCCGCGTCTGTCCCCTCTCTCGGGCCACTCCGGAGGAGCCGGGGTTTGGGTTTTTTCTCCGGCTGTGCAGGATCTCCCGCCGCCGGTCGGTGCGTGGGGAGCTGGGTCTCTCCTCACATGAACGCAGCCTCTCTCTCCCCGCTCCATCCTCGCTGCACGGAGGACGTGGAACACGCGAAAACTGTGAAAGCAGAACGGGAAAAAACCAGAGCAGCTGATGCCAGCGGGCTGCGGGGGGTGCCTGTCACCCCGTCCGTCCCCAGTGTCCCCACGGAACCCGGGCCAGGGCCCCCCTCCCTCCCCAGCGCTGCCCCCGGGGGTGCCCCAGCCTCGGCTCCAGCTGCGGTTCTGCCCCCGGGCCTTTGTCCCGGGGGGTTTGAGCGAGGCTGGGCTGCCCCCGGGGACCCCGAGCAGCCTCTGAGCGAGCGGGGGCTGAGGAGCCAGCTGCTGTGAGCAGCGACAGATCCGCCGGGGGCTGGAGGGAGCAGGATTTTCTGCCTAAGAGTATCCCTGTCCCCACTCCAGGATCCGTGTACCTGCCCCAGGATCCCTCTCCAGGATCCCTGTCCCCTCTCCAGGGTCCCTGTCCCTGTTCCAGGATCCCTGTCCCCTCTCCAGGATCCCTGTCCCCACTCCAGGATCCCTGTCCCTGCTCCAGGATCCCTGTCCCCACTCCAGGGTCCCTGTCCCCCTCTCCAGGGTCCCTGTCCCTGTCCAGGATCCCTGTCCCTGTTCCAGGATCCCTGTCCCCACTCCAGGATCCCTGTCCCTGTTCCAGGATCCCTGTCCCAGGATCCCTGTCTCTGTTCCAGGATCCCTGTTCCTCTCCAGGATCCCTGTCCCTGTTCCAGGATCCCTGTCCCCTCTCCAGGGTCCCTCCTGGCCTGTTAGGTGAGGACAAGAGGACAAACGGAAGTGGAGGCTGCCGAGTGCTGCTCAGGCACATTTATATTTAATTAGAGCCGGACTTTCCCCCACCTGTTTCCTGTGGCGGATTTGGGTCCCGAAGAAAAAAGAGATTAAAAAAGGAGAGGAATCTGTTCTCCAGCTTTTTTTGAGCTCTCCAGAGGAGGCCGGTGTGGGCAGCAGGGCAGCAGCATCCCGCCATCAGTGTGGGCTGGAGGCTGCAGCGCCTGCAGGAGGGGACCAGGACCCCAGGTCCCTCACACTCAGGGGCTCCCACACACCCAGGGGCTCCTTCCTGCACGTATGGGGCACAGCTTTCCCAGGAAATGGGGAAATTCTGCTTGGATTTGGGATTGCGTCCCTTTGCTGGCCTTTGGGGCTGGCTGTGGGGCTGTGTCCCTTTGATGGCCTTTGGGGCTGTGTCCCTTTGCTGGGCTCTGGGGCTGTGTCCCTTTGCTGGCCTTTGGGGCTGTGTCCCTTTGCTGGGCTCTGGGTTTGTGTCCCTTTGCTTTCCCCTGGAGCTGGCTGTGGCTCTGGGGCTGTGTCCCTTTGCTTTCCCCTGGAGCTGGCTGTGTCGGGGTGAGCCGGGTTCTGGCTCTGTCCAGCCCAGCCCATCCCTCGCTGTCACCAGGGCCCCGTTGTTGGGGCTGCGGGATTTCCTGGGATTTCCTGGCAAGGTTCGAGTCGCGGCTCCTCCCCGACCCCCAGCTCAGGCCGGGCTCGCTGCTCCCACATTTCCCTGTGGCTGCTCCGGCTCCCCCTGCCCAGGGCAGCTCCTCGCTGCCTGCGGGGAGGATGAGGAGGGGGCGGATGAGGTCCCTTCCTGAGGATGTGAATCACGCTCCAGGGGAGGCTGCCCCGCTCCCGCTGCCTCCTGTGCCCGGAGCCGCGGAGGGAGCTGGGCTGGGCTGTGGCAGCTCCATGGAGATCCCTGCATGGCAGGCAGCGAGATTCCTCTGCCACTGCCTGGGGTTCGGTGCCTGCTCTGCAGCGTTAGAACAGAGGCTTTCATGGGAACAGGAGAGAACTGGGCTGGTTTCCCCTCTGCTCCACCGCTGTGCTCCCCCGAGAGCGGCTGCTCGGGTTATTTGTGTGTGTGTGTGAGTCCCTCTGCACACCTGGGGCCTGCCCCTGCTGTAATCAATAGAACAGCTTCCTCAGAGGAAGGACTGCTGGGATGTTCATCCCCACGTCTCAGAGTGCTGGGGGGATCTGGGTCCTCAGTTTTGTGAAAATCAGCATGGCCATGAAGATCCTGCCTTTAATATGACGTGACTCAGAGCGCACTAAATAATGAAAAAAGTAAAATTAAGTAGAATTACGTAAACTAAGGAAAGAAGAAAGCAATCCCCTGAGAGCAAGAACTGTACCTGGCTTTTGTGCTTTTGTACAGCGGCCCAGCAGTGACAAAAGTTTGAGCATGATTATCATGATTATCAACACTCGTAGGGGGAAATGAAAGCCATATTCTCTGCATTCCACATGCAGCAGTTATGGGGGCTGTCCTTGGGAAATGGGAACATACAATAAAAAACAACAAGGCAGAAGCAGGCAGAGCCCAGAGTTTGCAGTTCAAATGAGCAGAATCCAGCCCGGAGCAGCTCCACGTGCGGAGCAGCAGCGCTGAGGGGAACACCCCTGTGCCCTCGATCAGTGCAGAGGGAAGGAGCCGAGCTGCCCTGTAATTATTGCCATTGTTGCTGGGCTCCCTCCCGTGCACCAGGAGTTATTTCTGCTCCTCAGCTCGCTGGGTGAGCCCGCAGTGAGCGGCGCTCCCGGGACAGGGGTGCCCTGGCATGGCTGGTGCTGCTGGGCACAGAAACCCCCACGTGTGGCCCCACACACCCCGGGGATGTTCCCTCATCCCCTCCCAGCACGGCACAGCACCAGCAGGGACAGCTGCAATTCATTTCTCCTTCTTAGCAGGAAAATCAAACGATGCTGAGAGATGGAACCAGCCTGCTGCTCCTGGGAGGGTGACATCAGCAGGACAGGTCAGCCCCGTTTTATTACTGCAGTGAAGCTTTTAGAGCAGCTGCATAATAACAGCCCTGGGCCTATTTCGGGAAAGCCTCCTGGGTGTTTAATTCCATGGAGTGAGTGGGGCTTTCTTCACAGAAAGAGCATGTAGGATGGAGGGCTGGATCACAGCGGAGCAGGGATGGTCCTGGGCCTCAAAAGGGGAAGGATCACGTGGATGTAGATCCAGAATTAAACTCCAGAAGTGAGAATTTAGAAAGCCTGGTTTGTGAAAATATTGTTACGTTTCACTTGGAGTTGTCTCATGTTTTGATTTGAATTCTCATCTCCTCAGCACCCAGAGCAGGACGATGCAGCACCAGGCAGGCCCAGGGAGACCTGGATGTCAGAGGAGGAGGCTGATGGATCTGATTTTTCATGTCTGTGGGTGCTGTCAGGGAGTGAGAGAGATGAATGGTGGATGTGGTTGGAAAACTCCTCTGTGCCAGCCAGCTGAGATGCTTGCAGTGGGTTGGTAAAAGAAGATCATTATTCCAACTGCAAATTCAAATTCAAAACATCATTCCCAGAAGCCCACTGAGCTGGTGGTTTGTGCCCTGTGTCTGTGTGATCCCTGTGTCTGTGTGAGCCCTGTGTCTGTGTGATCCCTGTGTCTGTGTGTGATCCCTGTGTCAGTGTGAGCCCTGTGTCTGTGTGATCCCTGTGTCTGTGTGTGTGATCCCTGTGTCTGTGTGATCCCTGTGTCTGTGTGTGTGATCCCTGTGTCTGTGTGATCCCTGTGTCTGTGTGTGTGATCCCTGTGTCTGTGTGTGATCCCTGTGTCTGTGTGATCCCTGTGTCTGTGTGTGATCCCTGTGTCTGTGTGATCCCTGTGTCTGTGTGATCCCTGTGTCTGTGTGTGTGATCCCTGTGTCTGTGTGATCCCTGTGTCTGTGTGTGATCCCTGTGTCTGTGTGATCCCTGTGTCTGTGTGAGCCCTGTGTCTGTGTGATCCCTGTGTCTGTGTGATCCCTGTGTCTGTGTGTGTGATCCCTGTGTCTGTGTGATCCCTGTGTCTGTGTGATCCCTGTGTCTGTGTGATCCCTGTGTCAGTGTGATCCCTGTGTCTGTGTGATCCCTGTGTCTGTGTGAGCCCTGTGTCTGTGTGTGATCCCTGTGTCTGTGTGATCCCTGTGTCTGTGTGTGATCCCTGTGTCTGTGTGATCCCTGTGTCT
This sequence comes from Geothlypis trichas, assembly GCA_009764595.1. Classification (NCBI taxonomy): domain Eukaryota; kingdom Metazoa; phylum Chordata; class Aves; order Passeriformes; family Parulidae; genus Geothlypis; species Geothlypis trichas. The sequence continues at coordinate 16,290,173 of CM019916.1, forward strand.
GTGTGATCCCTGTGTCTGTGTGAGCCCTGTGTCTGTGTGTGATCCCTGTGTCTGTGTGATCCCTGTGTCTGTGTGAGCCCTGTGTCTGTGTGATCCCTGTGTCTGTGTGATCCCTGTGTCTGTGTGAGCCCTGTGTCTGTGTGAGCCCTGTGTCAGTGTGATCCCTGTGTCTGTGTGATTCCTGTGTCAGTGTGATCCCTGTGCCCAGCCTGGCACAGCTGCTGTGCCTGAGCTCCTGCCTGGATCCCCTCTGGACTTGACTCATGTTCTGCAGAAAATCAGGGTAGAAAAAAGCATTCAACAGTGGGAAATCTGGGACTCAGGAGGACCCAGCAGTGTCACCGCCGGTCCTGCAGAGGGCATGGGGCAGTGCAGGTGTCCCCGTGGCTGGAACAAACACATCCATATCTACTTGCCACTGAGTTCTGCTCCTTCCCTCACCCACTGGCTGGGGCAGTGGGACAGGACGATGTCCCTGCCTTGGTGACCCTGCCCAGAGCTCTGCCTTATGTGGGCTGATGGCCAGGGTCCATCCCTGTCCATTCCCGGTGTCCATCCCTGTCCACGTCCTGCGTCCATCCCTGTCCATGCCCGGTGTCCATCCCCGTCCATTCCCGGTGTCCATCCCTGTCCATGTCCTGTGTCCATCCCTGTCCATGTCCTGTGTCCATCCCTGTCCATTCCCTGTGTCCATCCCTGTCCACTTCCTGTGTCCATCCCTGTCCATTCCCGGTGTCCATCCCTGTCCATGTCCTGTGTCCATCCCTGTCCATGTCCTGTGTCCATCCCTGTCCATTCCCTGTGTCCATCCCTGTCCATTCCCTGTGTCCATCCCTGTCCATTCCCTGTGTCCATCCCTGTCCGTGCCCGGTGTCCATCCCTGTCCATCCCTGTCCATTCCCAGTGTCCATCCCTGTCCATCCCTGTCCATTCCCTGTGTCCATCCCTGTCCACTTCCTGTGTCCATCCCTGTCCATTCCCGGTGTCCATCCCTGTCCATGTCCTGTGTCCATCCCTGTCCATGTCCTGTGTCCATCCCTGTCCATTCCCAGTGTCCATCTCTGTCCATTCCCGCTGTCCATCCCTGTCCATTCCCAGTGTCCATCCCCGTCCATTCCCGGTGTCCATCCCTGTCCGTGCCCGGTGCTCCCTGCGCATCCCCGCGGGATGCAGACGCTCTATGCAAATGAAGGGCGGGCCCGGCCCCCATGCAAACCAACATGCAAATCAGGGGGCGTGGCCGTGCCGAGGCGCTGGGGGGGCGGGGCTCGCGGTGCCGCGAGGTGCCGGGGGCGTGGCCGGCGATGCAGATGAGGGCGGGGCGGTGCCGTATGTAAATTAGGGGGCGTGGCGCGGCGGGCGGTGTCGGAGCCTCCCGCCAGCTGCGGGCAGCGGCCCCGAGCGCGGCCCCGGCAGCGCAGCCCGAGCGGCGGCGGCGGCGGCGGAGGAGCAGCGGCAGCGGAGCGGGCCGGGCCGGGCCCGCAGCCCCCGCGCAGCATGGCCGAGCCGCCCGCGGCAGCGCCGGCCCCCGAGGGCGAGGAGGGCCCGGTGCGCTTCGCCCGCAAGGGCGCCCTGCGGCAGAAGAACGTGCACGAGGTGAAGAACCACAAGTTCACGGCGCGCTTCTTCAAGCAGCCCACCTTCTGCAGCCACTGCACCGACTTCATCTGGTGAGCCTTCCCCGCACCGCCGCAGCCGCTCCGGGACACCGGCTCGGCGGGACATCCCTCCTCGGGCTCACCCTCGCCGAGCTCCGGGCCCCTCTCCTCCATCCCATCCCCTCCCATCCCATCCCATCCCGTCCATCCCATCCCATCCCGTTCCCCCGGGCCGGCGGCTCCGGCAGGGTCTCTGCGCCGCGGGGCCGGGGCCGGTGTCTCACTGCGCCTCTCTCTCCGCAGGGGCTTCGGCAAGCAGGGCTTCCAGTGTCAAGGTGAGTGTGGCGCTGCCGGGGGGCTCACGGGGTCTGCGCTCCGCGTCCGTCCCCCGGGACCGGCCCCGCGTCCCCTGCGGGCAGCGTCCCCGCGGCACCGGCCCCGAGCATCCCCGCGAAGCAGCTTAGTCATTTTTTAATCAACCCAGCAACTAGTCGGTGCCTCTAAGCCGGTCGTGTCTCGTTAGCAGAGATAAGCGCCCGGGACTTCAGCTAAATCCCCCGAAAAAGGCCGAGGGGAGTTTGTTTTTAATGTACTTAACACCAAAGCATGTGCTGGGTGGCGAACGGGCTGGGCGAGGGCTCCGCGGCTGGAACTGCGCAGCCGGCGAGGGCTTGAATGGCTTAGTTGTGTTGCTGGGGAAAAAGAAATGAGGCTTTACAACCAAATATGTTGCGGTAGCCGGGTTACTATGACCATAATTCTTTGTTCTGATGATGCTGGGGTTGTGGAGAGGCTCTTCAGGGAAATTCGGGATGTCCCCCCGGGAAATTCGGCTGAATTACCCAGGCGTTATCGGGTTGCTGCTGTAGCCAGCCCAGCTGGGGGCTGCTCCTGCTCGGGCTCCCCTGGCCCCACCTGCGTGGGGTTCAATCGGGGCTGCTCTCGCAGCTGCTGGCAGCGAAATTTTGCTTTTGTGAATATTTGGGACAGAGTTTTATTTTGGCGGGTGGCTGACTCCCAAGCTGAGGTATTTGGCACGAAAACAAACGTGCTTTAGAGCTCTGAAAGGCTCCTCTTCACAGCTGTCCTTGGGGTTTTGGAGTGGCACACGGTGCGAGGAGCTGGGCTGGGTCTGGAGCATCCCTGCAGCTGCCTGTACGAGCAGTGTGAGGCTAATCCAATTTAAATGATGCTGCTCCTCATCTTTAACACTTGCCACACGCATATAACCTTAAAATATCAAAGCCATCTCCCTGCCACCTCCCAAAGCCCAGCCTGGAGGCCTGGGCAGGTGTTGGCAGGCAGAGGAGAGTGGATGTGGAGACTAAAATGTATCCTAGGGCTGTTTCTCAAGGTCACAGCTTCCCCTGGTACCTGAGGTTTCACACATGGGCAGCTCAGTCACGGTACTGAGAGGAATTCTGTGCACTTGGATCTCTGGTTTGGTGTTCCCAGGCTTTCCTGGCTGTGAATGAATTCCCTTTCAGCGAGGTGGATTTGTGCAAACACCATGTCTGTGAAATGCAGAGCGTGTTGTGGAGGGTGGGGACCAGCCCAGCCCGGCAGGGTTTGCCTGCGTTATTTCTGGAGCCTGCTCAGTTCTACCTGAGCATCCAGTGTCGGCTACCTGGCGCCTTTCCAAGTCTCTTGCAGCTGTCAGGAGCTGTTATCCACACCTGTAACGGTGCTCTTGCTCCAAGGTTTGCCCTCAGATGGTTTTGGGCAGTGCAGAAGCAGCCCTGGCTGCGAGGGCAGCAGGTGGGCACAGTGGCTGGGCAGCGCAGCCCTGGCTCGGGGGCAGGAGCCCTCGTGAGCTGCAGTGGCACCAGCAGCACTGCCAGGGGGTCAGTGCCACCCCCAGGGCTGTGGGACAGGTCTGTGACATCCCCTTCGGCCTTGAGAACCCCCTTGGCAGGGGTCACAGGTCACTGTGGTGTTACAGGCGTGCGTGCGCCAGCCTGGTCTCTGCTCTCCTAAAATCCCTCACCTGTGGCTGCCCCAGAGCCCAGCTGGGACCTGCTGGGGTGCCCAGGGGAAAGTGCTCCCGTGGGGGAGGCAGCTCTGGGGTGATGCCCATCACGGAGAGGGCACCACAGCTGTGCCCCGGGGTGCAGGACACGCCGTGTGTCTGTCTGCAGGGCACGGGGAGGGCACACAGCTGTGCCCCGGGGTGCAGGACATGCCGTGTGTCTGTCTGCAGGGCACAGTGAGGGCACACAGCTGTGCCCCGGGGTGCAGGACATGCCGTGTGTCTGTCTGCAGGGCACAGTGATGGTACCCAGCTGTGCCCTGGAGTGCAGGACATGCCGTGTGTCTGTCTGCCCTGTGCCCCGGGGTGCAGGACATGCCGTGTGTCTGTCTGCAGGGCACAGTGATGGTACCCCAGCTGTGCCCTGGAGTGCAGGACATGCCGTGTGTCTGTCTGCAGGGCACGGTGAGGGTACCCCAGCTGTGCCCCGGGGTGCAGGACATGCTGTGAGTCTGTCTGCAGGGCACAGTGAGGGCACACGCTGTGCCCCGGGGTGCAGGACATGCCGTGTGTCTGTCTGCAGGGCACGGGGAGGGCAGCACACTCCGTGTCTCCCTGCCGGGCATTTCCAGCTCAGGAATTCCACCTAGAGGTCTCTGCCGCTGCCACCTGCCCACGGCTGCCCCGGGGCTTGTCCTGCTGGGAGGCGGAACTGAGGGTGCCCGGGCTGGCACTGCCCTGCCCAGCCGTGCCAGGGGAGCTGTGCTCGTGCTGGGCTGAGCAGGGACTGCCAGCTTTGGGTCTGTGCCCCACAGGTTGTGCCACGGCTGCTGTTGAACTTGGCCAGTGTTGACACGGGGGCAGAAAATGCCAGGGCTGGTTTGTGTAGGGGTTCTTCAGCCCCCCAGGGCTCTGGGGTGAGGGTCTGCTCTCCCTGTGCTGAGCACGGCTTCAATTGAACTTTAACAACTTCCCCGAGTGCCTCATCCCCGTGCCGCGGGATGGCTGGGATGCAGCTGGGGCTGCTCTCAGCTGTTCCCACTGCTGTGCCCGCTTTAAGTAGGTTTTCACCTGCGCCCTGATTTCTTTCTAGGGCATTTGCAATAATTAGATTGTTAATTAGCTCATTACTTGTGACTTTTGGCAGGAAGTTAGCAGAAACTGACTCTTTGTAGCTCGAAATACTAATGGGTACCACAAAATGCCACTTAATAGCCTGCTAATCTACTGCTTATCCTCGCACACCATCTCCTCCTTATCCTTGTGCTCATCTGAACACTTCCTGGGCCAACGTCTCTCTGGTGAGCCAGAAAGTGTCTGGGTGTGGGCAGGGAGGGCTGAGCACAGCCCTCCGGGAGCAGGGCTGCTTCTGGCGGCTGAACAAAAAGAAATCAATATCTTGTGGGTGTTGGAGGCTGAGGGATGTGCCGGGAGCGGCCAGGAAGATGTGAACTCCTCCCGAGGGAGGCTCGGTGCCCCCTGGCTGCCTCTCAGCCCGTGGTACAGAGGGCTTCTCCCCTCTGGAAGGCGCAGAAACTTGTCAGGAATAGAGAAAAGGAGATTTTGTGTGTGTGTGTGTGTGTTCTGCCCTTCTGGGCTGGGGTCCACCCGGGCAGTGCCAGCACCAGGGATGCTGAGGGAGGGAGGGAGCAGCCCCTGGTGTCTGCAGCCTGGGGAAGCCAAGCCTTGGCTCTCCTCGAGTGCTGTGGGATGCGAAAGGAAAGGGAACTGCTGTGAAAGCCTCTGAGAGCGGAGTTCTGCTCGCCCTCTGGGGATGTGCTGCTGCTGGGAGCTGGCAGCGTTCTCCTCCCTGCCGGTGTTCCCCCGCCTTGGCACGCTCGGGGCTGTCTGTCCTGCTGTCCAGCAGCTCCTGGTGCCTGTGGGGTCGGGGATGGGGTCCGTGGGAGGGGGCCGTGGCCCCTGGAGCTGGGTTAGCTCAGCCTGCCGTCGCTGTGGCTGGGCAGAGGTGAGGAGCAGGGGAACATGATTCACACTCGGGAGCAAAAAATAACCTGCATCTGTCGCTGCTTTCGTGTGTACCATGTAGAGAAGCTCTTGGAAAGGAGAATCTTGATTCTTCCTGAAGAGAAAGGGGGGAGAAAAAAAGCATAATTTGGTAATGTGTGCTTGGGTGTCATGCAGCAACTTTTCTTGGGAGAATGTTTACTTCTTGTCCCTGCTTGTGACTCAGTGAGCAGAGACTCTCCAGATTAGATCTCCTTCCAAGGCTGGCACCACACAGGATTCCTCCCTGCAGGTTTGCCTCTCCCTGCCCTCCAAGGCCAGCGCTCCCGTTCTGTTTTGTGTTTCCACCAGTCTGAGAGCAGCTGGGAAATGTCAGCCGGCCTCCCCTCTCAAGCAAGCATTTCTCTCTTGCTCGGAGCCCTGTCGGGGCACCCTTCCTCCCCCCAGAAGGAAGTGAAACCCATCACACTTCGCTCTCCCCTGCAGCCGCTCTGCGGGCTGCCGCCGGCTCCTGCTGCCTGCACCAAACCAGCCAGAAACAAAAGCAAAACAAACCCCAATCATCCCGAGTCGCCTCAAACCCAGTAATTTCGTGTCAACATATTATGCACACTGGAGAAATGTTAGTGTTCAAATAGACTAATTAAAAATGTTACTGCAATTACTTTTTTGCAACACAAACGATGCTAATTATATAATGCTGCAGAAATTGCAAACGTGATTTCCGAGGGGTTTTGGTGTGGTGGCAACGCAGCTCTGGGTGCTGGAACTGTGTCCCCCAGGCCAGAGGGGTGTGTGTCCCCAGCCCAGCAGTGTGTCCCCATTGTGTCCCCAGGCTGGCACTGTGTCCCCAGGCCAGAGGGGTGTCTGTCCCCAGCCCAGCAATGTGTCCCCATTGTGTCCCCAGGCTGGCAGGGTGTCTGTCTTCAATCTGTCCCCAGGCCAGAGGGATGTCTGTCCCCAGCCCAGCAATGTCCCCAGAGGGGCTGGGGCAGCAGGGCAGTGCTGTGTGTCTGTCCCCAGCCCTACAGAGTGTCCCCAGGGGCTGGGGCAGCAGGGCAGTGCTGTGTGTCTGTCCCCAGCCCAGCAGTGTCCCCAGGGGCTGGGGCAGCAGGGCAGTGCTGTGTGTCTGTCCCCAGGCTAGCAGTGTGTCTGTCCCCAGCCTGTCCCCAGGGGCTGGGGCAGCAGGGCAGCGCTGCAGGGCAGGGACAGCAGAAGGGGAAGTGGGGCTGGCCCCGCTGGCTGCAGGATGGGCTGTGGTGCTGCACAGCCCGGTGCACACAGAGCTGGCAGGGATGGGAGCCCGTGTCCCCAGGGTCCCTGCCAGGCTGGCCCTGGAGCTGTCACCCGGCTGATCCTGCCCTCCCTGGGCTGGCAGGCGCTGTTTTGTTGGGATCTCTTTTGTCGGGAGCTGTTTTGGGGCCGTGCAGGGCAGGGACAGCTGTGTCCCTCTGCTGTCCCCGTGAGCATGCAGGGGCTCGCCCAGCTCCCTCTCGCAGTGGAAGTGGTTTCTCCTTCCCTCCCCCCGCAGCTGCAGGGTGGGTTTTTCTTTCTTATCTCCGGAGATAGCTGCCATCCTAAAACCATCTGGGGCCGGCCAAGGAGGGGCTCTGGGTCCCTGCCGGGGTACCCATTGCTGGCTGGTGCCAGCCACAGGATGCTGCCGTGGGGTTTGGAGCTGGGCACTGGGGTGGCAGCAGGGTGTGCAGCACGGTGCCTGATGGCTCTGACACCACTGCAGAGCTTAAACCACCCCGGTCCCGAGCCTCTGCCATGATTATTCTCCAGCCATTGAGACTTCCTGGGGAATTCAATGCCTGGGCTGTCTCTAAGGAGACTCCTCAGCAAACAGTGCTGGCATTCCTGCACGCCTGCTCGCTCTCACACGTGTGATCCTGCAGATCCCCGCAGCCCTGGCAGGTGTGAGGGGCACCTTTCCTGGCAGTGAGGTGTGGGTGGGCACTCGCTGCCTGGGCTGTGAAACAGGGCAGGACCCGAGGGTTGGGTGTCTGTGAGGAGCAGCAGGAGGGGCTGAACCTGCCCTCAGCATTGCTGTGGGTGCTGCTGTCTGCTGGGCTCTCTGCAGGGAGGGCATTGTGCAAGCCCTCGCTGTGGCTGCTGCCCTTCCTCCTTCCAGCCAGCACAGCTCCTCCTCCTCCTCCTCCTGCTGCTGCAGCTCCCAGCAAAGACCTGAGAGCACCAGAGAGGCTCCTCAGTGCCCATTGGCAGGAGCCATTGGCAGGATCACCGTGCTGGGGATGGGGTTAACTCCGGGCTGTGCCTGGGACCCAGCCCGGGCAGAGTGCCCGCATCACCCTGGCACAGGGTGTGCTGGGCAGGGCAGGGCTGGAGGTGCTTCCCCCTGAGCTGAGCTGTGTGCTGACAGAGGGCTCTGCAGCAGGTGCCTGGGGTGGGATCGTGCCCAGGTGAAGAGTTTTGGGCCGTTCCTGAGCTGTGGGAGGATTGGCTGCACAGGGGCACAGCTGGCACAGCCCCCTGTGTGTGCCTGTGGTCCTGCCCAGCCCAGGGGCAGCACACGGTGTGCTGAGGTTAATGCCACCAGTGTGGCTCCGTGAGTCACTGCTCTGCCAGCCCCTCCATCAGAGCCACTCACAGGGTGAGTAAGGAGCTCCCTGCAGGGGAGGAGCAGCCCCAGGTGCTGGGCAGCGTGTTCTGAGCTCTTGGAGGAGGTTGCAGGTTGGCCAAAAGGAGCTCTGGGGAAAAGGCAATGCACAAACCCCGGGGTCCTGGTGTAGGGGTCCTGCTGCAGCCCCGTGCCCTGTGTGCTGCCCCACAGGCCTGGCGGATGGGTGATGTCCTGTCCCCAGCTGGGGACAGAGCACAGGGGCTGCAGAGCCCCTCCAGCCCTCCCGGTGATGCTGCTGCAGGAAATGAAGCCTGGCCAAGGGCGTTTCCATTGCCTGGAATGGCTCAGTCCTGCACTCTGGGGTTTAGCAGAACCCACGGGTGCTGTGCTCCTTGGGTGGGACCCTGCAGGGGCTCCCTGGCTGGCACGGTGCCCTCAGCCCTGGCACCTGAACAGACATCTGGGGCTGGGGCATCTGGAGCTCAGGGGGCAGAGAGCAGGGCTGGCCCCTGGGTTCACCTTTCTCCAGGGAAAGGGCAGCTCTGGGCTGCTGTGCCCCAGCTCTGAGCCCACCCACCCCTCCATCCACCCACCCATCACTGCTCTGGGCTGGTGCTGGTGGCCTCTGTGCCATGGCCTGGAGTCCCTGGAGGCAGAAAGGTGCCGTGGACATCAGGGATGGGAAATGGCACAGAAACACAGAAACTGCCTCGGTTTTGCCCCGGTGGATGAAGGTGCAAATCTCTCTGGGGCTCTGCAGCCCCACCAGGGCAGGTGCCAGGGGCTGCTGCCCAGAGGGAAGGGACAGCCTGGCCCTGGCCTGCAGGACCCTGCAGCAGGCACTCGGTGTTCCCACCGGAGCCTCTCAGGGGATGGGACACAGGAAGAGCTCTGGTGGTGGCAGCTGAGTTCTGTGTTCAGCAGAAGCAATCCCCAGCAGTGGCCGTGCTGGCTGTAGCTGTTCCTGGGAAGGGAAGGCACAGCTCCAAACCACAGCCTGCTCCTGCTGCAGCCCCCAGAGCCCTGCAGGGACGGGCTGCCCTCACCCATGGGCTCGGGATCCCCACGGGACCCCCCTGAGAGGCTGTGGGGTCTCTGTGTCCCATCCCGAGGAGGGCTGTGGCAAGGAAATGGCTCTGCCTGTGGTGAGGGGCTGCAGGGACAGAGCTGGGACCTGGGAGCTGCCTCTCTCAGCACCCCAGATGTGTCTCTCAGCACCCCAGATGTGTCTCCCCTTTGGAGAGGGCAGCCAAGGCTGGCCTGGCTCTGGCCACAGGGCTCCTCGTGTGTGCAGGTGTTTTGTGGGGCTTTGCTGTGCTGCCCTGGGCTCTTGGGAGCACTTTGCTGCAGGCTCTGGGGGATTGACCCATCCTGGTTTGGACTGGCCTCCATAGGAAGGTGAAACAAATGGAAATGTTCTCTCAGTGAGAGGCACCTGAGCTCTGTAACTGGAACCTGCCAGCAGCTCTGGCTCTCCCTGCTGAGGATGGCTCCTGTTGGTGCTGGGAGCTGGCTGAGCCCTCCCAGCCCCTCTGCAGCCCTGGCTGTGCTTTCTGGCAGCTGAGCTGCCCCTGTGACAGGCAGTGCCTTTCATGAGAGGTGACAGCTCTGCTCTGCAGCATCGTGGGGCAGATGGGGCTCTGCTCTGCTCTGCTGCTGCTCCCCGGCAGCTGCTGGGCCCTGCTGGCCACTGGCCGTGCCCTGGGCCATTCTCCCTGGCCATTCCCCCTGGGCCATGCCCTGGCAATACCTTTGCCATTCCCTGGGCCATCCCCTGGCCATTCCCTGGGCCATTCCCTGGCCCATCCTGCCCTGCAGTCTCGTGTCCCACACAAGGACAGGGCTCTGTGTCCCCTCTGCCAGCCAGGCTGTCCCTCCTGTGCCTCTGCCCAAGCTCTTTGCTTCTCAGGGATTTGGGGCTGACTCCCTCCGCTGTTTATCCCCCTCCTGCTCTTCCCATCGTGTGGAAAATCACAATAAATGCCAGTGCAGCCTGGGACTGGAATCAGCGAGCGTTTGGGGTGGGTGACCTCGTGTGCCCCTTGTTTGAGAGCTGGACTCCTGTGGCCAGAGCAGGAGCCCCCCTGCCCCAGCTGATGGGCACTGCCTGTGAGTGCTCAGTGCTTGTGAGCTACATCTTGTCAATTTAAATAATTTGCTTCCATATTTGGTCTTGCTTTTGTGCCAGATTTATACATCTTGTTTAAATCTGACAGGCAGAATATACTTGCTGCTAATCCGAGCTGGACAAGGCAGTGCCTGCCAAAAAATCCAATATTAATAAGCTCCGGTACATGGAAGTTACTGGATTTGCAAACTTGAGGCTTGTTATGGCACAGCTCCCTGAAATGTGGCTTTTTTGCATCTACTTAAATCTGGGTTTTTCCAAGGAGCCAGTCTGTGAGCTTCCCTCTTTGGGTGGGAAGCTCAGTCTTTGAACAAGGGAAGCTTTCCAGCTCTGAGCGGGAGATGAGCTGTGTATTTTTGGGGTGTGCTTGGGAAAATGGGGGATAGCTGGTGTCTGTGCAGGGAGGGCTGCAGCAGCAGCTCCGAGCTGTGGCTGTGCCTGTGCTGCCACTCAGGGCCTGTGCTTGGGGACCTGGGGCTGCTGGAGCCAGTGCAGGGGAATCCAGAGCTGCTGCAGGGCTGCAGCCAGGCTGGGACACCTGGGGGGCTCACCTGGACAGGAGAGGGATCCAGGAGAACTCAGAGCCCCTGACAGGGCCTGGAGGGGCTCCAGGAGAGCTGGAGAGGGACTGGGGACAAGGGATGGAGGGGCAGACACAGGGAATGGCTGCCAGTGCCAGAGGGCAGGGATGGATGGGACTATTGGGAATTGGGAATTGTTGTGCCCTGGCACAGGTGCCCAGAGCAGCTGGGGCTGGATCCCTGGCAGTGCCCAAGGCCAGGCTGGATGGGGTTTGGTGGAACCTGGCACAGGGGAAGGTGTCCCTGCCCATGGCAAGGGTTGGAACACGATGAGCCTGAAGGTCCCTCCCAGCCCAAACCATGCCAGGGTTCTCTCATTCTGTGTTTAAAATCTCCGGTCTCTTGTGGTTCTGCTCTCGTCTTCCTACATTTGATATTTAGTCAGCAGCAGGGAAGCTAAAAAAGATTCAGATGTCTAAATCTCAGCCTTCAGCTGTTCTTCCTCTTCCTCGTGCTGTGCTGCCAGCGTGTTCCAGCTGATCCCGCTGGTGGATTCCTCCCTGCCTTTTGTTGCCATGTGAAAGGATGCAACAGGAATAGCTTCACCTTCGGGGGGAGCGGTTCAACACCTTTATTGTGCTGGTCTGCACAGAGAGCACCGGCTCATTGAATAGCTGACACTCGGAGCACATGAACAAATGCATTTTCATGATTTCCAATTATAGCAGAAGAATGAGAGAGTGAGGTGGTGAAGAGGAGTGAAAGTCGTCCTGGCTCCCCTGAAGGCTTCCTGCAGCCGCGGTGACATCGCGATGAAGTCAGGATTGTTTTATAATATCACTGAGGAGCCGGAGTGAGGGGGAAGTGGCCCATGAATTTCATTTGCATCACTGAGTGGATTAGCTCCTGACGCAGTGCAAAGTCATTATTTACTGTGGCTCCGGCTCCGGAGCCCTCCCAGCGCGGCAGCACAGCCGGGGAGAGGCGGATTCGGAGGGGGAGCAGCTCCGGGAGCAGCGCTGGCTGCGGGGACGGGATGGGGCTGGGAGGGGACGGGGATGGAGCCTGTGTCACCGGGATGGAGCCTGTGTCACTGGGATGGGGCTGGGAGGGGACAGGGATGGAGCCTGTGTCACGGGGATGGAGCCTGGCAGGGGACAAGGGATGATGGAGCCTGTGCCATGGGGATGGAGCCTGGCAGGGACAGGGATGATGGAGCCTTGGAGGGCACGGGGATGGAGTCTGTGCCACTGGAATGGAGCCTGGTAGGGCACAGGGATGATGGAACCTGTGCCATGGGGATGGAGCCTGTGTCACTGGGATGGGGCTGGCAGAGGACAGGGATAGAGCCTGTGTCACCAGGATGGAGCCTGGTAGGGCACAGGGATGATGGAGCCTGTGCCACAGGGATGGAGCAGGGCAGGGGACAGGGGATGATGGAGCCTGTGCCATGGGGATGGAGCCTGTGTCACCGGGATGGAGCCTGGTAGGGCACAGGGATGATGGAGCCTGGCAGGGACAGGGATGGAGTCTGTGCCATGAGGATGGAGCCTGGCAAGGGACAAGGATGGAGCCTTGTTGTATTGCACTAAATAGTTTATTTAGTTGTTGTTTTGCACTGGGTGATGGTGGAACCTGGCAGGGGACAGGGATGATGGAGCCTGTGCCACACCACAGGGATGGAGCCTGGCAGGACTCTGGGGGCTGTGCCCTAATTGGGCTTTGGTTCTGCCCTTCCCTGGCATTCAGTGCACTTCAGTGCTGAACTTGATCTTGGCTTAGAGAAATCCCTGGCCGTGCTCCAGAGCCTGGCCTTAACTGAGAGCAGCCAAGAGGGAGAGGCTGCCTAGGGGACAGGAGTGGTGCCTGGGGCAGATGCACTGTCCCTGTCATGCAGGAGCCGTGCTGTGCCATGCCATTCCAGGCTGTGCCATGCTGTGCCATGCCAGCCCGTGCCAGGCTGTGCCATGCCATTCCATGCTGTGCCATTCCAGGCTGTGCTGTGCCATGCTGTACCATTCCAGGCTGTGCCATGCCAGGCTGTGCCATGCCATTCCAATCTGTGCCATTCCAGGCTGTGCCAGGCTGTGCCATGCTGTCAGGGACAGCTCTGGAGCCCCTCTGCTCTCATTCAGGACAAGTCACTGCCCCCAGAAGATTTCTGCACAGCTGTAATTAATCCCTCCAAGTGATTATTTATAATTTCCCTACCCCAGTACCGTTTTTGCTGTGGAGGTGCCTGGGCTGGGTCTGATGATGCAGATGGGCTCTGGGAGAGGCTTTGGTGGCATGGCCTGCCCCAGGTTTGTGTGGGCTCCTTGGGCAGGCAGCCCTGGTTGGGGAGGGATCCACAGCTCCATGTTCTCTTGGTTTCTGGACAGTTGGATGGAATAATTTGCTTTTTGGGGGTCGGAGCCAAGCACCCTTTCGTGCAGCAGCTGTAATTGCCAGGGAGGATGGCAGAGCTGCCAACAGGGCCCTCCCTGTGTGCAAGGGGCACAAAGGCTGAGCAGGACCTGGGTGTGCCCCTCCTCCCCAGCCTGTCAGGGCAGATTTCTGCCCCAGGAATGGCTCTAAGACTGGACTAATTCCTTTTGTGTGCTCGTGTGCCTGAGCACCATCTCCAACAGCTCAGTCCATTCATTTCCAAACTTGCTCCCTTGTATTGATGAGAGCAGCCTCGGGGCCCTGTCCAGAGGAGGGCTGTGGGTTGTCCCAGGTTAATCTGAGCCTTCCCAGTGAGGAGCAGCAGGGACAGGAGCAGGACAGCCCCGGGTGGCCCTGCCTGGGCAGCAGGGCACAGCACGGCGGGGACAAGGGCACAGCTGCCAGCCTGGTGTCTCCCAGGGCTCCTGAGGTGGAACCTGCCTCGCTTACTGGGTCATTGAGAGACTGAATCTGGGCTTTTGGCAGGAGCCAAGGCTTTAATTAGCTGCTGCTCAGTAGGGCTGCTATCAGATCTTCAGAGCAAGATGCTGCCGGACTGGAAAAAACGCAGCAATAGCTCATTTGCTCAGGAAGCCATGATGGTGATTTGCATTTCGGTCTGTGATGAGCCCGTCGTAGAGAATTCTTCTAAAATAACTTCAGACTGCAGCTCAGGCTCCTTCCCTGTCTGCACTGGGTGGGTGCTGGTCCCAAGCAGCCGGGTGTGAATTCCTTTGTTTGCAGCCTCAGCTCCGGGGAGGGAGGCAGGGCTGGCTGTGGACACGTCCTGTCAGCGAATGCTGCATGACAAATGGCTCTTGTCTCTCCATCTCGGAGCAGAATCCAATTCTGCCTTATTATGCACCTAAAAGGATTTTTCTGCTCTGCCAGCAGCCCCTCTGCTGACCTGAATACCCAGGGGATGTGTGGTAGGGTGGGAGGCTGTGCAGTGCATCTCCTGAGCCTCAGCTCTGCTGCTGCTGGAGCACAAGGTGCTTTGAGATGTGTTCTCAACCCTTTGAAATGTGTTTTGGACAATTTTTTTTGTTTCTCCTGTGTTGTCAGCTCACTCAAGTGTAAAATGAGAGCAAACCCCACACCCTGGGGCTGGCTCATGCTCAGGTTCTGCCTCAGAGCTGCCCTGAGTGTCCCAGGCTGGGTGTTAGGGTGCTGGCTCTGTCACCAGGGTTAAACACCACCAGGAGTGGCCAGGTCCCAGTGCTGGGCCACAGCAGGGCTGTCCCAGGTTGGGTGTTTGGGTGCTGGCTCTGTCACCAGGGTCTGTGTTGGCCATGTCCCAGTGCTGGGCCATGGCAGGGCTGTCCTGGCCCCTGCTCCTGGGCTGCCTCCCCTCAGAGCAGCTCCTGGCCCTGCCTGGCTCCTGCTCCTCGTGGTGGGAGCATTGCTGTGCCCTCACCTTTGGTTTGATGGGAATGTGGCTGTGCTCTCACCTTTGGTTTGATGGGAATGTGGCTGTGCTCCCACCTTTGGTTTGATGGGAATGTGGCTGTGCTCCCACCTTTGGTTTGATGGGAATGTTGCTGTGCTCCCACCTTTGGTTTGGTGGGAATGTTGCTGTGCTCCCACCTTTGGTTTGGTGGGAATGTTGCTGTGCTCCCACCTTTGGTTTGGTGGGAATGTTGCTGTGCTCCCTCCTTTGGTTTGGTGGGAGTGTGGCTGTGCTCCCACCTTTGGTTTGGTGGGAGTGTGGCTGTGCTCCCATCGTTGGTTTGATGGGAATGTGGCTGTGCTCTCACCTTTGGTTTGATGGGAATGTGGCTGTGCTCCCACCTTTGGTTTGATGGGAATGTGGCTGTGCTCCCACCTTTGGTTTGATGGGAATGTTGCTGTGCTCCCACCTTTGGTTTGGTGGGAATGTTGCTGTGCTCCCACCTTTGGTTTGGTGGGAATGTTGCTGTGCTCCCACCTTTGGTTTGGTGGGAATGTTGCTGTGCTCCCACCTTTGGTTTGGTGGGAATGTTGCTGTGCTCCCTCCTTTGGTTTGCTGGGAATGTGGCTGTGCTCTCACCTTTGGTTTGATGGGAATGTGGCTGTGCTCTCACCTTTGGTTTGGTGGGAATATTGCTGTGCTCCCATCGTTGGTTTGCTGGGAGTGTGGCTGTTCCTCTCCCAGCTGAGCTGGAGTTCCCAGCTGTCCTGGCCTCTGTGCCAGCCTTTGGAAGGTGCAGTTTCCCCACAGGTCACAGGGCAGGATGCTGCTTTATCTGTGAGGTCATTTCAGCAGTTTCCCCAGGCAGTGTGGGTGGGGACAGTGGGATAATGTGGGTGACACAACACAGCACATCCTGCCTGGGGACAGCCCTGCAGAGCAGGAGGGGTCCCTGTGCCCTGTGCTGCCCGCTGGGGTGGGACAGGAGCCACAGCAGCAGATCCCATGGTCCTGCTGCTGGGGAGTTCCCTCCAAAACCACCTCCCCTCTTCTGGGCTCCGTGCACTTGGAATAAACTTAATTCCTCTGCTGTTACTATTAACTGAGTCCGAGAGGATGGAAATAAATGCCTGTTGGGAAGGGCAGGCTGACTCACTTTCTCATTCTCCTGTAAATTTCCATTTAAGTTTCAGTTTAAGCTCAGGTATGAGAGGAGTGAAAGCCGGTAATTTGTGACAAAAACTTCTATTTTAACTCGCAGTGGAAGAACTCCCTTTCTAATTGCAGAAATTATAAGGCTGGATTCCTGAGAGGGAACGCTGGCTGCAGTGGGTTCCTGCTGGCTGCTGTGGGTGCCTCACTCCACACCTCCCTGTGGCTGCACACCCTGCAGGGCAGGGGGAGGCTCCCCTGGCCCACGCTCGGGTTTGCTCTCACTTTGCTGATGGGGCCTGCTGGGGCTGGAAGCAGCAACTCTGTGGGATGGACCTCAGAGCAGCCAACCCTCCCTCCTGCCAGGACTCTGGGGCCTTATGGTGTCCCCATCATCTGTGGCTTCATGGTATCCCCACCATCCATGGCTTTATGGTGTCCCCACCATCCATGGCTTCATGGTATCCCCACCATCCATGGCTTTATGGTGTCCCCACCATCTGTGCCTTCATGGTGTCCCCATCATCTGTGGCTTTATGGTGTCCCCATCATTTGTGCCTTCATGGTGTCCCCACCATCTGTGCCTTCATGGTGTCCCCACCATGTGTCCCAGCCCAGGCTGGGCTTTGCAGCCCTCTGCACTGTCCATACAGAACCAGCTCCATGTTTTGGTGGCCTCGCCCTTGGCTGGATCTCTTCCTGCTCTCGGGGGTTTGGGGGCAGCAAGCCCTTCCTGCCGTGGTGGAGGGGCTGCCCTGCCTGCCCCGGGACAGGGCCCCTTCCTTTGGGTCCCTTATCTGGCTCCTGGATCGGGTGCCTGGGGCTCTGCAGCCTGTTCTTCCCTTATCGCTCCTGCCTGGCTGGAAACTCACTTCCACTGTGTCAGAGCGAAACAAGAAAACTTCTTTAAAAAGCAAGAGGAGATCATGTGAGGGAGCAGTGTTGTGTCAGCACTCACTGAGGGTTCAGAATAACGTGGCCCATCTGGTGCCTGCCAAAAGGGGAAGCAAAGGGCTCCCAGCCAGGGCTGGGGCACCCAGGGGAGCTCTGTGGGACAGGTGGGTGCTGCTGGCTGGGCTGCAGGGACCTCAGAGCCCACCCAGTGCCACCCTGCCCTGGCAGGGACACCTTCCCCTGCCCCAGGCTGCTCCAATCCTGCCCAGCCTGGCCTGGGATGTTCCCAGGGATGCAGGGGCAGCCCCGGGATCCTCCTGGAACCCCTTTGGGGACAGGAAGGTGCTCCCAGTCCAGCATCCCCTCCCTGGCAGCCTGTGCCCTAAATTAGAGCAGCAAGATGCTGCAGCGGGTCCATATGGAGACTCCTAAAATAATAGCTGTCAGCTCCCTGCTGACTCGCACGGGGTGCTGAAGCTTTTGGCTTTGGGAACGAGGATTTGGGGAGCAGAGATGTGGGTGGGCTGGAGCCAGACCGGAGGCGCTGCTGGGCGGGGATGGGCACGCTCAGGACCATCGTCTGCAGCTCTTGGAGCGTCCCACAGGCTCGGGGAGCTGCTGGCCCCGTCCATCATTCACCAGGCTGAAGTGAGCCGGCAGGGTGCAGTGCTCGTGTGAGATGGGGAACCTGGGCAGGTGTGAGTGGGGAGAGGCAGCGCTGCAGGCAGGTGTGGCAGGGCAGGTGAGACTGGTGAGAGGCAGCGCTGCAGGCAGGGCAGGTGTGACTGGGGAGAGGCAGCGCTGCAGGCAGGGCAGGTGTGAGTAGTGAGAGGCAGCGCTGCAGGCAGGTGTGGCAGGGCAGGTGTGAGTGGGGAGAGGCAACGCTGCAGGCAGCTGTGGCAGTGCTGAGCCCCAGATCGCGGCTGCTCGGCCTGCACAGGACCAGCACAGGGCTGTGGGTGCTGCTGCTCACGTTCCAGTCCCACCCTGCTGCCCTGAGCCTTTGGTGTCCCTCCCTGTGAGGGGCTGGGCCGGTGCACGTCTGATAACGAGCTCCTGTCTCATCTGTCTCATCTTCTCGGGGCCTTCGGGCTGCTCTGATTGCTCTGCAGTGGCCATGGGAGGTGGCTCCTGTCAGGACAGCTGTTCCTTTGATCGGCCCATTGCACATGCAGCTCTTGTCCTGCTCGGGTTTTATTTGCTGGCCGGGCCCTGCCGAGCCATTCCACTGAAACGAGCGCCGTAATTGCGAGGGCTCAGCATCACCTTGTGGATCAGCAGCCCCTGCTGGGATGGGGGAGCTGGGATGGGATGGGATGGGATGGGATGGGATGGGATGGGATGGGATGGGATGGGATGGGAGAGCTGTGCTGGGAGCACTGGGAGCTGTGCTGGGATGGGGGAGCTGTGCTGGGATGGGGGAGCTGTGCTGCTGCCCTGGCACTGCCAGCTGGGAGCTCTGCAGCTGCTGCTGCTCCAGGAGCATCGCTGGTACCCCGGGGCACTGAGCAAACCTGTGCTGAAGCAGCTCAGAAAAGCGCTGGTTTGTCATGTCCTGTATAAAAATCTGTTTGCTGCTGAAGCTGTTGGGTGGGAGGGAGCAGCCCCTGCCCCGTGGCAGGGTGGGGATCTGATGGAATGAGACACAAAAATGACTTTTGTGCTCGGTGATGGTGAGCTGTGGCAGGAGCCTTAGGTCTCCACATGGCCCAGCTGGAGCTGTTTGGCAGTGCCAGGGGCTGTGCCCTGCTGTGTGCCCTCCCTGCTGTGCTCTCAGGTCACAGCCCAGCAGTGCCTGGGGGCTGCTCTGGGGCAGGGTGGGCAGGACAATTCCCTGCTGCTCCTCCCGTGCTGCTGCCTTTGGACACTGCCTGTCCTTTGGGAGCAGCTCTGGTGTCCCCAAACCCTGGGGAGCCGGGCAGGACCGTCCTGGTGGCCCCGGTGCCCTCCTGGGCACACTGTGGGGCTCTGTGTGCAACAGCCGGGTTTTGTAAGCAGGGCTGGGCTGAGGTACCACAGAAACCGTGCAGGGACTTCCTGGGAGGGCCTGGCACTGGCAGAGCAGTGACAATCACCCAGCCTTTGGAAAGGCTGAGGTGGAGAATCTGAGGGTGCGATTCTGTGTGCAATGTGTGAGGAGGGGTCACTTCTTAAAGTTTATTTGCATCCACGTGGCAGGCGGGGGAGCCTGCTGTGCCAGGGCTTGGGTAATCAGCTGTGTGTCTGGGGGAGGTGCCACCCAGGCTCCCTGGTGCCACCCAGGCTCCCCGGTGCCACCCAGGCTCTCCAGTGCCACCCAGGCTCCCCGGTGCCACCCAGGCTCCCCGGTGCCACCATACCCTGACAGAAACCTCTCCTGCCTGGTGCAGCCTGCTGTCAGGGATGCTGCTGTGCCAGCCGGGTGTGAGCCTCAGCTGCCTGCTCGTGGCACTGCAAGGCTCCTTCTGGAAGGGTCCAAGGCCAGGCTGGATGGAGCTCTGGGCAGCCTGGGGCAGTGGAAGGTGTCCCTTGGCATGGCACGGTCTCACAGGTCCTTGCAGGTCCCTTCCAGCCCCAACCCCTGTGTGATTCCTCGGGCTCAGCCTTCTCCTGTTCCCATGGGCTGGAAGGGAGCAGTGGTGTGGCTGTGTGCAGGCTTTGGGGTGAGCCTGGGCACTGTGGGGTTACAGCACCTGGGCACTGTGGGGTTACAATGCCTGGGCACTGTGGGGTTACAGCACCCGGGCATTATGGGGTTACAGTACCTGGGCACTGTGGGGTTACAGTACCTGGGCATTATGGGGTCACAGCACCCGGGACAGGAGAGCCCAGGCCCAGAACCTCCCTCGTGCTCAGCAGCTCCTTGGTGTGACACCGGGCTCTGGGAAGGGGCTGGGGGCCAGCAAAGCCCGGGGGATGTGGGGGAGGCAGAGGGGGGTCCTGGGAGCCCCACGGGGTGCAGGCAGAGCCCCCCTGCCCTGCACAGGCAGCCTGTGCTGCACAGCAGTGCCAGGCTCTGCACATCATGGCAAACACCACCCGGGGACCTTTGGAGGCTTCACACTCCGAATTTCCTCCCAGAGCCCCCGTGAGCAGGTGGAGCTGCTGGTGTGATGTCCCTGTCACTGTGCCACCCAGCTGTGCCCATGTGCTGTCACTGTGCCACCCAGCTGTGCCCATGTGCTGTCCCTGTCCCTGTGCCACCCCAGCTGTGCCCTGTCACTGTGCCACCCAGCTGTGCCCATGTGCTGTCCCCTGTCACTGTGCCACCCAGCTGTGCCCATGTGCTGTCCCTGTGCCACCCCAGCTGCTGGTGTGGTGTCCCTGTCACTGTGCCACCCCAGCTGTGCCCATGTGCTGTGCCCACCCCAGCTGTGCCCATGTGCTGTCCCTGTGCCACCCCAGCTGTGCCCCTGTGCTGTCCCTGTCACTGTCCCCCTCCCAGCTCCCAGCCTTCCCCCTCTCTGCCGTGTTTGCCATCAGCATCTGCCTGTGCTCTGCCTGCCACCCCGTGATTTTTCTCTCCGTGAAGGTTTCTGAGCAGTCTAAATTGAGGAAGGGGAGGATCGCTTACAGACACGGCGCTGCCTTGGCTCTATTTTGGGGGAGTATTTGAGGTTTGACTCAACTGTAGCAGCTCCTCTGCAGGGAGGGCTGCATTGATAGTCGGGAGTGCTAGCAGGTCAGGTGGGCTATTTTTGGCAGGGCTGTTTAATTGTCTGGTGTGATTCTTGCAGGGCTGGTGCTGGATGGTTGCTTATCTCCTGTCAGGGTTCGTTAGCATGAGGCAGCTCTGGTTACACGGATATTAAATCAGAAACCCACGAGAGGGGCTGGCACCTGCCCTGTCTCACTGGGGAGGGTGGCAGGGGATGGGGCACTCAGCAGCTCTGTGCTTTAATGCCAGACTCTGCTCTGCAATTGCTGTCAGTGTTTTCTCCCCCGCCACGGTGGGGCTGTCACTCAGGGGGCATCACTGCCCACCAGGGCCTGCCCAGCCCGGCTCTGCTGCCCTCCCTGCCCACTGCACCCACTGGCTTTGGTTTCAAGCTCATTTTCCATCTCAGCTGCATGCGGGACACGCTCTCAGCAGCAGGCAGGGTTTAACCAAATGCTGTTAGCCCTGTAAGGCAGTGGTGAAAATGCTGCTGTGCCAGTGTCAGTTGTGTAAAGTAGTGAATAAAATGCTGCTGTGCCAGTGTCAGGTGTGTAAAACAGTGGTTAAAATGCTGCTGCTGTGCCAGTGTCAGCTGTGTAAGGCAGTGGTTGAAATGCTGCTGTGCCAGTGTCAGCTGTGTAAAGCAGTGGTTGAAACACTGCTGCTGTGCCAGTGTCAGGTGTGTAAGGCAGTGAATAAAATGCTGCTGTGCCAGTGTCAGTTGTGTAAAGCAGTGGTTGAAATGCTGCTGTGCCAGTGTCAGCTGTGTAAATCAGTGGTTAAAATGCTGCTGTGCCAGTGTCAGGTGTGTAAAGCAGTGGTTGAAACGCTGCTGCTGTGCCAGTGTCAGGTGTGTAAGGCAGTGGTTGAAATGCTGCTGCTCTGCCACGCTCCAGAGCAGGTCTGGGGTCTGAGGTGGGCTCAGAGGGCTTTCCCAGCCCCAGGGATTCTGTGTGCCTGGGGAGGGCTGTCCCTGCTGGATTTGCTGCTGGAGGAAGGCCAAGCATGTTCCAGCTGTGCCCATGGGTGCCCACAAACCCTGGCACCAGCCCCTCTCCTCCTGCAGCTCTCCAGGCCCATCCCTGGGGGTGTCATCCTGCAAATGATGGATGTCCCAGCATCTCCTTGTGCAGCATTTCCACACCACCAGCAACAGCAGGCAGTGCCAGGGGAGGGTTTGGGTGCTGCCCAGTCCCTGGGAGGTGCTCAGACCTGGCTGAGGCATTGCTTGGGGATCTGTGAGGGCTCAGAGCCCTCTTTGACCTTGGGGTGTTTCAGTCGTGGTCAGGAAATCCCACTGTGACCCCTGGCAAAGAGAGAGGGAGGATGAGTGCAGGGTGAGGCAGGGAGGGTTTGCCTGAGCTGCTCCTGCTGCGTGTCCTGCCTGTCCCAGCTCGTTTCTGTCCCTGGTTTCCCTGGCTGCCTCCAGTCTCCAACCTGTCCAGCCTCCCCTCATGGGCTGCTCTGGCTTCTGCTGCTCAACCACAGTGTGACCTCTGCAGGCTGAGGAAAAGCTCCTCAAAGCCCCCTGTGCCTGGTGAGGAGCACAGCCCTGACTTCTGTGTGATGGAGGGACTCATTCCCTGAGCCATGTGCTGCAGGAGGTGGGAGCCAGGCCTGGGGATGATGTTCCTGGGATGATGCCCTGGGGATGGTGTTCCTGGGGATGGTGTTGCTGGGATGGTGTTCCTGGGCATGGTGCCCTAGGATGGCATTCCTGAGGATGGTGTTCCTGGGATGGTGTTCCTGGGATGGTGTTCCTGGGATGATGCCCTGGGACTGTACCCTGGAACTGTGTTCCTGCATCCCCCCGGTGCCCTGCCTCTGCCTGGGGTCCTGGCTCAGGGAACACGTGCCCTGGGCTGAGTATTTTCATCAGTTTCATTCTTAGGCTGTCCTTGCTGTGCTGACTCACTCCCAGCTCTGGGAACTCCAGCACAGGGCAGATGTGGGGTCAGAGGAGCAGAGGGGCAGAGCGCAGAGGGGAGCTGGCACTGCCAGGCTGAGGGGCTGTGCTGGTGCCTTGGTTTGGGGCAGCCAAAGGGACTGTGAGGTCAGGCTGCACTCAGAGCACCGCCCGGGGCTGGGTGGGTGCAGGAGGTGCAGCAGCATCGCCCTCAGCAGGTTCCTCCAGGCTTTCCTGCAGCTCGGGGGGCTCTGTCAGTGCCGTGGGAGAGCGGGAAGGGGCAGCACAGGGCAGTGCCAGAGCTGTGCCCCAGAAGTCCCCGTGTGTGCCCCGGAGTGGTGGCTGTGGTATCACTTCCCCAGAGCTATTTCTGACACCGGCAGGTTCTCACTGCTCAGCCTCAGCTTGTCTTGTTTCGTGTCTGGGGAGCCTGAGCCCAGTTCCTGCTGGGCAGGGTCCCGGTGGGGCAGGGTCCAGGTGGGGCAGGGTCCCGGTGGGGCAGGGTCCAGGTGGGGCAGGGTCCTGCTGCTCCTGGCTCTGGGAAGGTGCTAGGACAGAAGCTGTGCCTGCTCTGGGGTCACACACTCGGTGTCCCCTGCACCTCAGGAACCTTGGGGACACCTCACCATGCCCAAAGGGCCAGGTCCTGCCAGGGGGGCTGGCTGCAGGCTCTGCCCATGCTGGCAGTTTTGGGGGGCTGGCTACAGGCTCTGGCAGTTTTGGGGGGCTGGCTACAGGCTCTGGCAGTTTTGGGGGGCTGGCTGTGCGCTCTGCTCTGGCAGTTTTGGGGGGCTGGCTGCAGGGTTTGCCTGCACTGGCAGTTTTGGGGGGCTGGCTGTGCGCTCTGCTCTGGCAGTTTTGGGGGGCCGTCCCCAGCACTGCAGCACCGTGCAGGGCTGTGAGTGGGCAGGCTGCGGGGGGGAGCAGCTCCTCGCTGTTCCTCCTAATTGCTCTCCCACTTTGTGCTCAGCGAGCCGGGAGCTGTCGTGGCTGGTCCCTGGGGACGCCGCCCGGTTCTGTCATCGCAGCGCTGCGCCGTCCCTGCACAGCGCCCTTTCAAAGGAATCCTCCTCTGTTTTGACTCGGTCCATCTTCCCCCTGACGTGGGAATGATCCGTCCCCTCCTGACGTGCTGCGGATGCCGGGGCTGTGCTGGAGGCTCCTCAGCGGGGGCGAGAGCTCCTGGGCCGGCTGCCCTGGGCTGTGGGGGCTGTGGGGGCTGTGCGAGCAGGGCTCCAGCCCCAGCCTTTGCCTCGAGAATGCCTCGCTCCAGACTTGTTACTAGAAGCTGATAATAAAATTGGTAGGAGGTTTTTTCTGATGGAAGCGTGGGGGATGCAGGAGGAGCTCCCCTGGTGTGCTCAGCCTGGTCTGGGCTTGTGTTCAGCACCAGCCCCGGGGCCGGGCTTTGGGGTGGGCCTGGGTTTTGGGGAGATGGGGGTTCAGGGGTTCCCTGCAGTGTGTGAGCCCAGGCAGGACCCGGACATGGCCCAGGTGAGGCAGGGCTGGCCCAGGAGCTGCTCTGGTGTCCCTGGAGGGTCAGGGCCTTCCCAAGCAGCAGCGCTGACCTGCCTGGGGCTGGGAATGGTGCTGCTCCTGCCCTGCCCCTGCTGGGAGCCTGGGATGTGCTGAGGCTGCTCCTCACGGGCAGCTCTCAGTGCCCTGGGATGTGCTGAGGCTGCTCCTCACAGGCAGCTCTCAGTACCCTGGGATGTGCCAATGCTGTTCTTCATGGGCAGCTCTCAGTGCCCTGGGATGTGCCAATGCTGCTCCTCATGGGCAGCTCTCAGTGCCCTGGGATGTGCCAATGCTGTTCTTCATGGGCAGCTCTCAGTGCCCTGGGATGTGCCAGCACTGCTCCTCACGGGCAGCTCCCAGTGCCCTGGGATGTGCCAATGCTGCTCCTCACGGGCAGCTCTCAGTGCCCTGGGATGTGCCAATGCTGCTCCTCACGGGCAGCTCTCAGTGCCCTGGGATGTGCCAAGGCTGCTCCTCACGGGCAGCTCTCAGTACCCTGGGATGTGCTGAGGCTGCTCCTCACAGGCAGCTCTCAGTGCCCTGGGATGTGCCAATGCTGCTCCTCATGGGCAGCTCTCAGTGCCCTGGGATGTGCCAAGGCTGCTCCTCACATGCAGCTCCCAGTGCCCCGTGCCAGCTGCAGGTGGGTGCTGAGCTGTTGCTCTCCCCAGGTGCCTCCAGAGCTCAGAGCTGTGTTCCTGTCTCTCTGCAGTCACTCGTGTGCCCAATGACAGGAACTTTGGATCTTCCTCAAGGAAAGAATGAAATTCCATCCATGATTGCATGGAAAGTGTTGGCAGGGAGCAGGAGTGTTGGGGGGAGGGAAGCTGCCATCTCATGGCATGGGTTGGGTTGGAAGGACCTTTGGGCACACCCAGTGCCACCCCTGCCATGGCAGGGACACCTCCCACTGTGCCAGGGTGCTCCAAGCCCTGTCCAGCCTGGCCTGGGCACTGCCAGGGATCCAGGGGCAGCCCCAGCTGCTCTGGGCACCTGTGCCAGGGCCTGCCCACCCTCACAGGGAATAAATGAAAAGGAGATTTTTCTGCTCCAGAATTACTCAGCAAATTTCTCCTGGAAGTTGACTTCAGGCTGATTCTGCTGAACATTGATTGTTGGGTTTTTTTGTGTTTTTTTCTGGTTGTTGTATTTGTAGAAATAATGATGTCTGAGCACTGTCTTACCAGCTGGTCAGGAATTCTCTGGAGAGCTGATAATTTCCAAAGGAGATATTCCTGCAGCAGTAACTCCCAATTGGAGTGTGCCCACCTGGAGGCTTTTTCCCTGGAGGCAATTTCTGTTTCAGTGGTGGTTGAACACCTTCTCCTCCCTGCAGCTGCCACTGCCCCTTCTGCTCTGAGCCATCAGAGCATCCCACAAACCTGAACCTGCTGCTTTGGGATTCCTGGGATGTGCCTGATGTGGGAGCCTGGACAGACAGTGTGGGGCAGCCTCAGACTGAGAGGGGAGGCTGAGGCTGGATACTGGGAAGGGAGGAATCCTTCCCTGTGAGAGTGCCAGAGCAGCTGTGGGTGCCCCCACATCCCTGGCAGTGCCCAGGCCAGGCTGGACAGGGCTTGGGGCACCCTGGCACAGTGGGATGTGCCCCTGCCATGGCAGGGTGGCACTGGGTGGGCTCTGAGGTCTCTGCCAAGCCAAGCCTGCTGTGGTTTGGTGGTTTCTGTGCGCCCCAGGTGCCGTCCCAGCCCCATCCCACAGCTCCCAGCCAGCTCAGGGCTGCTGTTGCCACGGGAACGTTCTGGAGTGGGAAACCTCCTCTGATTCCCTCTCCCCGTGGTGAAGGCACTCAGATGGATTTGGAGTCACAAATACAATAGTTTTCGGGGTGGTGCAGGGAGTTCAAGGATGTTTCCCTGCTGAAGGAGCTGCCTGAACTCTCTCGGGGTTGAATGAGATTTTCCCCTCGGTGCCCACTCAAAGCCCACTTTGCCAGCTCCGGGTGTGTGGGGCTGCTCCCTCTGCCACCTGCGGGGATAATTAAGACCTTTCAGGTTGCCATAGAGAGTATTTTGCCTCCTAATATTGCATCAATTTATATTTGGGATATTTTTCTGTGAAATTGCCAGTGCAGAGGCTGCTGTCTTTGTCAGGTGCACCATTGCAGGTGCAGAAGGGGAGGCCTTACCCAGCCTGTAATTGGCAGCGTGGAGGGGATGCTCAGCGCTCCTGCTATTTCTTTACATTTGGTAACATTTCTAACAAACACCATCCAGAACGTTCCATCCTCGCTGAGGGGACGTCAGCAGCCTGCTGGAGGAGTGGTGGGATGTTATGTAGGCCAAGCCCTGGACGTGGAGCGAGCAGCTCCAGAGGAATTGTTCTGCAGTCACACAGCCCGGCTGAAATTCATCTGGGTGAGCTTGGCCCTCTTGAACGGGCACTGCAGGGTCAGAACAGCACCACCAGAAGCTGGGTCTGCTCCTCAGAGCTTGCTCACCCTCTCTTGCTTCTGGAAACCCCTTCCTGCTCTCTGAACCCCCGTGGTGGGGCTTGTTCAGGTGCTGGGGCTGCAGCTCCAGCCCTTCCTGAGACCCCTGAGCCCCCCAGCGCTCACCCCTGCTCCTCTGGGAAACTGCAGTGCTGGAAAGGGCAGCACAAAGGTTTGTGTTGGGTCAGAGCTTCATAGCAAAGGGCTGCTCTGAAGGGAGATGTGAATATTGCCCTTGGACACCAGGAGCTGGGGCTGGCAGGGAGGAGAGGCTGTGGAGAGAAAAGAGCTGGGGCAGCAGCTCAGCCCTGCCTGGTCACCCCCTGACCCCTCTGGGCATTCCTGGGTGTGGGGTGAGCCTGCAGCTCCCCACAGCTCAGTGCTGGGGCCTGCAGGGATGCTCTGCAGGGATCCTGGCACGGCAGGGCTTGCAGGGCAGGGTGAGAGCCCAGAGTGAGCTGGGCACGGGGGCAAGAGCTGCTCCTGAGCCAAGGCAGAGCCCTGGAGCCATGGGCTCCTTGTCCCTGCAGCTCCCAGAGAGGGGACGGGGACAGGACAGCTCCAGCAGAGGGGACAGGGACAGGACAGCTCCAGCAGAGGGGACAGGGACAGGGCAGCTCCAGCAGAGGGGACAGGGACAGGGCAGCTCCAGCAGAGGGGACAGGGACAGGGCAGCTCCAGCAGAGGGGACAGGGACAGGGCAGCTCCAGCAGAGGGGACAGGGACAGGGCAGCTCCTGCAGAGGGGACAGGGACAGGGCAGCTCCAGCAGAGGGGACGGGGACAGGGCAGCTCCAGCAGAGGGGACAGGGACAGGACAGCTCCAGCAGAGGGGACAGGGACAGGGCAGCTCCAGCAGAGGGGACAGGGACAGGGCAGCTCCTGCAGAGGGGACAGGGACAGGGCAGCTCCAGCATCCTGGGCAGTGGCTCTCGCTCTCTCCCTGCCCGGAAGGAGCTGTAATTCCATTAAGGAGCTGAACGTGCTGGGGTCAGCCTTTGCCATCCCGAATAACGCGGTAATGAAGGGAATTAGGAGATAATTGTTATGAATGGCCCCCAGCTGGCACAGAGCTGACGCGGGTGGGTGGGTGCCGCACGGGGCCGGGGCTGGTGGTGCAGGTGAGGATGAGAGGGGAGGAAGGTCCTGGAGGATGATGTGAGGCAGGAGAAGGTGCAGTCCAGGAGCAGGTTCACCGTGTGAATGTGGTTTATTTGAGAACAGTTTGCTGTGAATTAGCACCTGGCAGGGTGCAAAGGGTGGATTTTTGGGGAGGCACCTTTTGGTGGGTGTTTGGTGTTCCGGAGGGCAGAACAGAGCTCCCCCCAGGGTGCTGGCAGTGAGCTGCAGTCCTGGGCTGAACCTGCTGCCTCTGCTTTACTGCAGCCTCCATCACTCTGGGACGGGCTGTGTGGGG
This sequence comes from Geothlypis trichas, assembly GCA_009764595.1. Taxonomy (NCBI): domain Eukaryota; kingdom Metazoa; phylum Chordata; class Aves; order Passeriformes; family Parulidae; genus Geothlypis; species Geothlypis trichas. The sequence goes on from CM019916.1 coordinate 16,317,730, forward strand.
CAGGCAGTGAGTGACAGAGGGACCCGGCTGATGCCAGCTCCGAGCTGCGGGGGCTCGGGAGACTTTGGCAGCTCTGCCAGGCTGGTGGTGCTGGGGATGGCAGCGCCAGGAGGTGCAGGGGAAGGGAGGATGAGCCCGAGTTTTCCTGTTACAGCAGCCCCGTGGCAAGGGGAGGGCTGGAACGGGCTGCCCGGGCACGGGTGCAGTGTCCCTGCCTGGAGATACCCAAAGCCAGCTGGGCACGGTCCGGGCAGGCTGCCCTGGCTGAGCAGAGGACACGGTGACTCCTGGAATCCCCTCCAGCCTCTGTGATTTGTGGAAACGGAGATGGGAGAGCTGATGGAGCTGCGCTCCTGCAAAGCTTTGGGGGGCTGAGGAGATGCCCCGGGAGGCTCTGCAGGCCGGGAGGAGCAGGTCCTGCAGCCCTGGAGCTCCCTGGAGGTGGGGGGACAGCGGGGACAGAGGGGAGAGAGGGGACAGAAAGGGGACAGAGCGGAGACAGCGGGGACAGTGGGACAGAGAGGGGACAGAGCAGGGACAGAGAGGGGACAGAGCAGAGACAGCGGGGACAGTGGGACAGAGCAGGGACAGTAGGGACAGTGGGACAGAGAGGGGACAGAGCAGGGACAGCAGGGACAGTGGGACAGAGCAGGGACAGCAGGGACAGTGGGACAGAGAAGGGACAGAGCGGGGACAGTGGGACAGAGAGGGGACAGAGCAGGGACAGCAGGGACAGAGCGGGGACAGAGCGGGGACAGAGGGACAGAGCGGGGACAGAGAGGGGACAGAGGGACAGAGAGGGACAGTGGGACAGAGAGGGGACAGAGCAGGGACAGAGGGACAGAGAGGGGACAGTGGGACAGAGAGGGGACAGAGCAGGGACAGCAGGGACAGTGGGACAGAGAGGGGACAGAGCAGGGACAGAGCAGGGACAGAGCAGGGACAGAGAGGGGACAGAGCAGGGACAGCGGGGTCGCAGCAGCGCTCGGCAGCCCGGAGCCGGCTCTTTCCCCAGCTCGGCGATGTGTTGTGACTGTTTATGTAAAAATAACAGATCTTTCCAAATATTTATCGCTGATCATGTGCTGAGGAGCGGGTGCCGTGCGCTCCGAGATGGAAAGCCGCCCCCGAGCAGCTGCCAATCCGGGCTGGGCTGGCACTGCCGGCGGCTCCAGGGAAGGGCAGCAGGCAGCAGCTGGGCATGGGTGTGAGGGACAGCGCTGTGACCCGGCCTGGCACCACCTCTGCCTCAACGGCCACCTCTGCTAGGGCTCTCTCACCCCAGACCCTTCCAAGCTCACCTTGCAAGAGCTTCAGAGTGGCTTTGGGGCAGCGTGGAGGGGGAGCATCCCTCAGAGGAGCTGGGCTGCTGGGTACATGTCTCCTTGTGCAGGTGCAGCAGCTCAGGGTAAGGTGGGGCAGCTGAAGGTTAAGGCAGCCTTGAACCTCCCAGGAGAACTATTCCTCCTGCAGGAGCTGCTGGGCAGGGCTGGGCTGGGGCCATCCATCCATCCATCCATCCATCCATCCATCCATCCATCCATCCATCCATCCATCATCCATCCATCCATCCATCCATCCCTCTATCATCCATCCATCCATCCATCCATCCATCCATCCATCCATCCATCCATCCATCCATCCATCATCCATCCATCCATCCATCCATCCATCCATCCATCCATCCATCCATCCATCCATCCTTCATCCATCCATCCATCCATCCATCCATCCATCCATCCATCCATCCATCCATCATCCATCCATCCATCCATCCATCCATCCTCCATCCATCCATCTATCCCTTTATCCCTCCATCCTCCATCCCTCCATCATCCATCCCTTTATCCATCCATCCATCCATCCATCCTGCAGCATTCCCTGTGCTCTGCAGCTGCTGCCAGGCACCAGGATGGTGCTGTGGGGATGACACACTATGATCCATTCCTTTTGGAAGGGGGAACTCCGTGTGGGAAGGCTGCTGGGAGCTGGGGTGGGATGTTTGGTGCCGTTGCTGCAGCTGGTTCTCCTGCCCTGCTGAGGTGCTGGCCCTGTGGGGTGTCACAGGTTCAGGGTGAGTGTCCCTCCTGCTGAAGATCAGGGTTTATTCCAAAAACCAGACCGGGGGCATGGAAAAGCTGGGCACACAGCTGGGGGTGCTGCCAGTGTGAGGGATGGAGCTGCAGCCTCCCAGGGGTACCAGGAGCTTCTGCTCCTTCTCATCCTGGCCGTGCTGGCAGCTCCCAGGCTCAGCAGGCTCCTCTCTGCCCCTCTGCTCTGCACAGGGGACAGGGGAGAGGCCAGTGAGAGCTGCAGACGTGGCTGGGCGCACACAGCTCAGTATTTCTGAAATCTGCCCTATTTTGTTCCTCTCAAGTGCTGCAGAACAGCTGGGAGACATTTTGGGCGAGCTCACAGATTTTTATTGTCCCATTTAATCTGTTATGTATGGAGCTCTCCCCTTCACTGCTTTATGCACACAGCCTGGATGTAAAGCTGCCTCTGGGCACGATGGCTGGGGCGGGGTGGGTACTGTGCCAGGACTGGGATGGCATGTCCCCCCTTGGCACCAGGGCTGCTCTGGGTGGCACCAGGGCTGGCAGGAGCTCTGGGGCTGCATCCCTGTGCTTGGGGTGAGGGTCCTGGAGCCTGGCGAGCTGGGGAGCTGCTCAATTGCTTATCCAAATGTCATTAAAAATGCAAATGGGCTCTTTCAGCGGGACGGAGCTGCATTAAGAAGTAGGGCACGTTGTAAGCATTCATGAAGTCCCGCTGGCCTGCAGGGACGTGGACGGGCACAGGGAGCCAGGAAAGCCCTTTGCAGGGCTCCACGAGAATAAACCAGCTCCTCTGCTCTCCCCTGCCCTCCTCCCCTCGAGCTGCCAGCCCAGATAACCTTCTCACAGAGCCAGTGGTGTGTGATTGCTCAGGACTGCTCCCCACCAACAGCAAACTCGCTCCCTGGGCTGATGGAGCTTTTTAGGACAGCACAAGGCAAAGGCTTCAGCCACTTTGTTACAGCAAAATTCACATAAAGGATCATTTCTTTTAAAATAAGGTAAAGCATGGAGCAGGTCTGATTTCCTCCTCCCCAGCAATGTGTGTTTTAAAACCCTTCCCTTCATGTGATCCTGCAGGTAGTGTCTGATTTCACCTTCCCTGCTGACCTTGGCCAGGGCTGCTGCTCCTGTGTCCCAGCTCTCCACCAAGGCCATCACCTTGAGCAGCTTCCTGAGCTCATCCCACACACTGCTGCATCCCAGAGCCTCCCTGGGGACAGCTGGGGACAGGGACAGAGAGATCCCTGGGGACAGGGACAGAGAGATCCCTGGGGACAGGGACAGACAGATCCCTGGGACAGGGACAGACAGATCCCTGGGACAGACAGATCCCTGGGACAGACAGATCCCTGGGGACAGGGACAGACAGATCCCTAGGACAGACAGATGCCTGGGACAGGGACAGACAGATCCCTAGGACAGGGACAGACAGATCCCTGGGGACAGGGACAGACAGATCCCTGGGGACAGGGACAGACAGATCCCTGGGACAGGGACAGACAGATCCCTGGGACAGACAGATCCCTGGGACAGACAGATCCCTGGGACAGGGACAGACAGATCCCTGGGACAGACAGATCCCTGGGACAGGGACAGACAGATCCCTGGGGACAGGGACAGACAGATCCCTGGGACAGAGCTGCCCACTCCTCCCACAGCAAGGTGACTCCTCCAGCTCTGCGCCTCCTGTCTGGCAGCATCAATAAACCCTGCTCTGAGCAGCTCTGAGCAGCTCTGGCTGGAGCAGGGGCGAGCAGGCACAGTAAATCTGCGTGTTGGAAATGTTATTTTAATATTCACCCGTGGAGCATCGAGCACGGTGCCAGGAGCAGGAGCTCGGTGCCAGCTGCAGCCCTTGGAGTGCCCTGGAGCTGAGGTGCTGCTGTGCAGCCTGGCAGGACCCAGGGCCCCTTCTCCGGGCAGCAGAGCCAAGCAGAGCCATGAGATGCCCTCCCCTGCCCGTGCCCGGGGCTGCAGCTGCCAGGGCAGTGCTGAGGGGTTCTGCTGCTCTGCTGCTGCTGCCAAGGCTCTCAGGGAAGTGAGCATCCCTCTCCTGGCTGGGGCCCAGCAGAGCAGCAAGCATCCTCCCTCCTTCCCTGCCTCCCTGCCTTCTCGTGCCCTGCCAGGTGCCCAAGCCCCCGGTGCAGCCAGGCTGGGCTGGCAGTGGGGGTGAGCCCTGTGCCAGGGCTGTGCCAGGGGCTGCCTCAGTGGGAGCGTGAGCACCAGGGAAAGCCAAACCCTGAGCAGGAGCTGGGGCTGAGCATCCTCAGGGTGGCCCAAGGCTTGCTGTGCCGTGCCATGCCATGCTGTGCCATGCCATGCTGTGCCAGGCCATGCCGTGCCCTGCTGCAGCCCTCCCTCCCTGCAGCTGCTGTTTCCTGCACAGGAAGTGACAGCGTTTCTTATCTTGGCAGCTCCCTCCCTCCCTCCCTCCCTCCCAAGAGTTTTAGGGCTCAGTTTAGGGCTGAGCAGGGTGACAGCAGCAGAAGGCTGTGGGTGCTCCCCCGTGCCTGGAGTGCTCCATCCCCTGTGCAGGGCTGTGTTTTGGGGGAATCTGACTGCAGGGAAGGGCTGGGTTGTTGCTGGAGCAAAACTGGGAGGGATTGCAGCTCTGTGCCCAGCTCTGTCTGTGCCTGATGTATCCCTGATGTACGCCTGATGTGTGCCACCCATCCATCCATCCATCCATCCATCCATCCATCCATCCATCCATCCATCCATCCATCATCCATCCATCCATCCATCATCCATCCATCCATCCATCCATCCATCCCCCATCCATCCATCCATCCATCCATCATCCATCCATCCATCCATCCATCCATCCATCCATCCATCCATCCATCCATCCATCCATCCCTCCATCCCTCCCTTCTCCTTGGCTGTGGCCCTGCCCTCTCTCCCCATCTCTGCTGTTTGTTCTCATGCTATAAGGCCCGTGTTTGACAAATGGTTTTTTTCCCTGTGCTGGAAGTTTTCCAGCCCGTTGAGATTTTCCTGTGCTGTTTTTCCTGCTCTCCTCTCTCCCTGTCTGTGGTGGGAGGCAGCGCTGCAGGCTCGGCTGTCCCAGGACAAATCCCGTGGGAGTTTCCTCAGAGCACAGGCTGGGCCTGGAGCTGCAGGAGGGACAGGAGGCAGCAGTGGGGAGAGGCTGTGGCTGCAGCAGGGCTGGGAATGGTCTCCTTTGCCGTTTCTGTGGGGGTTAGCAGAGTGTGTAAAGGATTCCAGGGTGCAGGGGGTGCAGGGGGCTGGGGGTGCAGGGGGTGCTGTGAGTTCTGGGGGTTCTGAGAGTGCTGGGGGGGGCAGAGGGGGCTGGAGGGGCTGGGGGGTGCAGGGGGAATGGGTTTGCAGGGGGGCTGGGGGTTCTGAGATTGCAGGGGGTTCTGGGGGTGCTGGGGGTTCTGGGGTTCTGAAATTGCAGGGGGTGCTTGGGGGGCTGGGGGTGCAGGGAGTGTTGGGAGTGCTGGGGGTTCTGGGGGTGCAGGGGGATGCTGGGGTTCTGACATTGCAGGGGGTTCAGGGAGTGCAGGGGGTTCTGATATTGCAGGGGGTGCAGGGGGTTCTGACATTGCTGGGGATTCAGGGGGTGCAGGGGGTGCAGTCCCCAGCCCCTGTGGCCCCCCAGAACCCCCTGATCTGCAGAGCCCTGGGCACACGCTGCCCGTACAGGTGTGCCAGAGCCCTGGGGCTGGGGCTGTGCCGTGCAGCTGCAGGGGGGGCTGCAGTGACATCCAGCAGCAGCACAGAGGGACAGGGAGCATCCCGAGATGGGCTGAGGGCTCTTTGCTCAGTGCTGTGCACAGGAGCTGGGCCATGCAGGAGCTGCTTGTGCCCAAAGTGCTGCCAGGGCACGTTGGGACCGGGAGGGATCTTTGAGACCCCAAGTTCATGCCAGGGGCTCCTGTGCTGGGCTGGGGGTGTCCCACAGAGGGGTCACAGTCAGTGCTTGGGGCTGGGAAACCAGGGCTGTGCACGGCCACAACTGCAGCACCAAATACAAAACTGCAAATAAATAAAAACTGCAAATATCTGCAACACAACACCAAATAAAACCCCTCTGGAGGCAGCTTCACCTTAGCAGGGCCCTGGCTAATTGATGCTTTCACTTGTAGTTGGATCGAGCTGTTCACGTTCCTGGGTGTTCAGGAAACCCTTCAAACATTGTTTGGTGTGTGCAGAACAAGCCCTCCTAAGATGCTGCCAGCTGAAAATAGGCCTGAGGCAGCAGCAGGGAAGTCATTACTCTTCATATCGGACACAAAAAAATACGTTTCTGTTGTGTTCATGATTATTTTTGTTTTCTGCACTTCCTGGAAAGCAAAGGGACCATGCGGTGTGCTGGTTTTTTTTAGAAATGCAGAGGGGAGCAGGATTACAGCCCGTGCTCTTGAGCAGTGTACAAATCCCTCCCAGCCCTCGCTGTGCAGAGCTCTGGGCTCACGCTCTGCTCCAGGTGGGGTTTTGTCCAAAGAGCTGAAATTGTTCACACCTGGGGGCTGGGGTTGGACCCCAGCTCTGGGCTCACTGGTCCCTCTGGAGGCCCTGGCAGAGCCCCTTTGGAAGGGCACCCAATCCCCTGACCCTGCAGGGTGTCCCTGTGCCAGGCTGGAGCCACCTCTGTGGTTGTGCCCTCTGGCTCTGGCCAGTGACACCGGTGACACCAGTGCAGGGACAGCTGGGTGGGCACCAGCTGCAGGCACAGCTGGAGCTGGGACCCTTTGAGGGCTCAAAGACTTCACCAGCCTGATGTTCCTGGCCTGTTTGGAGGTGCAGGCAGTGCCCCTGGGCAGTGCCACCTGGGCTCTGCTCTGGAAATTAGACAGTGCTCAGAACAGCCAGAATTAAGGGGGATGGAGGGGGGGATGCAAGGGAGAAGATGTCAGTGAAGTTCCCCTCTCTGTCTTGGAGATAAGCCACAAAATCCAGCTTTAAGTGAGTTGCATTATTAGCACCTTGGGGACTGGTTTATCTGCCTGGAACAGGATTAGTGCTCTGTGACAGAGGAACGGCTTCAAAGCAGGGGCTGGGGGCTGTGGGACCCGCCTGGGGTTATCTGAGCTGGGCTGCCCTGTGCCCACCCAGCCCTGTGCCCGCCCTGCCCGCCCAGCCCTGTGCCCGCCCTGCCCTGTGCCCACCCTGCCCTGTGCCCTGTGCCCACCCTGCCCTCTGCCCACCCTGCCCACCCTGCCCTGTGCCCTCCCTGCCCTCTCCTCGGGATCCTGCCCGGATCCCTGCCCATCCCCTCCCTGCTCTCAGGAGCCTGACCTGCAGTTTCAATTACAATATTAAATTACCAGGTCACCAGAGTCAAAGTAGGCTGCCAAGTTTTTAATGATCTTCTCTTTCTTCTCATGTGGAGTTGGGTTTTTGTTTTTTTTTTTTCCGAGCCTCCTTTCCATCTCTGCACTTTTAATTGAGACCATCTGTAATTTAACACATCGCCACAGTTGTGTAACTGGTGCAGGGTTTTAGGAGGACTCGGTGCTCATCCTCAGGGACTGCAGCAGCTTTCCACTGGCTTCCAGTGCCTTCCTAAGAAACCCAGAACTAATTGCCAGGACCGTTTAATCTGCTCCCTCGGGGCTTTGATTAATCACTCAGTGCTTATTCCTCATCTCTGCTGCTGCAGGAGCTGAGGGTGTCGTGGTGGGCTGGGGCTGGTGTGGGCTGTGGGTGAGTGGAGCTGCTGCAGGCACCAGGGGTGTCCCCAGGGATGTCCCCAGGGATGTCCCCAGGGACCAGAGCCCGGCCCTTGGGGTCAGATGTGGGCTCACAGGGTGTCCCTGCCTGTCCCTGCCTGTCTGAGGTGCCAGCCCAGTCTGTCCATCAGTTCTGCATCTCAGGGGCTTCTCCTCTGCCTGAGCCTGGCCAGCCCCTGCCTGTCCCTCCTCTCCCATCCCCAGTGTCCCTGCTTGCCCTGGCCCTGGTGGCCCCAGGTGTGGGGCTGTCCCCTCCAGCCCAGCGTGTCCCTCTCACCCTGCCAGCCCCCTCGGATCACGGGGCTTCCAACCCAGGCCTTTAGGAACGAGTTAGGAGGGGTTGGTAGCATGGAAAGGACCAAATTCCAGCTCTGAAAGCTCCGTGGTGGTGCTGCTGCAGTGTGAGTGGCTGTGATGGGGCACTGGGGGCAGCTCCTTCCCCTCCTGCTCCTGCAGGGCTCCTGTGGGGTGGGAGCTGCCCTGTCCTGCCCCAGGCATGGCCCTGGGCAGTGATAGAGGTGCCTGCAGGGGACGGTGCCTGCTCCTGGCTGGAGCTGCCCCCAGCCCTGCCTCTGGTTTTGGGGAGGGGGTGATGGTGCCTGCATGCCCCGGGACCACCCCACCCTGCCCAGCCCCTCTGAGGCTGCTCCAGGAGCTGCTGGTGCTCTCCCCATGGCTTCTGTGGTGGGGGGACAGGGCCAGGCACCTGCAGGGGCTGGGGACACGTGGAGGGGTAGAGTGTAAGGAATAGTGTGGAGGGTTTCACACTCGAGGAGTTGCAGTTGTTCCAATTACTGAAGATTAGGAACAGGCTTGTTTTTAACGAGTTACAGCTGTGTTTGATGATGATGAGAGCTATAGAAGAGTGGGTTAGCTGGGTGAGGAGATGAGCTGCAGTTTCTTGGCTGTGCTGTGAAGAAGAAGGAGTCAGTGCTGTGAGGAGCTGCCCATGAGAAATCACCCAGAAGGTTTGGGACTTTTGCAATAAGATACCAACAGGGGCAGGGCAGGGCAAGAGCTGTTCCCCCAGGGATGTTGGGATGCTCTGCCCACTGCTCCCAAGCAGCTTTTTGGACCCAAACAATTTGGAGAGGAAGCAGGAGCTGCATTTGTGGCATGCCCTGGGTGGAGGAGCCACATCCAAATGTGGCACAGGTTCCTGTGCCAGCAAGAACCACAGAGCCTGGGGCAGTCCCTGTGCCCTGCAGCCTGTCCTGGCCCTGCAGTGGCTCTGGGTGCTGCTGGGTGAGGGTCTGTCTGTGCAGGGTGAGGGTCTCTGTGCACGGTGAGGGTCTCTGTGCACACTGAGGATCTCTCTGTGCACACTGAGGGTCTCTGTGCACACTGAGGCTCTCTCTGTGCACACTGAGGGTCTCTGTGCACACTGAGGATCTCTCTGCACACCGAGGATCTCTGTGCACGCTGAGGATCTCTGTGCACACCGAGGATCTCTCTGTGCACACTGAGGATCTCTCTGTGCACGCTGAGGATCTCTGTGCACACTGAGGATCTCTCTGTGCACACTGAGGATCTCTCTCTGCACACCGAGGATCTCTCTGTGCACACTGAGGATCTCTGTGCACACCAAGGATCTCTCTGTGCACAGCAAGGATCTCTCTGTGCACACTGAGGATCTCTCTGCACACTGAGGATCTCTGTGCACACCAAGGATCTCTCTGTGCATACTGAGGATCTCTCTGTGCACACCGAGGATCTCTCTGTGCACACCGAGGATCTCTCTGTGCACGGTGAGGATCTCTCTGTGCACACTGAGGATCTCTGTGCACACCAAGGATCTCTCTGTGCATACTGAGGATCTCTCTGTGCACACCGAGGATCTCTCTGTGCACACCGAGGATCTCTCTGTGCACGGTGAGGATCTCTCTGTGCACACTGAGGATCTCTCTGTGCACACTGAGGATCTCTCTGTGCACACTGAGGATCTCTCTCTGTGCACACTGAGGATCTCTCTGCACGGTGAGGATCTCTCTGTGCACACTGAGGATCTCTCTGTGCACACTGAGGATCTCTCTGTGCACACTGAGGATCTCTCTGTGCACACCAAGGATCTCTCTCTGCACACTGAGGATCTCTCTGTGCACACCAAGGATCTCTCTCTGCACACTGAGGATCTCTCTGTGCACACCAAGGATCTCTCTCTGCACACTGAGGATCTCTCTGTGCACACCAAGGAGCTCTGTGCACACTGAGGATCCCTCCCCAT
>CM019916.1:16327912-16487912 GCA_009764595.1 Geothlypis trichas
CCCACTGCTGTGCCCCTGTCCCACTGCTGGGTAATCCCTGTCCCACTGCTGGGCACCCCTGTCCCACTGCTGTGCCCCCTGTCCCACTGCTGGGTAACCCCTGTCCCACTGCTGTGCCCCCTGTCCCACTGCTGGGCACCCCTGTCCCACTGCTGGGTAACCAATGTCCCACTGCTGTGCCCCCTGTCCCACTGCTGTGCCCCCTGTCCCACTGCTGGGTAACCCCTGTCCCACTGCTGTGCCCCCCTGTCCCACTGCTGGGCAATCCCTGTCCCACTGCTGTGTCCCCTCACTGTCCCACTGCTGGGCACCCCTGTCCCACTGCTGGGTAATCCTTGTCCCACTGCTGTGTCCCCAATGGGGGTGTCCCTGCCCACGGTGCTGCTCTGTGTCCCCAAACCCTGCATGGCCCCACGTTGTCCCCGTGCTCTCCCTGCCCTTATGTACACACAGGCACAGGGATGTCCCTCCCTGGGTTTCCGTTTCTCTCTGTCCCTGGGCGCTGGCAGGGTCACAGTGGCAGGGTCACACTGGCAGGGTCACACTGGCAGGGTCACAGTGGCAGGATCACACTGGCAGGGTCACAGCAGTGTTGGAGTCTCTCTCTGTGGGGCTCCAGGTCCTCCTTGGGCTGCTCTCATGCCTGCCCTGGGTGCTGCTGGCTGCAGTGCCCCAGCCGGGCTCTGCTGTTTCACAGAGGGCTGGATCCCTGCTGGACCTGCTCTCCTGTATTTGTGGTCAGTGTGGGGACATCAATCCTTACCCATCCTCCCAGGCCAGCTCAGAGCCCAGGGATGCTCTGTGTGCTCACTGCAGCCTCCCTGTCCCTCTGCCCTTAACAGCCTCCTGCAGCTCTGCTTTTCCTCTGCTTTACAGATACCCTGTCCCTTTGGGGACCCTTTTGGTGCTTGGAAAATCTCTGCTTTCAGGGGGAACATGGAGTGGGAGCTCCTTTGGTGGAGAGTGCTGGGTGCCTTTATCTCTGCTCTGTCTCTGTGCCTCTCTGCTCCAGCAGCTTTTTCCCTCCCACAGCTCCTTTCCTGATCCAGCTGGGATGGAACAGCCCTGTGGTGGCTGGGCAGAGCCCCTCAGCCCCAGGGATGCTGGCCTGGAGAGCCTGCCCTGCCCGTGTTTGGGGCTGATGTTTGCATTTCAGGCAGATGTTCTTCCCCAGGCTCAGTGCTGGCAGTGGTGCCTCTGCAGGGAGCTCATGGTGTGTCCTTGGCTGGGAGCTGCCCTCACAGTCTGAGCTGTGCTCCTGAGAGGGGCAATGTGCTGCTCTCCCCCTGCCTGGGATGGGCAGCACGGGGGGCTGGGGGCTGCCTGCTGCTTTCCTTGGAGGGGAGGGACCCTTCAGGGCACGGAGCGTGCAGGAGCAGCACCTCTGGGAAAGCTGCACCTGGGATAGCAAAGCATCAGCAGTGTGGAGTGCTTGGGGCTGTCTGTGCCCCATGATTTGCTTTCTGGGGCTGGGGTCTGACCCTTGTGCCAAGGGCAGCATCACTGGCAAAGCTGCACCTTGGATATCCAGCTATCAGCAGTGTGAGGGTGTTTTGGGATGTTTGTGCCCCCATGATTTGCTTTCTGGGGCTGGGGTCTGACCCTTGTGCCAGGGGCAGCATCACTGGGAAAGCTGCACCTGGGATAGCAAAGCATCAGCAGTGTGGAAGTGTTTTGGGCTGTCTGTGCCCCACGATTCACTGCTGGGGCTGGGATCTGACCCTTGTGCCAGGAGCAGCATCACTGGGAAAGCTGCACCTTGGATATCCAGGTATCAGCAGTGTGGAGTGTTTTGGGATGTTTGTGCCCCCATGATTCACTGCTGGGGCTGGGGTCTGACCCTTGTGCCAGGGATGCTGAGGTACAAGGGGGGATCCCCGAGCTCCAGCTGTGGAGGGATCCTGGTCCACACCTGGATTCACTGGAGGGGCACCATGGGGTAGTTCTGCACAGGTCTCCTGAGCCCATAGCTGCTGCCACCTCCCAGCTCTGTGCCCATTTCCCAGTGAAGCTGCTGCTGCTGTGCCCCCTCTGCCATCTGTGTCCTCCTGAGCAGGTCCCCAGTGTCACTGCCAGCCCTGGGCAGGGGCACAGCGTTGGTGTTGGTGCTTTACACTGAAAAACAACTGAATTCCATCTAGAGCACTTTCTTACTGCTCTGCTGCTTTAAACTGTGCAAATCTTGTCCTGTTTGAAATGTCTCCTTCCCCTAGAGATGCCTGTGACACCAGCCTGGGAGGGAGGGGGCTCTAAGCTGCGGCTGTCGCTTCCCCCAGCGCCTGGCACCCGGAAAATTCCCTGTTTGATAGGACAGGGAGATTAACAGCAGCTGATTTGGGATTTAGGGAGGATTAAGACAACTCAGGTACCTGCTGATAGCTGATATTTCTCCAGCAGTGCTGGAAAAAGCTGTTCCTTTGGTGGCAGCACAGGGCAGAGCAGGGATGGCAGTGGGGCTTGGCCACTGCAGGGAGGGTCTGGGGGTGACAGGGATGTGTGCCCCAGTGTTTGTGAGCTGTGGGTGCCCTGGTGGCCACACCACGGCCAAGTGCTGCTGCACACGGGGCTGGTGCTGGCCTGGCTCCTCTCCTTGGCTTGGGTCCATTTTATTTTCCTCTTATTTTTTCCTAGTTAGCATCTGTAAAGGTCAGGCTGCAGTAATTGTCTGCATCCAGAGCTTCAAAACAAGGAGTAAGATGCAAATGAGGGCTGGGAGTCAGCCCCCAGCTGTCCCCAGCATTGCCCTTCTGCAGGGCATGCTCAGCCCTGGGGACAGCAGCAGAGCCACATCCACATTGTGTCCAGGCTGATTCTGCTCCTCAGAGGCACCCTGAGTCCATGTCTGGTGTGAATTGGGGGCTCAGCCCCCCACATTGTGCCCAGGTTTGTTTTTCTCCTCAGAGGCACTGTGAGTCTGTATTTGATGTGAGTTGGGGGCTCAGCTCAGTCCTGAAAACACCAGCCAAGGGCAGCAGAGCCCCATTGTCTCCAGGTTTGATTTGCTCCTCAGAGGCACTGTGAGTCTGTGTTTGATGTGAATTGGGGGCTCAGCCCCCCACATTGTCTCCAGGCTCGTTTTTCTCCTCAGAGGCACCGTGAGTCCATGTCTGGTGTGAGCTGGGGGCTCAGCTCAGCCCTGAGAACACCAGCCAAGGGCAGCAGAGCCCCATTGTCTCCAGGTTTGTTTTGCTCCTCAGAGGCACCGTGAGGCTGTGTTTGATGTGAATTGGGGGCTCAGCTCCCACATTGTGTCCAGGCTCGTTTTTCTCCTCAGAGGCCCTGTGAGTCCATGTCTGGTGTGAATTGGGGGCTCAGCTCCCAGATTGTGTCCAGGCTCATTTTTCTCCTCAGAGGCACTGTGAGTCCATGTCTGGTGTGAGCTGGGGCTCCCCAGCCCCTCCTGGTCCCCCCGTGCCCCTGCTGCAGCAGCCACAGCTCCTCTGGCCACATCCCCAGTTTGGGGTGGGGGCTCAGGGGTCCTGGGGGGCTCTCGGTGCCTGCCCAGCGCTGCTGATGGAGGGGGGGATGCACAGCCCTCCCCAGAGCTCCATCATCCCCTCTGACAGCAGGGGATGGAGGCTCCTGGCCGCAGCTCAGAGCCAATTCCTCAATTCCCAGGAGCTCCTGTGCTGCTTTGTGCTTGATTAACCTTTATCACAGAGTCAGGAACAAGACAGATCAGGGGCTGCCTTGTCTTTGGTGCTTCTGACGTGGGGCTCTGCTTGGCTGCTCCCTGCTCTGGCTGCTGCATAACAATTCCTTTCCTGGGTCTGCAGTTACCCTGGCAGTGTTTACACCTCCCTGCTCTCCCTGTCTCTCGTTGAGATAATTATTGTTTTTGGTATCTAATTACTCCTTTACTTTACATAAAGCCTGGTGATTTGAAAAGTCTCGTTTTGAAAGCACTGAAATCACACAGCAGAGCCCAGGATTATTCACAACAGCATGGGGGGTTAAAAAAAATTGGCTTTTAATCTAATAATTTTTAATTGCATAAATGAATTTCCCCCTAACTGCTCGGAGGTAATTAATATTGAAAGGCCACTTACAGACCTGGATGTGTAAAAGCACCAGCTCCATGCACAGGGGTTTGTAGCCTCAGTTCAGCCTGTACTGGGTGAGTTCTGATGTTTGCATAAGTGATTTCCTAATTAGCTGGGATTTAAGGATTGAGGGGCTGACATTGGGCAGGTGGATGTGCTGAGGTTAAACACCTCAGGTAATCCTGTCAGGATTTGCTCTGAGCCCCAGGGCCCTTAAAGATTTTGGGATTTCCCAGACTCTTCAGCCTCTGTTTTCAGTGTATGAGGCAGAATGGCTTTTCCCTAGCAGAGGGATGGTCCCACACCAGGAGCCTTGCAGTGGATGCTCCCTTGGAGAGCAGCAGGGATAAAGGGATGAGCTGCAGCACCCCAGACTGAGCCAGACACAGGGAAAGGCACCCCAGAGCAGCACAGGCACCCCTGAGCAGCACAGGAACCCCTGAGCAGCACAGGAACCCCTGAGCAGCACAGACACCCCTGTACAGCACAGGCACCCCTGGGCAGCACAGGAACCCCAGAGCAGCACAGGAACCCCAGAGCAGCACAGGCACCCCTGGGCAGCACAGGCACCCCTGGGCAGCACAGGCACCCCAGAGCAGCACAGGAACCCCAGAGCAGCACAGGAACCCCAGAGCAGCACAGGAACCCCAGAGCAGCACAGGAACCCCAGAGCAGCACAGGAACCCCAGAGCAGCACAGGAACCCCAGAGCAGCACAGACACCCCTGAGCAGCACAGGAACCCCAGAGCAGCACAGGAACCCCAGAGCAGCACAGGAACCCCAGAGCAGCACAGGAACCCCAGAGCAGCACAGGAACCCCTGAACAGCACAGGAACCCCAGAGCAGCACAGGAACCCCAGAGCAGCACAGGAACCCCAGAGCAGCACAGACACCCCTGAGCAGCACAGGAACCCCTGAGCAGCACAGGAACCCCTGAACAGCACAGGAACCCCAGAACAGCACAGGAACCCCAGAGCAGCACAGGCACCCCTGAACAGCACAGGCACCCCTGAACAGCACAGGAACCCCAGAGCAGCACAGGAACCCCAGAGCAGCACAGGCACCCATGGGCAGCACAGGAACCCTGAACAGCACAGGAACCCCTGAGCAGCACAGGCACCCCTGAACAGCACAGGCACCCCTGAACAGCACAGGAACCCCAGAGCAGCACAGGCACCCCTGAACAGCACAGGAACCCCTGAACAGCACAGGAACCCCTGAGCAGCACAAGAACCCCAGAGCAGCACAGGCACCCAGAGCAGCACAGGCACCCCTGAGCAGCACAGGAACCCCAGAACAGCACAGGCACCCAGAGCAGCACAGGAACCCCAGAGCAGCACAGGAACCCCAGAGCAGCACAGGAACCCCAGAGCAGCACAGGAACCTCTGAGCAGCACAGGAACCCCAGAGCAGCACAGGCACCCCCAGTGTAGCCCCAGGGCTGTGTTGGGACCCAAATTCCCCTAAATGGGACTGCAGAGGAGCCCTGGTCCTGCCCAGGGTGCAGCAGGGAGCCAGAGCAGCCCCAGCAAGGTCAGGCTGGCCCAGGAGGGGCCTGCAAGGGCAGTGGTTGTGGCTGTGCCACAATTTGGGGCCAAACCCTGGGAAATGCAGGTGTCCAGCACCTCCCCTTGGTGTGGAGTGAGGGTGGGGAGGCAGCAGCATCCTCAGCTCCTGGTGGTCCTTGACTGCATCCCAGGGATCAATGGCAAATATTTGATTGTGCCTTTTGTCTCCGTTTGAAATCAAGCAGGGAGGTGATTAAATACAAGGCCATCTTTGGAGCTGACAGGTTTATTTCTGCAGCTCAGGAGGAAAAGCCATTCTGTGCTGGCTATAAATACTGGGCAGGACACACCGGGATTTATGTAAGATAAATTCCCACCCTCCCCCTTTCCCCAGGCACGATGGAGTGATGCCTGTACGTTAATGCCAGACTAAAATGAGCACAATTTTTCACTAGATGGCTTTAGATAAATGTAAAATTTCACATGGCATCTGTGTGCACCGAGCAGGAGCTCAGTTTGGGAGGCTGCAGGGAAGGTGCCCGTGCAGACAGTGACCTTTCCTGCCTGCAGCAGCAGGATGGAGCAGCAGATCCCCCCTGCTCCCCTCAGCCAGGGCTGGCCCAAACCTGCAGCCTGGAGCTCCCCTCCTCCGGGCCTGGGGCTGGGATGTGCCCTCTGGAAACTCAAAGGCAGATTTCAACTTTAAGGTGTTGAATTTACCCATCCATTTTATCTGCATCCAATCAGAAAGCCCATAAATTCCACACAGCAGGGCAGGAAATACCATGGGTAGATGCAACTTTTCAAATTTTCCATCCACATATTCTTCCCTCATTGCGTGATAGTGAGAAACCCTTGCTTGCCAATATGCATATTAAAATATATTTGTGCTTCCTATTCCAATAACTGGCAGCATCTCATCGGGATTAATTTTCCAGTCCTTCTGAGGGGGTTGCTGGTTTGGTTTATTTTATATTTTTATTTTTTTTCCCTAAGGCAGCAGATTTCTGTGTAGCCACAAGGCAGGCAGGGCTGTCAGACACAGCATGGGGGCTGCCCTGACTGTCTGCACTGGGCTCTGGGGGGCTCTGGGTGGGCACTGGGCTCTGCTGGAGCTGCCAGGGGGCTCTGTGGGGCTCTAGGTGGGCACTGAGCTCTGCTGGGTCCAGCCCTGCTGATCTCAGGCCTTGGGGAGCAGGAGCTTAACCAAGCCAGGCTAGAAATGTGAAGATGTGGTGTTACCAAGGCAAAGGTACCACGGTGCCCACACTGGAGGGCAGGAGCTGGGGTTAAATCCACTCAAACCTTGTCCCTCGAGCTTTGTGTAGGGGTTTGAGCAGAGCAAGGGTCTCCCTTGGTGCTGTAAGGACATTCAGGAGCTGCCATGGGAGCAGCCCATCAGAGGCTGATGGATATTCATGTTGTCTTCCCTGAAAGCTCTGAGCAGAGGAAGGAATTGGGAAACATCGACTTCTGCATGTATTTGTCATCAATATTTTATTACATTTAGTCTGATGTTTATTAAAAATGCAAATCTGTTTACTTAACAAATGCAAGTTAAATGCCCAGGAAAAATCGTGGCAGAGCTTGGAGCGTGTGCTCTCCCTGGGCAGGGGGAGAGGGGCCTGGGGCACTGGGAGCTGCTGCCTGAGCTGTGTGTGACAGGAGGGACAGTGGGCAGCCCTGTGCCAGCCTGGGGATGTGACATGGGGGTGACAGCAGGGATGGAGCCTGGGCTGGGCTGTGGGGATGTGACATGGGGGTGACAGCAGGGATGGAGCCTGGGCTGTGACTGTGGGGATGTGACATGGGGGTGACAGCAGGGATGGAGCCTGGGCTGTGACTGTGGGGATGTGACATGGGGGTGACAGCAGGGATGGAGCCTGGGCTGTGGCTGTGACCTGGCATCCCCCTGATCCCAGCTGCTGCTGCTGCTGTTGTTATTCCCTTAAATCGGGCTTTGCAGCCTGGGAAGCTACAGCACCCTTGTTTTGATTGCTAAGGAAATTAAATCAGGTTTTGGCACCACTGGGGACTGTGAGGCCGTGGACCATTGTGGTCTGACTGGGCTATAGGGAAGGGACAGCTCTGGGAGTCAGAACCATGGAATGCCAGCCTGGTTTGGGTTGGAAGGGATCTTAAATGCCCTCCAGTGCCACCCTGCCATGGCAGGGACACCTGCCCCTGCCCCAGGCTGCTCCCAGCTCTGTCCAGCCTGGCCTGGATGGGTTCTTTCCTCTCCTCGAGCAGGAGGAAACCTCTGAGCAGTCCAGGCTCGATGGAAACCCCCTGGGGAGGGGGGATGCCCTCGTGGGCAGGTGCCAGCTGTGTGTGGGCAGGAGCACCGTGAGCCATCACAGCCCATCTCATTCCTGCTGCGTGCATTCCGTGGCACAGCGGGGTTAGCCGGCCCTGGCCGTGCCATGCTGTGCCGTGCCATGCCATGCCATGCCATGCCATTGCCATGCCATGCTGTGCCGTGCCATGCCGTGCCATGCCGTGCCATTGCCATGCCATGCTGTGCCATGCTGTGCCATGCCATGCCATTGCCATGCCATGCTGTGCCATGCCGTGCCATGCCGTGCCATGCCGTGCCATGCCATGCCGTGCCATGCCATGCCATGCCATGCTGTGCCATGCCATGCCATGCCATGCCGTGCCATGCCATGCCATGCCGTGCCATGCTGTGCCATGCCGTGCCATGCCGTGCCATGCTGTGCCATGCCATGCCGTGCTGTGCCATGCCATGCCATGCTGTGCCATGCCATGCCATGCCATGCCATGCCATGCCGTGCCCCCGTGCCCCAGGTGTGCCGTGCCCCTCTTGCCGCGGTGCCACCCCCCCCCCCTGCCCGCCCCACCCACCTCGGTTCTCTTCTCCCCCCGTAGTGCGGACGCAATGCTGAAAACTTCGACCGGTTTTTCACCCGGCACCCGCCCGTGCTAACTCCTCCCGACCAGGAAGTCGTCGGGAACATTGACCAGTCAGAATTCGAAGGATTTTCCTTTGTTAACTCAGAGTTTCTTAAGCCTCGAGCCAAGAGCTAAGCTGCTGTGCAGATCTCATCCCCGCGTCTGCCGTCGGGTCCCGGCCGCTGTCGTGGTGACACATTCCATTGCAGAACTCGCATCCATGGGCTTGCTTTAGTTCCTTACTAGAGTGACCATGTCTCAAGTGTCTTCCTGGGTTTTGGGGTGTCCCTGGAGGGGAGTGATGTGCAAGAAGTGCTGCAAATGGGCTTTTGTAACGTTTTGTTTGGAGGAAATGGGAACAGCTCAGTGGGTGACAGAACGAAACGGAGACATGGTGACAACTGGGAGAAATCCCTTCATCATGTGCTTTAATTCCTGCTCTTTCCTTTTTCTAGTCTTTGAAATAACCATGAAAATTTAATATTTAGCCTTCTTAGCCTTAGTGGCAAGTAAGTGTTTTTAATGAAACCGTTCCCCGGAGTGTCTCTCCTCCCAAAAGCTCAGGAGAGCCAAGGTGCTGGTTCTGGCTCTGCTTTGGCCGTGTCCTGCTGTGTGTCCAGCCCCACCACAGCTCCTCTTCCCTGCACGGGTGCTTTGGGCTGGCTGGGTCCCCAGCAGTGGGATAAGTTATTCAGGAAAGCAGAGCTGCCCTTGGCAAAGGTTTCTCCTGATTGTGCAGTTTCTAAGTAGCATTTTTTAAAATCAAAGCAAACATCCCGTGGTAAATGGGGAATTTGGAAGAGCTGCCTCTGATTCCTTGGTCACCCTAGTAAACACCACCGACATCCATTCCATAGCAAAGCTTTTTCTTCTTCTCAAATGCCAAAGCCATTGATGGAGTTTGTTACCTGTGCTTTAAATGTGTCAAAAATGGTATTGACCCAAACGGGAGGTACTTAACTCTGACCAGTATTGTGAATTCTGATGAAGGGTGTAAAAAAAACTATGAAGGGTGTAAAAAATCTTATTTCAACGGGTACTTCTATCCTTCAAAATGGCCCAAGTTTTGTTTCTGGCATCAAAGGAAACACTTCAGGAAAGGTGAGTTTCTTTTGAAAGGACAACAATCACTCTGCTTCCTTTTATACCCTTGCAGATGTTCGTGGGCTGTCACTGTATCAATCTGCTTGATTTGTAACGTGCCAATTTATTTTTTTCTGATACCGATGATACAATAAAAAGTAAGAAAACCCGCCCCAGAAACCTGCCTGTGTCTGGCAATAACGAGTTTCTGCAGTTCATGCAGCTGATTCCTGCCGGCAGCCGGGGCTGGAAGCCGCCCTGGCTGCTGGGGGATGCTGGCTCAGTGGTGGCAGTGGAGCTGCACCTCATTCTTCCCTGTTTGTCCCAAAACTCCCAGCTGGGATGTACTGGAAGCATCATCCGGGAGGGAACGACTGCCCGCAGCCTCCTGCAGCAGCGCCCACTGCTCCGGGCTCCACACGGCCGGGGAAGGAGCTGGTGTGTGTGGGTGAGGCCAGGAGGGACAGCCTGGGGTGAGGACACGGCAGGAAGGACAGTCCAAGGTGAGGACACGGAAGAACAACAGTCCAAGGTGAGGACTTGGCAGGAAGTCACACCACAGCAGGAAGGATGGTCCGAGGTGAGGACACGGCAGGAAGGATGGTCCAGGAAGAGGACATGGCAGGAAGGATGGTCCAAGGTGAGGACCAGCAGGAAGGACAGTCCAGGGCCGGCACAGCTCATCCCTGGCAGTGCCCTGAGCTGCGGCATCGCCTCGCACTCCCCGAGCTGCAGAGCCTGGCGTGACTCATCCATCCTTCCATCCATCCATCCCTGCCGCTCTCCCAGGAGCACTTGGTGGAAGCGATTGGCACCTGCAGCTGAAGAGGGATTATGGGCTGCTGTGAACCTCCCTGCTGCTCTGGGAATCGGCCGCTGCCAAGCTGGGACACTGCAAGGTTGTTCCGAGGGGTCCCGACCATCAGCGGGAGCTGCTGGAGCTCTGCTGCAGGGAGGGGGCTCTGGGGAAGGACCCCCGCCCCTGGGCCAGGCAGAAAAGCTGCTCCAGGCCAGCTGTACCTGGGCACAGTGCCACGGGCAGAGGGACCCCGGCTGTCTGCCACACCGTGCCACCGTCACACCGTGCCACCACCACACTGTGCCACCACCACACTGTGCCACCACCACAGCACCTCGCTGTGCTCCTGCTGTGCTCCTGCTGTGCTCCTCGCCACCTGCCAGAGCCAATTCGCCCATCGCTGGAGGCACTGTCAGCCCTGATTGTCCCCTGCGCTCCCCTCTCTCCGTGAGACCTGCACAGCCGCTCCCTGCCTGCTCCCAGAGAGATTGTTCATCATCCTGACAGAGGCCAAATTGCCTCCAGTTCTGGCAGGATTCAAGGTAAGACTCCAGCAAACCCACACTTTGCTGTGCTCAGCCTCCAGCCACGGCCCCAAGGAGTGGGGGCTGCTGGGGAGGGCAGTGCAGGGGAGTGGGCAGCCCTGAGCCCCCTCCCGGGCACATTGCAGCCTCTCCCAGAGCTTTCTGCTGCCCAAAAGCAGCAGCAGGAGGTTTTTCCCACTCCAGGGCTGGGGACCACCGTGGCAACCTGCACCAGATCACATGTGGATGTGTCATTCCCTTTGCAGCATCCCAAAGCTTTCCTGCTCAGGAGAAGCTCCTGGCCTGGTAGGACAGTGCTGTCCACGTTGCTTTGGATGGATGTGGCCTTCAGGAACCACGTGGAGAACCCTCCAGCAGCCTTGGGCAACTTTCCACAGAGAGACCCCGAGCACAGCCACGGCCAGGGAGCACCCTGGGGCACCCTGCTGCCATCGAGGTGGGCTTGTCCTCACATTCCCACTGCTTCACCCTTTGCCTGCAGAACTCTGCACCTGAAGTTGATCCCTTCACCCTGTCTGCTCCCTGCTCCTGCTCTGTGCCCCCAAATCCACATCTCCTTCCTTCTCTGTGGTGGAACGAGGAGCCCTGGAGGGACCCTGGTGCCCGGCTGGGAGCTGCAGACACCGGTGTCCTAGGGAACATCTCCCTGTGCTCACAGCCTGACAGCACAGCCACCACCTGCCTCTTCTGCCTCTTCTGCTTCTCCTCTCTCGGCTCCTTGAACTCCATCCAGACCTGTTTTCTTCCCACCTCGTCTCTGCTCCATCGTCCTTGGCTTTTCCTGACCTTCCTCCCCAAGGGAAGCCATCCTAACGTGATGTCTGCAGGGGCAAGTGGAATCTGCAGCATCCCTGAGGTCCTGATGTGCTGCTGGCTCATCTCCCAGCGCTCAGTCCAGCTGCAGTGTGGTGCCCCTGGCCTGTCCAGGCTGGCAGGAAGACCTGGCTCTGTGTCCTGGCCGTGCTCCTGCTCAAGGCATGAAGGTGCCCCAGCGGGCCAGGAGGGGCTGCAGGGAGGACACAGCATCTGTCCTGCCAGGTCCTTCCCCAGAAGAGCACTGGGAGCTCAGCCATGGGGGTGGAATGGGGTGCAGGACCTGAAGGCCCCCCACAGTCACTTTCCTCAGTTCAAGCTGGCAGATTAATCCAGGGTTGGAAATCCTGGTGCAGCAGAGCCCAGCGAGGACCTGGCATGGTGGGGCCACACTTCAAAGGCAAAGTCTGGGGAAAATGGAAAACAAATACAGTTTCTGTATGGCTGGCAGGGTCCTACCTGTGTCACAGCAGGGGAAGGTCACCTCCAGCAGGGAGTTGGGGTCTCTCCTGTATGGGGACATGGAAGAAGGGCTGGAGAAGCCTTCTGTCCCTGGTGGCTTTGGTAAGGAGGCAGAGCAGAGCCAGTGTCCCTCCACCACTGTGGGTGAAGGACCTGGGGTGCTTGTGCTGTACCCCCAGTGCTCAGTCACCCTCCAGCCGTGGCTGTGTCACCTCCCACAGCAGGACAGCCCCGAGGCAGGCGCTCTGTGATCTGCAGGGTTTGGAGGAGCAGCCCACGCGCTGCCGGCGCTGGCTCCGCAGTGCTGATAGCAGGTTCCCAGTGCTAATCCTGACACTAACGTCCTTTTTTTCCCTTTTTTGGCTTGGGTGTAGCTGCAAAGTTGTTCTCCTTAAGAAATTGCAAGGAGAAAATGTTGCATATGTGGAATTTTCCTTCTCAGATGTTTTGAAGTGCTGTGTGTTTTCTCTCTGTACAACCCTGGAGCAAATCACATCCTCCATCAATGAACCAGTGTTGCTTAACACCATATCACGGCATCATTCAAAAATCAAGCTTAAAGCAGAAAGAGCTCTTACAGCTGATTATTTTGTGCAAATTTTGACATGGTAGTGACTGTTGCTGCCATTTTGAGGCATGTTGCTTCCTCCAGGCTCCTTCCTCCTGTGCAGTGCCGAGCTCTGGTTGCAGTGGGGATTCTGCGTGCTGAGAACTGCTCCGTGCTCTCTCTCTCCCGCAGCAAACAGGACAGGAGGGATGCTCCCTTCCCACCACGGCTCTCACCTGTCCCTCTGTGTCCTGCTCGTGTGTCTCAGGCGTGCTAAACTGGTGTTCTCCTCTTCCTGCTGCTGGTGCAGGGCTGCTTCTGTCCTACAGGGCTGTGAGCTCCTGCTCGGGGGCAGCTTGAGAAAGCGGCGTGGAGTGCTGGGACAGCACAGCTCCCTGGGGACAGCACAGCTCCCTTGGGGACAGTGCGACTCCTTGGGGACAGTGCAACTCCTTGGGGACAGTGCAACTCCTTGGGGACAGCACAGCTCCCTGGGGACAGTGCAGCTCCCTTGGGGACAGCACACCTCCCTTGGGGACAGTGCAACTCCCTTGGGGACAGTGCAACTCCCTTGGGGACAGTGCAACTCCTTGGGGACAGTGCAACTCCTTGGGGACAGCGTGGCTCCCTGGGGGACAGCTCCCCAAGGACAGCGTGGCTCCCCCCAGTTGCACCCTCGGGCGCTGTCACCTCTGGTGGTGCTGTCATGTCCCCTCTGGTGGCGCTGTCCCCTCTGGTGGCGCTGTCCCCTCTGGTGGCTCGCTCCTTCCCCAGATTAACCCTGTGCTTTCCGTTTAACAGAAGGACAAACGCGACACTTCCAACTTCGACAAAGAGTTCACCCGGCAGCCGGTGGAGCTGACGCCCACGGACAAACTCTTCATCATGAACTTGGACCAGAACGAGTTTGCTGGGTTCTCCTACACCAACCCCGAGTTCGTCATTAACGTGTAGTCGCGGCGCAGCCCTGTCCTCGCTGTCCCACGCCAGGTGGCCCTGTACATAGGACACTAGTCTTCCGGGATTAGCAGTGCAGACACACGTCCCCTCCCGCCCAACACGCCGGCCGCTTCTCCCCGGAGCCTCTCCGTGTCCGTGCCACTCGCTAGCTTGGCTTCCCTAGCCGGAGGTGTCCGGGGTGCCAGTTACCGGTCAGTGATACTTCTAGGAACTATAGTTGGTGGTGACTAATAGAGTTTTTAAACAGAAATATACCAAACCGCTACGGTCTCTGTAATTTTCGCAGCGGGACGCTGAGATCCCGGTGGCCCAGCTAGTCCCAAAGCGTTGCTGTGGAATGCTAAGCATGGTTGATCGCTTAAAGCGTTGTGCTGAAGCTTGCGATGAGTGTGAGCTTGTCTTAGAGGAGCCTTTTGTTCAAGACATGGATATATTTGATCAGTGTGGAAAAATCTGCTTCTAGACCTCTCTTTCCCAATGCATTGTCCATAGGGTCAGCCCAGCTCCCACCATCTGCCTTCCCTGCCTCGGGCATCGCGACTCCCAACCGCTCCCGTGCCAGTTCTTGTAAATCAGAGCAAACCTTTTTCTAAGTGAAAGGTGGGGGGTTTTTGTAACATCTGGAACAGTTTGCAGTTTTGATACGCTCCGTCAGCACTCGCATAAATCTTTCACAGGCGCTGTTGAGATGTAACAGCTCTGTAAAGGATATTAATATTCTGCCAAAACAAAACACATTTATATTCTTGGTTTACAATTTACCAACTGAAAACACGCCCAAGACCAAAGGGCTGCACTGAGGGCTATTTATAACGGAAACTTTTCTACTTTCCACCCTCTGCTATTCTCTTCCAGGCTCCAAACCCATGGATTTCACAGACATCTTGATTTCCCTGATTCCCACCAAATTCCTGGGGGTTTTAGTCAGTAATAATTTTTTTAAAATTCTGAGTGAGAAGAGATAATTCCAGCAGCTGCTTGTGAAGCAGAGCCGTGGCGTGCGGGAGGGCAGGGGCAGGCAGGAGCAGGAAGGAGGGAGCGAGGACAGGAGGGAGAAGGCTGGGGTGGGCAGGTGAGGGCAGGGGAGGAGGCAGGAGGGGCAGGAGAGATGGGGCAGGAGCAGAAAGGAACGGGCAGGAGCAAGGAGAGGAGGGCAGGAACAGGGAGAAGAGGGCAGGAACAGGCAGAGGAAGGCAGTAGCAGGCAGAGGAGGGCAGGAACAGGGAGAAGAGGGCAGGAACAGGCAGAGGAGGGCAGGAACAGGGAGAGGAAGGCAGGAACAGGCAGGAGCAGGCAGAGGAGGGCAGGAACAGGCAGAGGAGGGCAGGAGCAGGCAGGAACAGGCAGAGGAGGGCAGGAGCAGGCAGGAGCAGGCAGGAGCAGGCAGGAACAGGCAGAGGAGGACAGGAGCAGGCAGAGGAGGGCAGGAACAGGCAGGATCAGGCAGAGGAGGACAGGAACAGGCAGGATCAGGCAGAGGAGGGCAGGAGCAGGGAGAGGAAGGCAGGAACAGGCAGGAGCAGGCAGAGGAGGGCAGGAACAGGCAGAGGAGGGCAGGAACAGGCAGAGGAGGGCAGGAACAGGCAGGATCAGGCAGAGGAGGGCAGGAGCAGGCAGAGGAGGGCAGGAGCAGGCAGGAACAGGCAGAGGAGGACAGGAGCAGGCAGAGGAGGGCAGGAACAGGCAGAGGAGGGCAGGAACAGGCAGGATCAGGCAGAGGAGGGCAGGAACAGGCAGGATCAGGCAGAGGAGGGCAGGAACAGGCAGGAGCAGGCAGGAACAGACAGGAGCAGGGAGAGGAGGGCAGGATCAGGCAGGATCAGGCAGAGGAGGGCAGGAACAGGCAGAGGAGGGCAGGAACAGGCAGAGGAGGGCAGGATCAGGCAGAGGAGGGCAGGAACAGGCAGAGGAGGGCAGGAGCAGGCAGAGGAGGGCAGGAGCAGGCAGAGGAGGGCAGGAACAGGCAGGAGCAGGCAGGAACAGGCAGAGGAGGGCAGGAACAGGCAGAGGAGGGCAGGAGCAGGCAGGATCAGGCAGGAGCAGGCAGAGGAGGGCAGGAGCAGGCAGGCACTGCCCATCACAGACCAGCCAGTGGGTGACCCTGGCTGGCTGTTGGGTTGGCAGAGGCTGAGCCCCAGGAGCATCCCCCAGGCCCTGTCACCCCGCTCCCCTCACAGCCCAGAGGGGCTCACAGAACGCCAGGTGTGTTTTCCCAGCCAGCACTGGTTCTGCTGGATGCAGCCATTCCTCCAGGCCCCAGGGAAATGGGGGGGATTTTATCAATCATGAGGAATTCTACAGAGGAAATTCTAGTTTGTAGATCTTTTATAAACATGAAACTCGAGCTTTGGAAATTATTTTTTTCTTTTAATGATTCCTTGAGAACTAGAGGCTGCCAGCAGCTGAGGCGCTGTCAGGGGATGAGTGTCCCCTCCCTGTCACCCAGCCACGGGCACTGTCCTGTGCCTGCTGGGGGTGAGGGCTGAGCCCGTGGCCTCGGGTCCTGCCCCGGGCTGGAGGAACCCAAACCAAACCCAGAAAAACTGCAAATTGTGCCAGATCGAGGAGGGGGTTCACGAGGAGCTCTGCAGCAGGCGAGGCCCAGGGGTCAGGGGCTGGGGACTGCTGGGGGCTCCCCGAGCCTGGCACACCCTGAGGACATGGGCCATCCTCTGCAGACCACAGCTGTGTCAGAGCATGTGTGTTCCTGTGCCTCCAGACCCGCTGCTGCTGCAGAATCTGTATCCCTTCAATGCTGGATGTTTCTCATTTCCGTTCCTTTGGCTCTGAGGGCGCTCCTGGGTCTGTCAGGATGTGCTGGAAGGCCTCGGGGCTGAGGGGCACAATGCAGGAGCAGCTCTGGGCAGTCCCACCTTTCTGTCTGGAGCTGCTGTGGCTGTGCTGGGTGACACTGCTGCATGGAGCAGGCACTGAGCAAAGCAGGCAGCTTGGAGGGGCCTGCAGGGGAGCTGGGATGTGGCACCAGGGATGTGGCACCAGGGATGTAGCACCAGGGATGTGGCGCCAGGGATGTGGCATCAGGGATGTGACATCAGGGATGTGGTGCCAGGCAGCTTTGGAGGCAGTTTGGGATTGAGATCCACGCTCCAGGGTGAGCTTGGCCCATGCCAGGTCCCCTTCTCAGGACTCACACCTTGAGTATTGCTGACACTGCCCGTTCTTGCCACAGTTATTCCAGGACTGACTTCCAGATGTCCTGGGTCTGCTGTGGGGGGATGTACAGTGGGATGTGCTGGCCCTGCACAGACACTCCGAGCTGTGTGGAGTCCTCCAAGGAAGGGCAGAGTGACAGGGGTTGAGTCACTGTTTATGTCATTTGATGATTTAATCTTCACTGTTGGATGGGGAAAGCAGAGCTTTGGGAGGATGCTCAGAGCTGAGAGCCTGGCAGGTGCCCGGTGCCCAGTGCCCAGGTGATCCTCAGGTGTGTGGGGATAGCCCAAGAAATCCCTGCCTGGAGCTGCTGGGGATGCAGGGGAGGGCCCTCAGCTCTGGATTCAGAGGGACTGGCAGGGGTCCCCTGTGGCACAGGAGGGGCTGAGTTGGCAGGACATGCACAGGATGGCACATGCTGGCTTTGTCCCACCTGGATTACCCCCCAGTGCCACAGGTAAGTGGGCTGAGGCTCTCCCTGCTCAGGTGGATCAGACAGCTGCCCCTGGGCTGTGCTGAGCCCTCGGCTGCTGCTCTGGGCAGCTCCAGCCCCCGTTCCTGGTACAGCCCCTCTGGTTCTGGCTGGGAGCTGCTGCTGCTGTGCCCGTGTGCCCTGGCCGGGCTCTGAGCAGCCTGCTCGCCGTGAGAGCATCGCCAAAGGAGCTGTCGATGGATTTAACCCATTTAATGAATAAATGAGGGGGGGTTGTGCAGTGGGCAGCCCGGGCGGGCAGAGGGGAGGCGAGGGCAGGGCAGGGCTGTGCCCCGGAGGTTGTGAGCCCCAGAGCTGAGACCCCGGGAGGAGCCGAGGGCTGGGGCACAGCACACGGGGCTGGCCGTGCCAGGGGCTGGCACTGCACCGGGAGGGTGCCCAGGGCTGCTCCCACTGCCCTGCGGCAGGAGCAGCTGTGTGAGCACAGCCTCTGGCTCCATGCATGGGAGTGTCACCTGAGCTCTTTATTTCTGATCACATTCAAAGTGGCAATTAAAACAAGGAGGGAAAAAAAAAAAAAAAAGAAAAAAAAAAGAAAATGTTTATTGTTGATGAGTTTGTGTTTGTGAATTTGATTTCACCTGCAAGTATTTGATGACTTTTCTACATCCTAGACTACCTGCTGTGTGTTGTCAAACGGTTCTCATGAAGACCTCCTTTTAGATGGGCATATACTCTTGATTCAATTTGCTGCATGTATGAAAAAATAAAATATTTAATTTTAAAGAAACCCTGAGAGCTTGGCTTCCTTTGCCCATGAGACGGGGATCAGTCTGTGGGGTGGGGGTGTCCTGGGGCCGGGGTCCCCCGGAGGGGCCGCACCGAGTTCTGGCACGGCAGGAAATGCCGGGAATTTTCAGGGATTTGGTCAAAAACCGGCGCAGCTGCGCGGCCGGAGCTGGTCAGTGAGCGCGGCTGGCCCAGAGCGGGTCCCGGGGAGGAGGGGGCACCGAAAGGGGAGGGGAGAGGGTTAATTGCCAGCTAATTGCTCGTTAACGAGTTACTAAAGCTGCCGGAGAGGCTCCCAGAGCAGCAGCTGCAGCCCCTGGGACAGGGCAGGGCTGCGGGCACCGGAATGCGGGCACCGGGCAAGGCTGGGACATCGGGCAGGGCTGCGGGCACCGGGCAAGGCTGGGGAATCGGGCAGGGCTGGGGGCACCGGAATGCGGGCACCGGGCAGAGCTGTGGGCACCGGGCAGGGCTGGGAGCACCGGGCAGGGCTGCGGGCACCGGGCAAGGCTGGGGAATCGGGCAGGTCTGTGAGCACCGGAATGCGGGCACCGGGCAGGGCTCTGGGCACCGGGCAGGGCTGCGGGCACCGGGCAGGGCTGCGGGCACCGGGCAGGGCTGCGGGCACGGGGCAGCTGCAGCGCTGGGCGCTGGGCAGGGCGGTCGGAACCCTTTGGGATCCCCCAGCTCCCGCAGGGGCTCCGGGGGCTGTGGGGGCTCCTGGCCCAGCGCACCCCCAGCCCCTGCCCAGCCCCTGCCCAGCCCCTGCCCGGCCCGTCCGTGCCCGTCTCCATGGAGGAAATCCGCTTGTGTCCGTGTGGAACGGGCTGGGTGCGTCTGGAGGGGCTTCTCCCCCTGTCTTTGGGGGCGTTAGCCAAGATTTCAGCAAAATGGCCTCATCTCTGTCATCCCGTGTGACTGATGGTCACCAGGGACTCCCCAATTCACCTGGGGGTGGGAAAATGCCCGGCTCAGCCAGCCCTGGCACTGCGGGCACCCCCTGGCATCTGCTCCAGGCTGGGCAGCCCTGGGGGTGCCCCCGAGCCCCAGCCCTGCTCTCCTCTCAGCCCCCAACCCAGGACAGGGGTTTGGGGTGCCCTGGGCTGGGGTTTGGGGTGCCCGGGGCTGGGATTTGGGGTGGCCAGGACTGGGGTTTGGGGTGCCCAGGGCAGGGATTTGGGGTGCCCAGGGCGGGGTTTGGGGTGCCCAGGGCAGGGATTTGGGGTGCCCAGGACAGGGGTTTGGGGTGCCCAGGGCAGGGATTTGGGGTGCCTGGCTGAGCCCCTCCCCGGAGCTGTTGGAGCGCTCCTGCGCTTTGCCTCTCCTGGCTTGTGTAAGTGAAACATTTGGTTTTGTGACACTTTCCTTAATTATGGGAGCTAATGACAAAACCATTGTGACAAATGACTCAGCTTTTGATAGTGAAGTTAATTAATTCTGAAGTTAGCGCCTCCATTGGAGTATCTGGAGGAGCCCGATTAGAGGTGCGCTCACCCGGCGTGACGCGGGCGGCAGGAGCGCGGCTCCCCGGGCCAGGTGAGCCCTCCCCGGCCGCCAGGATCGCTGCCCGGAGCGAGGGGACTCGAGGCCGGCCGGGCATCCTGGCGCTTCCATCGCTCCATCCATCAGAGCGCCAGGGAACGCAGCGTCGTTCATGCTGGACCGAGTGACCAGCAGCGGCTCTGCGTTGGGCGCTGACCTTCAAGAGCGTCTCCCTGAAGCCATCTTTCATCTCTTTCATTTGCATTACAATCCTGTTTGCCTCATTATTCCTTATCCACTTCTTCTTCAAAGGATTTAAATCAAATCAATTAAATTGTGGCAGGCTGGAGCAGCAGTGAACCTTTCCTTGTGGCTCAGCGTGGTCCAGCTGGACCTGACTGCAGAATGGGTTTAATCTTCTGCTATTTGTTCTTTTATTGCCTCTGGGCTACCAGTGCCACAGATGCCTTTGTTCCCTGTCCGTCCTCCCTCCCATGCCAGGCAGGCACGCTCCATGTGCTGCTCTGTGTCTGACCTTGGGGAAGGGATTCTCTTCGGGAAGATGGGGAGCTGCTGGCCACGGAGGGGCTGTGGGAGCCCAGGGGCACTGCCACGATGCTGCTCCAGCCCTTTCCATCTCCGCTGCTTGTTCTGTGTGCCCAGGGAATGAAAGGACCATCACCAATGAAAGGAATCACTCAGGTTGGTGATGATCTCTAAGCCCATCGTGTTCAACTACCCCTGCAGCACTGCCGAGGCACCACTGCCCCCTGATCCCCTGTGCCCCATCTGCACAGCTTTCAAACCCCTCCAGCTGTGGGGACTGTGCCGCTTGGCAACCCTTTCAGTGAAGAAATCTCCCCAAATATCCCATTGAAACCAGAATCCCAGCTGTTTCCCCTTGTCCTGTCCCCTGTTCCCTGGGAGAAGGGACTGAGCCCCAGCTGGCTGCCCCTCTCTCGGGGGTCAGTGTCAGCACAGAGGGGGAAAGGCTGGAGGAACGTCCCCAGTGTGGGCAAACACCCGGATCTGGGCACCAGCTGCTGCAGAGCGGCCGCCCAGGCCCGGAAGGCGCGTGGTGCTGGCCCACACACGGCCACCCCTGCTCCCCAGCATCTCTCAGAATAAAGAGGCTTAATCAGAATGGATTTCTGTTCCTGCCCTGCTATTTTTATTGCTGCTCAACTGTCGGAAATCCAGCAGGGAGAGCAGAGCTGGTGGGGAATTGCTCCGAGCCAGCTGCTCGTGCCACGGGCCCTGCGGTGTGGCACGAGTGGCATCGCTGGCACCCCTGGCAGCTCCTCACACAGGGACAGCCCGGCCTCACCACTGGGGCCCTGCTGGAGCCAGGGGATTGCAGCCAGTGCTTCCAAAGCGGTGCAGATATAAATAATCCCCTCGTAGGAGTGGGGAAGGATGAACACATGTGCCCGAGGCTCTGGAGTCCCCATCCCCTCGCAGCCCCGGCAGCAGGAGAGTGAAGTGAGGGCTGGGCAGGGCTGGAGCACCTCCCTGCATCGCTAATGACCCAAACTCGCCTTGTCTCAGCCTCTCTTCCTTCAAGGAAAAACCTAATCCAGCTAGGGATTATTTCTGACTACTTACTTCCTGTCACTTTGCCAATTTAAATGCAGCAGAGCTTTCATCACTGGATTTGGGAGGACAAAGCCCAACAGATCTCAGGTTAGGACATTTTTGCCTGCAAGGACAGCTTTTTTCTTGCAAGAGTTGTACAATCTTTGCAGCGTGGGCTGGGTTTTTTATGTGTTTCCACTTTGCCCAGTGCAGGAGGGTCCAGGAGCAGGAGGATGATGATGGGCAGAGCAGGGAACAGGAAGAGGTGATGGAGATGGAGCTGGAGAGCCCAGGCTGCCCTGGTCAGGGCGCCAGGCCGTGACCCTGCAGGGTGAGTTGCAGAGCAGGGTACCAAGGTCACCAAATTCTCATTGGTCCCAAACCTCAGTGAAGCCCTGGGGAGGCCAGAGCCCTGAGCTCGCATCCCATTCATGGAGCACTGAGGGGCTGCAGGGGTGTCCCCACCTCCAGCCCCACAGGGGCCAACACGATCCGACACGGACTTTGCTTCTGTGTGAGCTCGCTTTGTTCAAAGCCTAGGAAACGGTACATGTGCACTCTGCTCACACCTACACACGCTGTGTTAAAATAACACAATTAAGGCTGCAAAATCCCCCACTCACAACGCAATTTGCAGCCCCTCAGCTGTGGGTGGGAGATATCTTTGCTGCCTCTGCGCAGGCCGGGGGCCGGGCAGGGCGCTGGCGTCAGGCGCTGCTGGCAGGGCTGGCAGGGCTGGCAGCATCAGGGGGGCTGTGAGGCAGGTGTGCCACAGAACTCGGCCTTTCCCCGTGCTCTGAGCCACCTGCACGGTGCCCACGGGACTGCTCAGGACCAGGGCCCGGGAAAAGCCATGAGGAGCAACTTTTTACACAGGCAGGTAGTGACAGGACAAGAGGGATTGGCTGTGAATTAAAAGAGGAGAAATTCACATTGGATACCAGGATGAAGTTCTTCCCAGTCAGGGTGGCACAGGGTGCCCAGAGCAGCTGTGGCTGCCCCTGCATCCCTGGCAGTGCCCCAGGCCAGGCTGGACAGGGCTTGGAGCAGCCTGGGACTGTGGAGAAGTGTCCCTGCCCATGGCAGGGGTGGCACTGGACAGGATTTAGGATTCCTTCCTGCCCAAACCATTCTGGGTTCTGTGATTCTCTGCCCAGTGTCCCAGTGCAGCCATGCCCAGTGTCCATCCCCATGTCCAGTCTGTGACACCAAGGTGTGACCTGGGAACCATCGTGTGCCTCTGCCAGTGCCACTCCCCAAAGCTGAGAAGCGACAACCCCTCCTCAAAAATGCCCAGAAGACCCCCTGTGATGCAGGGTGGAAGGGTGGGCGCTGCCGACCCCAGGCCCTGTGTCCCCACACCCCTCAGAGGGCTGTGTCCCCTCCCAGCTCCCAGCTCTGCCTCTCCAGATGGAAGCGCTGGGAAGCAGGAGCTGGAGCCGTGCGCCCAGAGCCTGGGCAGAGCCGCACCGCCTCCAGCCTGGCTGGGAAGCAGGCACGGGGCCCGGGGGGAAGCAGGGAATGAGGCAGGGTGATCCACAGCCAGGAGCCCGCGGGAGGCGGCGGGGCAGCGACCAGCGCGCCCTGCCTGGGGAGCGGCACAGCCCTGACTGCAGGGTGAGGAGCGGCTGAATTTCCGCATCCTTAATTTCTCAGTACCTTCATAATTCTGCGTTTGCCTTTTTGGAGTAAATAACTAGTATTTCCATGTGAGTGCATGCAGATGAGGGCTGGGGAAGCGCACGGCACCGTGTAAATCAGCCGCTTTCCCGTCTCACCGTGGCCCTCGCAGGAGCCCGAGTTCCAGAGGTAAGTGTGTCCCAGGGCTTGTTGGAAAGGTCGCCTGAGTCATGGGCTCATCCAAGCGGCTGAGGGCTGGTTCAGGGAGCTGAGGAGACAGCGGAGAGGGCGAGGGCAGGGGGGCTAACTGCTGGGAACGTGCAGGAGTGGCTTGTGGGTAGGAGGGATGTTCAGGCTGAACCAGATCCTGCACAGGGGATAAACACCGGGCTGCCGGGGCAGGGACAGCTCCGTGCCAGCGTGGGCAGGTGCTGTGCCCTCCCTGGGGGCCGCTGTGTGCGTGTGTGCCCCCAGCCCCTTGTGCCGGTAGCCAGCGGTGCCCGGTACCGGTGCAGCAGCTCAGGCACCGAAGCGGACTGAGCCTGGGGGGACTCAGGGAACCGAGCGGCCCCGTATCGGGGGCGGCTGCGGGTGGGTGACAGTCCCTGGGGCAGTAGTGGCATTTCGAGGGGATTTCCACCCGGTCCGCGTCCCAGGACAGTCCCGGGCCGGTCCCAGAACCCCGGTGGTCCCGGGGCCGGTCTCGGTCCCCCGGTCCCCGCTCAGTCCCGGCGCCCAGCGCTGGAGATCCCCCCGCCCAGTCCGGGTTTTCTTGTCGGGTCCCTCTCCCGTTCCCCGGGGCAGTCCCGACCCCAGCACCCCGGGGTGGGCTTCCCGGGGCAGTCACGGTCGCGGTCTCCGCCCAGTCCCGGCACCCGGGGTGGGTTTCCCGTCCGGTCCCCGTCCCCCGGTGCCGGTGGGAGCGGGCGGGGGGCGGCGTCCCGGCGGCGCAGCCCCCCGCGGGTCCCGCCCCCGCCGCCCCCCGCCGCTGCCTTGGCCGGGCGGCGCGGGGGAGGCGCCGGGAGAGGCGGCGGGAGCGCACGGCGGAGCCGCTCCGCCGGGCTGGGCTGCTGCGCTGCGCTCCGCGGGCTGCGCTCGGGCCATGCGTGCCGGGCTCCCCGGGGCCGGGCCGCCCCGCTCCGCGCCGCCGCGGGGGCCCGGCTCTCCGCCGCTCGCGGGGGCATGAGGCGGCGGGCGGCGGGCGGCGGCGCCGGCCCTTCCCCTGCGAGCCGCCGCCGGAGGATGAAGCAGCATGAGGATGTGTGACAGAGGCGTCCAGATGCTCGTCACCACGGTGGGAGCCTTCGCAGCCTTCAGCCTGATGACCATCGCCGTGGGCACCGACTACTGGCTCTACTCGCGCGGCGTGTGCAGGACTAAGTCCATGAGCGACAACGACACGAGCCGCAAGAACGAGGAGGTGATGACCCACTCGGGGCTCTGGAGGACGTGCTGCCTGGAAGGTACCGACCCCCGCGGCCCCAAAACTTCGGGGGAAGGGTTGCACCGCGGGACCCCCCTCCCCAGATCCGGCCCCCGGCGAGCGGCGCATCCCCCGGCCCTCCGAGCATCCCCCGGCCCTCCGAGCATCCCCCGGCCCTCCGAGCATCCCCCGGCCCGGCGGCCCCGCCGCTCCCGCTGTCGCCTTCCGCACCCCTCCCCGGGCACTGGCACCGAGGTGGAAGCTCAGGGGGCCGCTCCTGGCGGGGCGCGGGGGCCGGAGGGGAGCGGGGCTGCGGCTCCCCCGTGCCGGGCACCGGCGGCGGCAGACGCGCCGTGTCCTCCCGGCGAGCTCCGGGCTCAGGGGCCACAGGTCCCTCTCCCGATCAGGAATGCGGGAGCGAGAGGCCCGCGGCTGCTGCTCCTCTCCGAGGCTCGGCCGGCCCCGCGTCCCTGGCACGGGGGGAACGCACCGCGCCCGGCGCTTCCATCACCGAGCCCGGCTCCAGCGCCAGCCCGGTCCCTGTGAGCGCACAGCCGGGCAGGGGAGGGCCGCTGCTGCCCCAGCGCCGCTCGTGCCCGCGGCCGGGCAGTCCCACGGCGGGGCTGCCCCAGCACGGCTGCCCCACGGCCGAGCTCTGCCCGCCCGGCCTCGCCGCTTCGCCCCGCTGCTCCCCTCCCGCGGCAGCGCCTGCCTGGCCAGGCCCCAGCAGCTGCCGCCCTCCCGCAGCACAGGCCACAGTTTGGGGCAGTTTTGCCCCAGAGCTGCTGCTCGAGGTGTTTCTGAGCACCCACAGGCTGTGGTTAAGATGAGCTCTAACAGAGCCAGGTGCTGGTACCTGCGCAGTGATAAATGGCCGGGGGCATCACCCTGGGCCCTAACTTTGACAGTGAGGGCAGCAGCGGGTGCCCTGTGTGCTCAGGAGAACCTGCCCCGCTGCCCTGAGGGGCCCTGGCGCTGCCAGAGCGCCCCGGCCCCGAGCGACCCCTCCAGCGCCGGGGGCAGACGCTGAGCTGCTCCTCCACGTTGGAAAGTTCTCGGTGAGTCACGGATGCAGAAATACCCTGGCTGTTCCTGGTGCTCGGTCCTAAACCCGGTGAAGTCAGTCAGAGCTTTCTTATTGATTCAAGGAGGGTTTGGATCATGCTCTAATTCCATAATAAATAATTTGAGATAATCTGTCTCCCCTCTTAGGCTGAGGGAGCCAAGGAGGCAGCAGCCAGGGATGTGAAAGATGGGATCACTGGAGGCATGAGTAATATCCAAAATTCTTTGGTTTGCTACATGTATTTTTTTTTTCCAGCCAATGTTTTATGTTTCCCTCACTGTGATCAATCACTGCTTTGGAAGGAGCCAGAGAGGCCCCGCTGCCCTGGGCACAGCTCACTCGAGAAAGGGCTTGGCAGTGCCATGGCAGAGCTCAGAGCCGGATCCCAGCCCTGCACCCTGAGCCTGGGCACGGGGCTCGCCGTGGGCTCAGCACTCCCTGTCCCATATCCTGCCCCGCGCTGGGGCTCTCAGAGCTGCGGGAGCGGAGTGGGAGTGGAGCCGTGCGGGGCTCACCCGTGCCCGCTGGCACCCCCGGGCCTCGTGCGGGGCACGGGTTCCGTCTCCCCCGCCTGGGTGCGGGTGGCAGCGGGGCTGCGGTGCCAGGGACAGCGACAGGGGGGTCCCGGCCTGTGCTGGGGGGAGCATGAGGGGCTGGGATGGTGCTGAGGGACGTGCTGGGGCTGGGATGATGCTGGAG
This sequence comes from Geothlypis trichas, assembly GCA_009764595.1. Classification (NCBI taxonomy): domain Eukaryota; kingdom Metazoa; phylum Chordata; class Aves; order Passeriformes; family Parulidae; genus Geothlypis; species Geothlypis trichas. The sequence goes on from CM019916.1 coordinate 16,353,847, forward strand.
GACGTGCTGTGGCTGGGATGATGCTGGGGGACGTGCTGGGGCCGCCTGTGACCTTCCTGAATCCCGCAGGGGAAGGCGCCTCGCCGGCCGTTAACCAGCGCGGGGCTGGCAAGGGAAAACTTCCCCGAGCGAGATGCGCAGGGCCCGGGAGCCGGTGCGGGGGAAGGAGCGCGCTGGGGCGGGGGCTGAGCGGCCCCGCAGCCGGGGGAGGCCGGGGCAGAGCCCGGACCCGTTACTCGCGGTGCGATTCCCGCTGCAGGGCCTCGCTGCCCGCTGCTCTCTGCGCGCTCGCTGCGTCGGGCTCGGAGCAGGGACGGCGGCTCCATCCCCGGCCCGGGACCGGCTCTGTCGCAGGGGCCGCTTCTCCCGCGGTGCACAAATGCTTTTAGCGCCGAGCAGGAGCTCCCTGCCCCTCGGGAGCCGCCTCAGCCCTGAACTTTCCGCCGCCGGCGGGGGCTGGACGCGTGTGCGGGGCAGGAACCGCGCTGGAGCCGCCGTGGCTCGGCCCGACGGGAGCGGCGGCTCCGAGCATCCCCGGGGCCCCGAGCATCCCCGGCGCTCCGAGCATCCCCGGCGGCCCCGGCGCAGCGCCTGCGTGGGAGCCCCCACCACGTGAGCGTCACAAGCCCTTCGGCGAGAGCGGATAAATCCTGAATGGAGCCGCCGCAGACCCATGGAGAGCCACCCACACTGGGAAACACAAATTAGCGCTTGACTCAATCGCTGGAGCCAGGCAGGTGTTCCCAGCCTGCTGGGCCGTGACAGTCTGCTTGGAGCGGCAGCCTTTGGATCCTGCTCATTGCTTTGACAAGGTGTGAACGCTCGGCAGGTGTCCCCTCGTGTGTCCAGCTCAGGTGTGACCGGGCTGGCCCGTGTGTGTCCCCCGTGGCTGTCCCGGTGTCACTTGCTGTCCTGCGTGCCTGCTGTGTGGGCTCAGAAGGGAGGGGAGCACACGGCACTTTGGGCAGAGAGCTGAACTTGAGAAATAGCTGCTCAGGCTGGTGGTGCTTTCAAGAAAGTAACAGAACTTTGGTTTTCATCAAACTTAATTAAATTCAGCATCATTAAATGCAGCATCATTAAATGCAGGGAGGCTCCGTGTCCTCCCTGCTGCGTGGTGTAGATTGGGACTGGCTCCATGGCATCATGCGGATCTGAAACAGGCAGAAGGAGCAGGAGGATTTGGCCAAGGCTGCTCAAAATACCATATTTTAAGGCGATGTGGTACTTTTCCTTTCCTCCTTCATTTCCCTCATCAGAATAAAGTGCTCTGTCATTTCTGGAGGAGGCCAAGCGTTGCTCTGCCTGCCTCCCTCACAGAGGATGCTCAGCATCCTGCATTCCTCTGGGGTGGTTTGTGGGGTGTTTTGCAGGGGACGCAGACATCTCATGTCCCAGAGCTGTCCTTCAGCTGGGCTGTCCCCCTCGGGCCCACCCTGACCCCTCAGCGTCCCCCAGAGCAGCTCCAGCACAGCCTTTGCCCCAGGGGAGCCTGGGGAGCTTTCAGGGCTGGTCCTTTGGGATGATCCTGTCTGGATTTACACAGAACACTGCAGGAACCACCAGCTGACCCCACAACCCTCAGGACCTTGCCCAGTCCTTCCCAGCCATCCGGTGGGACTGGGCAGGGTCTCCAGCCCAAACTGGAACTGGCTCTCCTGGTTCCTCACTCCCAGTCCTCGGAGCTGGCTGTATAGAGATGGCCATGGCTGAACGAGCCCAGGGTACCGAGCTGCCCAAATCTGCCTGGCCCACCTCCCTCATCCCTCAATATCCCCATCACTCTTTCCTCTGCCATTTCCCTGATTTACTCCCAATTATTTGATGTTTTATTCAATGCTCCCAACGAAGATGTTGCCATAGCTCAGCTCTGTCCTTGTAACAGGCAAACCTGTGCAGGAGCATCCCTTGGATGGAGGGACAGTCTCTGGGAGCTCCCAGCCCCGGCAATAAAGCACTGTTGATTCTGCATAATGCAGGCCTTTAACTTTTTCAGGAGAGCTAAATCAAATACCCTGTAGAAATCTTAAATGTATTATGTCACTGACTTCCTTTATCAACTGAATTTATAACTATATCAGGAAAAATGCATAAAGTTTGATAAATCTGTTTTCCATGGGGCTGTTTGACATTTGCCTCCTCCTCTGCTAAGCCACAGGCAGTGCTGGGGACACAGCTCCTGCCGCTGCCCATCGCATCCCTCCTGGCATCAAATCAGCTTCTCCTTCTTCTAGAAATTCAACAGAATGCCAAGGTTTATTAAAATCCATTTTAGATCTTCAGAAGCCTTCTCAGCCCATTCTCTGAATGCTCCTGGGAGGGAGTTCTCTGGTCCTCCCCATTCCATGTTTACACTTTGCAGCCGCTGCTCAGCATCCCCCAGCTCCTGCCAGAATCCGGGAGCCTGTTTGTCTCCGAGTAGAGAACAGAAGTATCTGATGAATAAATAAGCATGTGTCACTTCTGCTCCCTGACTGACAGTTACACTGTCATGATCCAGTCGTGGTTTACACGTCAGGAGAGCTCCTTCCAACACAATGACAGAACTCCTCCTTGTTGTGCCCTGACCTTTCAGCTGCAGATTTATTTTAACTGATCCCATCAGCTCCTGCTATCAGCCACTTGTGTGTGGCCTGCTACTTCCCATATCAAAGTCCCTGATTTTTAATTTTTTAATTCAATTCCCCCTTTCCAGCAGGGGTGTGAGGTGCAGGAAAGCTCCTGCCCTTGCTCCTGAGTTTCCATTTTCCCTGTCGGTTCTGTCCTGGCTGGTTTTGGCTCCGCTGAGCTGAGCTGGGTCACAGTGAAGGCATTAAACTGGGCTGGAAGCCCTGCCCTGGCTGGGCACCAGCTCTTCCCCCGCCTCCAGCTCCTCTCAGTCCTCTGAGTGAGGCCAAGCAGAGAATTTCCCCAAGGTGACAGCAAGATTGTTTCTGTTAGAAAGTTATTATCTTTAATTTTTAAAAGCGCCAAGCAAATGTCCCTGAGATTGCAATCACCCATGATGGAGCACTTTTTCTCACTACTCATTATGGGCAGGTATTTAAGGAGCTGCTCATCCTGTTCCTCTGTCTGGTCAGTGTCTGGGATAGATTCTCATCACCACCCCAACGTGCCCGGTGCAGCTCGGTGCCAGTGCTGCTGGTGGTGTGGAGGGGCTGCCAGGCCAGGCTGACCATGCTGACCATGCTGACCACACTGACCATGCTGACCACCCTGACCACACTGACCATGGTGACCACACTGACCATGCTGACCACACTGACCATGGTGACCACTCTGACCACGCTGACCGTGGTGACCACTCTGACCACGCTGACCATGCTGAGCATCCTGACCATGCTGACCACATTGACCACACTGACCACACAGATCACTCTGACCACACTGACCACACTGACCACACTGACCATGCTGACCATGGTAACCACACTGACCACATTGACCACACTGACCACTGACCACATTGACCACACTGACCACACTGACCACCCTGACCACACTGACCACCCTGCCCAGCACCCCTGGCATGGCTCCCCACAGTGCCCCCAGCCATGGCTCTGCCCAGGGGTGGCAGCTGTGGGCAGGGGAGCACAGGTGGGGACTGCCAGCGAGGGCTGGAGGGGATGGAGGGGCCAGGGCTGCTCTGTGCAGCCAGGTGGGTTTGGGGTGCTGGGAAGGGCTGTTTGCTCATTTTGCTCTTTGTTTCCTGAGGGTGTGTTGAGATTTCCTGTGTGATGGATACAGGATGTGATGGAGGCACCTCAGGAGAGGTGAGGGATGAAGGTGGAGAGGAGCAGTTACCTGTCTGAGAACACCTGATGGGATTACCAGGCTGCAGTTTAACCCAGTGAGACTTTCCATCAGGACAGGCTGGAGCAGAGACAGCCCAGCCCTGGCACTGCTGCCACACAGCACCCAACACGTGCCCTGGGCACGGGGCTCTGCGAGGGGTCACGAACAGCACCCGGGCACAGCCCTGGGTTCAGGGAATCCCTGAGCCTCGCCCTGAGGGAGGATGTGTGGGATAAAAGTGAATTACTGTCCTCTAAAGGAGATGGAAATGAGGCTGGCTGGACCCTCAGGCTGCTCCAGCCCCATGTTCTTGTGGCACATGGCCAGATGCCACGAGTCATAAGAATCCTTCTTCTGGGCACAGAGGGTCTCGTGCCCCTGCCAGCTGGCACCGTGGCTCCGGGGCTGGTTGGAGAGTGTCCGGGGAGGAGCCGTGCCTCAGCTCGCTGCCACCAGCTCTGCTTCGAGCACAGGGTGCAAAATTCACCCTCCAGGGATGCTGCGGTGTTTTCTGGGCACAAATCCTGACTTGTGGGGCGGGTTAAAGAGCGGTTCCCTCACTGCCTGCGAGCAGCACGTGATGAGTAAAACGCTGTGAACAGCTCAGAAACAGGCATTTCACTGCTGCATAGGCGTGGTGCAGAGCCTGTCATCTCCGGAGCTGTTCCCGTGTAATAGAGGTGGAAGGCTGAATTTGAATGAGGCTCGAGTGGTTTTTTTCCCATGCAAGGTCACTGGCTCCACGCCGGCTGTAAATAATTAGGGCTGGCTGCCGAGGGCTGCGAGCCCGGCACTGGGGGCTGCGGGCAGCTGTGCCGTGCTGTGCCATGCTGTGCCATGCCGTGCTGTGCTGTGCCGTGCTGTGCCATGCCATGCATTCCATGCTGTGCCATGCCGTGCTGTGCCATGCTGTGCTGTGCCGTGCTGTGCCATGCAGTGCCATGCCGTGCTGTGCTGAGCCATGCCGTGCTGTGCCATGCCATGATGTGCCATCCCGTGCCGTGCCGTGCCGTGCCATGCCGTGCTGTGCCATCCCGTGCCGTGCCGTGCCGTGCCATGCCATGCCATGCCATGCCATGCCATGCCATGCCATGCCATGCCATGCCATGCCATGCCATGCCGTTCCATGCCGTGCCGTGCTGTGAGGAGCGTGCCCCAGGGATGGATGCCGGTCCCCGGGCTCCCAGCGAGGTGGGCACTGGGCAGGAGGTGCCAGCCATGACGTTAGCTGGAGCAGCCGGGGAGCGATGCCCGGCTCCGCTGCCAAGAGCTGCGTGGCCTTTGGTGAATCCCTTCTCTTAGCAGGAGTTCTGCCTTTTGTGAGGTGAAGCCAGGTGGATTCAGCAGTGCTCGACTCCTGCGGCTCTGGGGAAGTGCCTCCGCCGGCCCGCAGGGTGATGGCATCCCGTGCCCCTGGCACAGCCCCGGGCACTGCTCAGGGGACAGGCCAGGTGTGCCCACCTGCCATGCTCTGCTCTCTAGGATGGACAGGCCAGGTGTGCCCACCTGCCATGCTCTGCTCTCTGGGATGGACAGGCCAGGTGTGCCCACCTGCCATGCTCTGCTCTCTGGGACAGGCCAGGTGTGCCCACCTGCCATGCTCTGCTCTCTGGGATGGACAGGCCAGGTGTGCCCACCTGCCATGCTCTGCTCTCTGGGACAGGCCAGGTGTGCCCACCTGCCATGCTCTGCTCTCTGGGATGGACAGGCCCAGGTGTGCCCACCTGTCATGCTCTGCTCTCTGGGACAGGCCAGGTGTGCCCACCTGCCATGCTCTGCTCTCTGGGACAGCCAGGTGTGCCCAACTGCCATACTCTGCTCTCTGAGATGGACAGGCCTGGTGTGCCCACCTGCCATGCTCTGCTCTCTGAGATGGACAGGCCTGGTGTGCCCACCTGCCATGCTCTGCTCTCTGGGATGAGCTGAGGTGAGGCAGCCCAGCATTAATCTTGCTCAGAGCTCCTTGCCTCTCCTGGTTCCTGTTCACATGGGTTTCACCATGGATTTTTAATGAACACACTGTGCACTTCATAACTGCAGTAACCTCCTTTTTCGGGAAAATAAAAAACAGCCTTAAATGGATATAAATGCACTAACCCGCAGGTGTGGGGAGTTGCTGGGTTTCTGCCCGACGGGCTCCCACCTGGCAGGGGGCTGTCCCTGCCCCACCTGCTGCCAGGTGAGGAGGCAGCTGCCAGGCATCCTCTGCCATTGACAGCAGCGCCGGCAGCGAGGGGCTGGGGCAGCCCAAGGGGAAAGCTGTGCCATGAATGCCCTGCAGAGTGCCCGCAGGGAGGTGGGGCGGGCGTGGGGAGGGGTCCTGCTCGCTGCCCACTGCCCTTTCCCTTCCCAGAAGGGTGCCAGCTTTCCAGCTGGGCTCCAGCACCTCCCACCCGCTTCAGCCTTTGGAGCGGCCCTGGGAAGGATTTCCCCTGAAGCTGCTGGATGCATTTGGGCTCAGTGCTCGGTGTGGAGGGTGGGGGTCTGTCCGGAGGGCTCCCGGCTGGTCCTGCTGTGGATGATGGGCTCTGCTCCCGAGGTTTTGGGAAGCTTTCCTCGGGGTGAGGAGCCGGGAGCCGCTTGCTCAGCTCGGTCCCCCGGGGGCTGTGAGGAGCCGCGGCTCGCTGGGGCAGCGCAGCAGCTCCAGATAAGGGCTCTGATTAAGAAGACACCGCGGCGATAAGGAATGACAGCGCCGGGGTGACAGCGGGTGGCGGTCCCTGTCCCTCGGGGGGTGTACCGGCAGCCCTGCAGGCGGGAGAGGCTCCGCGGGCCGTCAGGGGGGCTGCATCCCGCCCCGGGACCTGGAACACAGCCCGGGAACACCCGGGCATGCTGGGGATGCTCTCAATGCACGCTGCTGCCGTTTCCCAGCCTTCTCCCTGCAACAGGTCTGGAAGGGGCTTCGGGATGAGCAGGCCAGGCCAGGGATGCTGCGGGCCTGGAGCTGGCCTGTGTCTTTTGGTCCCTTCCAAACAGTTCGGGGGTTCTGAGGTGCTGTGGTCACTGGCCCAGAGGAGAAGTGGGGGGTCCTCTTGCAGCAGGCTCTTGGTCCCTTTTGGATGTGCCAGGACCCCTGGGCTTTGCTCAGCCCCCGAACATGGCAGGAATCCCTCGCTCACTGCTGAGTGCTGAGCACACCTGGGTTTGGCAGGAGGACGGATGGTGCCTGCTGAGCAGGACGTGATGATTTTCTCAGATATTGCCTGTTTCTTATCTCCTGACACCACAATGTAAAGACAAATCTCGTGCTGCTGGGCAGCAGAGGGAGGCTGTTCCTGTGCCAGGTCCCTGGGAATGGTGCTGTTTAATCACACGGTCCTGTGGCAATGCCAGGCTGGCAGGAGGGGCAGTGGGCAGGTTTGGGAGAAGGTCAGTCCCTGGTGCCATCCTGTCACCGTCCCCAGGGCTCTGCGTTTGCTGTTTGCCAAGTGGGGTGTGCTGAAGGAGGAGAGCTGAGGTGGACAGGAGCCCCGAGGTGGGGACAGGGACAAGGGGGGACATGTGACCTCCCAGCCTTTCTGGGGACACTGGGCACTCATGGGGATGCTGGCACTGGTCATACATCCTGTGGGACTGTAGTGAGCAGTGACAAAGGTGGTGTTTGAGGGCGACATTTGTGTTCATGCCTCTCGAATGGTCACATCTCTAATTTCACTGGCATTTTGGTAATTGTTCCCTTTAATCTCAGTTTGTGCCTGGAGTCACAAGGGGAGGGGAGAGCAGCCCCAAAAAGACTATCAACAAGTAATGGTCCTTTTGAGGTGTGCCTGATGTAACTAACGAAAATCAGCCTTGGTTTGTGCTGTTGGCACTGTCATCAAGCAGCTGGCGTCCTGAACTTCCTGGTGCCAGAGATGGCGCCCCCATCCCCTGGAGAGGCCGGGCTCCCTCCTGCCATGGAACAGAACCCTGCAGGCCGGGCCGGTGATGCTCAGCCGGGTGTTAAACACCAACTGCCCGCAGCTGTGTGTGACACCTCAGCATCCCCAGCGCCCACACAGCGCCATCGCCGAGCTCTGCGAGCGGCCGCGCCTTCCCCGGGCCGCTGCCTGCCTGGGAAAGGTCGCTGTCACCGCACACTGTGACCTGCGGCAGCTGCCAGCCCGGCTGTGTGTCCGGCCAGCGGGGACAGTCACTGCTGCCGGGATGCTCGGCGTCCGTGCCAAGGCCTCCATTTGCCTGAGCAGCCTGGCTCAGCCCCACCGCGGTGCAGCGGCTGTGCCACCGGGCCGGGCCGGGCCGGGCTGGGCTGGGCTGGCACCGCTCCTGCCCGTCCCTCTGCTCCAGGGGCTGCGAGCCTCCCTCGGCTCCTTCTCCCCGGCTGGGAGCATCTCCTGTCGCTCCCCAGCACATTCCAGCCAAGGATGAACGTGTTCTCTGTGCATCAGTCTCTGGCCTCCTCTCCAGCGTGAGAGGCTGGAGGCTCAGCGCGATCGCGCCTTGCATGGGAAGCAGCCGAGCTGCGGCGGGGTGTGAGAGCTCAGCCGAGCTGCGGCGGGGTGTGAGCGCTCAGCCGGGCAGCAGCGGGAGCCGGGGCTGCCACCTCTGTGCCCTGGCTGCGGGCGAGGGGCAGCGGGGCCGGGGAGGGGGTGTGTGTGCTGGAAACAGCTGCGTCTGATGGCATTGATACCCTGTCTATTGCCCCAGGCTGCTCCAGGTAATTCCCGCTGCTGCCGTCCCCCGTGAGCCTGCAGCAGCTCCGGGAGCTCCGCCGTGCCCGCAGGGCCGGTGCCACCGGCGGAGCTGCGGTGTCTGCCCGCAGCCGGGGCCGTGCCAGCCCCGCTCAGCGCGGCCGAGGTGCGAGACAGCCGCGCCTCCTCCTCCTCCTCCCCACGAGCCCCGTCTGCCGGCACCGCGCTCGGCCCGGCCCTGGGGACCCGGCCTGGGCACTGCGGGGACGGGATGGCCCCTGAGCCCCCTGCAGGGTGCGGGAACTGCGGGCCATCGGTGTGCGGGAGCTCCCGGCCATGCCACGCCTGTGCCATGTGTGCCATGGGCTGTGCGGGAGCTCCCGGCCATCCCGCAGCGGTGCCGTGTGTGCCATGGGCTGTGCAGGAGCTCCCGGCCATGCCACGCCTGTGCCGTGTGTGCCATGGGCTGTGCGGGAGCTCCCGGCCATGCCACGCCGGTGCCATGTGTGCCATGGGCTGTGCGGGAGCTCCCCGGCCATCCCGCACCGGTGCCATGTGTGCCATGGGCTGTGCGGGAGCTCCCGGCCATGCCACGCCGGTGCCATATGTGCCATGGGCTGTGCGGGAGCTCCCGGCCATGCCGCAGCGGTGCCGTGTGTGCCATGGGCTGTGCGGGAGCTCCCGGCCATCCCGCAGCGGTGCCGTGTGTGCCATGGGCTGTGCGGGAGCTCCCGGCCATCCCGCACCGGTGCCATGTGTGCCATGGGCTGTGCGGGAGCTCCCGGCCATGCCGCAGCGGTGCCGTGTGTGCCATGGGCTGTGCGGGAGCTCCCGGCCATCCCGCACCGGTGCCGTGCGTGGCACCGTCCGTGCCGCTTCCTGAGGGGCTCAGGGACAGCTCTGGGCCCCAGGCAGGGGCTGCTCTGGGCACACGAGCTCAGACACTCTTTAGAAATCTCTCGCCACGTCAGTCGGAGCGGATCTCCCCCTGGGGATGAGGGGAAGTCTCCCCGAGGCAGGAGAAGCAGAACGGCCCAAGCGCAGGAGCGGCTCGGGGGGGCTCAGCCCCGCGGCGGGCGGGCGGGCCGGGCTGTGACAGCAGCGTCACCTCCCGCGCAGAGCCTGTGCCGGGGCTGTGAAATCCCCGGCTCCAGCTGAGCACCCAAAGCGAGCAGATGCTCGTGATCTGCATCTCTGCAGTGCTGCCCTACCCGTCTGCAAATTGGGGAGAGTGGAATCATGGAACTGTGGGATGGTTTGGGATGTAAGGGACCTTCAAGATATCCAGTGCCACCCCTGCCATGGCAGGGACACCTCCCACTGTTCCAGGGTGCTGCAAGCCCCATCCAGCCTGGCCTTGGGCACTGCCAGGGATCCAGGGGCAGCCGCAGCTGCTCTGGAAACCTGTGCCAGGGCCTGCCCACCCTGCCAGGGAAGGATTCCTTCCATATGTCTAATCTAAGCCTCCCCTCTGTCCGTGTGAAGCCATTCCCCTTTGTCCTGTCATTCCCTGCCCTTGTCCACAGTCCCTCTCCAGCTCTCCTCTGGGCTGCTCTCCATCCATCCATCCATCCATCCATCCATCCATCCATCCATCCATCCATCCATCCATCCATCCATCCATCCATCCATCCATTTTCCTTCTGGAACACCACCCCGAGAGCAGCTGGGTGCCCTCAGTGGTAACCAGGAGCTGCTGGGCTGCCCCTGGGACGGAGCCATCAAAGGCTGCTGCGGGCACAGCCCTCCCTGCAGGGATCAGTGCTCTGGGCTGAGGGCAATGCCACGGACCCTGGGTGTGATCCAGAGCTGAAACCAGGGCAGTACAGCCGCAGGGGCAGCCCCAGGTAGGTGCCAGGGGCCCGGTGGGACTCCCTCTGTCCTTGATGGCAGAGCAGCACCTGGCTGCAGCAGCGGCAGGATGGGCTCTCTGTGATTCAGAGCAGAAGAGGAGGATGGAAAGCCGTGGGGGAGAGCTGAAGCTCTCTGCTGCCACCGTCTCAGGGCTTTCACGTCCTTCTCCTCATCCTCTTAGAGCCCTCGGCTCGTGAGGGGCAGAGCCTTGGGGAGCTGGGCTTGTTTGGTGTTTGCAATGGCAGGACCAGGTGCACTTGGGGCTGTTTAAAAGCTCAGATGTTTTCCAGCCACGGATTTTGTGCTTTGAGGTTTGGGAAGCTGGGGAAGGTGAGGCTGTTAATGGCCAAGGTGATGGTGTGAGTGGCTCAGGGACCAGGAGCAGCTTGCCCTGCTCTGACCCGAGTGGAGCAGCTCTGCAGCCAGGAGCGGGGTCCTGCTCCCTGGGCCGGAGGGTGCAGCGTGGGCAGGGACACCCCAGCCTCAGACAGAGGAGTCCTGAGGCAGGGCAGTGTTTCAGGGCCCTGCAGTGTATCATGCAGTGTTTCAGGGCCCTGCAGTGTATCATGCAGTGTTTCAGGGCCCTGCAGTGTATAGTGCAGTGTTTCAGGGCCCTGCAGTGTATCATGCAGTGTTTCAGGGCCCTGCAGTGTATCATGCAGTGTTTCAGGGCCCTGCAGTGTATCATGCAGTGTTTCAGGGCCCTGCAGTGTATCATGCAGTGTTTCAGGGGCCTGGAGGGTATCCTGCAGTGTTTCAGGGCCCTGGAGTGTATCATGCAGTGCTTCAGGGGCCTGCAGTGTATCATGCAGTGCTTCAGGGCCCTGGAGCGTATCATGCAGTGCTTCAGGGGCCTGAAGTGTATCCTGCAGTGTTTCAGGGGCCTGGAGCAGCTGGCTGCTGTGTGCTGGGGGATTTTGATGCTGTGAAATCCCAAAGTGCTGTGAGAGGGACCAGAGGCACCCTCCCCACCCAGGCAGGGAGCCTGCTGCCAGTGCAGTAGTGCCAGGGTGTTCCCAAACAGGGCAGGGGAGGATGGGATGCTCTGGGTCCCTGGGCAGCTCAGAAGGGGCAGCTTTTATTTCATGGATGGGGAAGACGAGGTTGGCGTCGCTCACTGGCTCACCAGCAAAGTTCTCTCCTGATGCTCCGTCTGCAGGAGAGTTCCTCCTTGTTCTCCAAAAAAAGCCAGGAGTGAAACTATGGTGCTACTCCTGAATATGGCTTTCCCCATCTGGGGCGTTGGAGCCGCTCCCCGGGGCCGCTTCCCTCCCGCAGATGGTGAGGAGGCGGCGCTGCCTCCGGCAGGCAGCAGCTAAATCCGGCCGGGCTGGCGGCGCTCGGAGCCGGCGGGGCCGGACCGGACCCGCAGCCGCGGCCGGGGGAGCGGGCGGGGAGCGGGGGCCGCGGGGTGCCAGCCCCTCCCTCCCTCCCGCACAGCGCGATGGCCACTGCATCCCCCGGAATAAATGGGCTGTGATGGATCGAGGCCCTTTTAACACATCAGCTGAAAACTTCAAATATTTCTACCGGGAAGATGTGACAGAAGTATAGATGTATTTTAAAAAAGGCAGGTGCTGGAGTGGCAGTCGTGTATTTGAACTTCAAATACTTGCCTTCAAATCTATGCTATAAAAGAGGAAGAACGTGATAAATTTAATATCACTTTTTCAGGGAAAACAACCTGCCGAGCCTCCTCCCAGGCTAAATGTGCTTTAAAGATTGACTGTGCAGCTGTAATAACTATTGATGAACTGTAAACATGAAAAGATCTCCCTGCTCCCGGCCTGTCAGGAGCATTAGGGTGGAAATGCTCTGTGCTCCGCTCCGGCATGACTCACCGAGGCCTCGGCAAATGTGTTTATTTGTAAAGATCCTTATTTCAGAAATAGTGACCTTTTTAATGCCTCGTGCAGCGAGCTCAGAAATTCCAAATTGCCTTTTGGCGACTGCCTCGTCTCGCTGCAGCTCTGACAGTGCTTTTCATGGCCATTTACATATTTTTAGCCTGGATATTCTGCACTGTGGGACTCCTTTGCAGAAAGATTTGCTTTTTGCAGCCCTGGGCCTGCAGTGCTGGGCTGAGGGCATGGAGGGGCTCACTGCCCACCGGACTCCTCTGGCACCTCCTGAGCCTCTGCCTGGAGCCCTCTCTTTATGGATGGGGTTAGTAACAGCCTGCTTCAACCACGGATCCTGGTGTTGAGCACAAATTTAGGCAGCTGTTTCACCTTGAGATAGGGAATATTAAGGGTGGGCAGGCCCTGGCACAGGTGCCCAGAGCAGCTGTGGCTGCCCCTGGATCCCTGGAATGTCCCAGGCCAGGTTGGACAGGGCTGGGAGCAGTCTGGGACAGTGGAAGGTGTCCCTGCCATGGCAGGGGTGGCACTGGGTGGGCTTTAGGGTCCCTTCTAGCCCAGGCCACTCTGGAATCCTGTGATGATTCCATGAATAAATCCTGTGATGATTCCATGAATAAATCTGTTTCTCCAGGCTGCTGCACACCAGCACACCAGGATGTCCCTGCTGGCCCCCATGCTGTCACCTGCCGGGCTCTGTGTCACTGTCACTGCCCCTGCTGTTGCCTGCACCAAAGCCAATGTGAGCAGTGGCTGTGTCACTCTGTGCCAGTGGCTGTCCCCTTGTTCTGAGTCCCTGCTTGTGCCAGGTGCCAGCCCTGCCTGGAGCAGCAGTGGGGCTGCAGGGTGGGCAGAGCAGCCTCTCAGCCCTTCCCCTTTCCTTTCCCTTCCCTTCCCTTCCCTTCCCTTCCCTTCCCTTCCCTTCCCTTCCCTTCCCTTCCCTTCCCTTCCCGCACTCCCCAGGGCTGGCCCTGCATCCTGCAGGCCCCGGGATGAGGGTGTGCTGTGTGAGAAATGCCATGATCAGTTATTTAACATTTCTGGGCCCTGTGACTAAGGCTGCTGCTGCGTTGTTTGGTGGCGGGCGGTGGCACTGCTCCTTTCTGTGCTGCTGCTCATCCAATGCACTGGGGAAGGACGTTCTGGTGCTTTTCCGCTGCTTCCTCCAGCCTTTATCGGCGCTCTACAATTCCAAGTTGCTGATTTATATTCAGAGTTATGAATATCTCCTTTCTTCTCTTTGTTGGGCCTGTTTTTATTTTTATAGCTGTTTGCTTATTAGCCAGGCAGTTTCCAAACCAATGCAAGCTCCCGTCATGGTGATGAGTTTTCGGGAAAAACGCTCTTAAATCATTCTCTGTACACAGTTGTGCTTTTATGCTTAAATCCATTCTCCTAAGTGATTTGGCTTATAATTGTTTTCTGCTCTGTGAATTGACCTCTCAAAGCACCAGGAGTCTGTGCTGGTGCCTCGGACTTGCCTCTGTGTGCCCATAAGAAGCATAATCAAGCCATGATTGCTTGGACTTGAGCAGCAACTAGTTTTTAATTCTGTGATCCATTCCCCTTCAGCTGTCAACACAGAGTCGAAAATAGCACTCCCCTGTGCTGGATGCCACGCTTCACAGCTATGAAATTGTCATTTATAGGTTTTTAGAAATTCAGAGGACATTTTAATACCGGTGAAGTGAAACCTCCAGCTCCCCATAATGCAGCTTCTCTCCTCCCTGGTATAAATAGGTGCTCAGGCAGCCTGGGGATGATCCGGCCTGTGCTCGGGGTGGGAGCAGACACCCGAGCACCCACAGCCACAGATTCTCTTTGTCTGCATTCTGGCAGCTTGTTTCACCAGAGGATCCCAGCTTTTACACTCTTGACTCTTGGTTTTCCCCTGGTCCCATCTGGGCAGGTCTTGTCCCCAGTGTTCCGGACATGAAACTTGTGGGTCAAACTCACCCCTACAAATGAGTGTGTCTGGATCTGTCTGTTAATTATCCAGCTGGATAATGGTATCATGGAATGGTTTGGGTTGGAAGAGACCCTAAAGACCTGGCACTCATGCCAGGGTTGGGCTGGGAGCTTCTTCCAGCTCTGGCCAGCTCTTGGGGTAGTGGAAAGGGGAGGAGGGGGATGAGCCCAAGCCCCCTTTGCCAAGAGAGCAAAGAGAGCTCTGTGCCCCCTTTTGGCACAGAGCTCTCCCCCTGCAGGACAGACCCCCTTCCCCACACCCTGCTGGACAAGGATGTGGGATCCAGGAGTCTCCCAGAGCTGAGCTGGCCACCCCTGTTACCTTCAGCCAGAGAGGAGGCTGGAAGGTAACAAACCCTTCCCAGGGGCTCATCAGTTAACCCAAGTAAATCTAAAATGTTCATTAAAGAGGGAGAGCAGGATCCTGGAGGATCAGGGGAGGTCCTGGTGCCCCAGGCTCTGGGCTCAGCTGGGCCAGGCCTCCTGCCCTGCCCCATCTCCTACCATCCATGTCTCCAAGCAGGCAAACAAACCAAAGATCATTATTTTTTATATATAATTGGCAGAATTGTATTAATTTAAACAGATAAACTCAATCAGTGAAGCTCATTAATTTCTAGCACACGGCTTATTTACGCCAATTCCGGCTGCTCCAGCGCTCATTGCGCTCTCATAGGAATGTCAATTACCTTTTAAAATAAAAATCAATGTTTATCCACTGTTAAAGATAAAACATGAAATGATTTCCTTAGACACGCTGATGAGTGCTCTCCTCCCCAGCAGGATCTGAGCGCTCCCGGCGTTGGCAGCTGCTGCCCATTGCCACGTGCCATGGAGGGGACAGCAGAGAAGGGCACCCAGAGCGGCCCCTGCACCTTCCTACCCCATCCCAGCCACGGGGGACAGCAGAGGAGGGGTACCCAGAGCCCCTGCACTCCCCTCGGGCCCTGCACCTTCCTACCCCATCCCTGCATCTTCCCAGGGCCCTGGTGCTTTCCTGCCATGAGCTCCAGCAGTGTGGAAGGACAGAGGGAGGAAGGTTGGGAGGATGCAGGGAGGAAGGAAGCTCAGGAGAGCGTGGGGGGAGCCCCTGGAAGCAGCTCCAGAGTGTTACCTGATTACTTTTCTAATGAGGAAAAATGAGAAAACCCTCAGAGCAAAGGGCTGGAAATTACCCATCAGCTGCAAACTTTTTTTTCCTCCTCTATTATTCAGAATTGTTTTGCTTTTCTGAACTGCCTTGTGTAGGTTGCACCAACCCCACAGATTCCAGAATGGGAGATGATGAGTCACTGTCAAAATGTAGATTTTTTTCCCCTTTTTTCCCGTTTAGCACCGCTGAGGGAGTGAAGTCCCTGTGCCACGCGCCGCTCGCTGGCACCTCGCGGGCTGGCGCTGGCAGGAGCTCCCGGCCCACCCGAGGCGTGAGTGCCAGGCTGTACTCACCGTGTCCCCCGTGGGGATGCCCATCCCGGGCATCTCCTGCTCCCCACACTCCGCCAGCCCCGGGGCTGCTTGGGCTCTGTCCCCTCCGTCCCCAGGTGTGCTCAGGTGTGTGCTCACACCGGGCTCCGCTCGGCCACCACAGCCCAGCCCAGCCACCTCTGCTGCCTCCTCGCTCCTGCTCTCCTTTCATCTGACTTGGGTTTTTTCCACTGGTGGGGGTTTTTTTAATCTATAAAGCCAGGAAAAACTGTCCTTGGGAACAGGCGTGTGTGTGTAGGTGCCTCTGCTCAGGCACAAGCCACCACCGCAGAGAGGGGGAGAGGGTGTGAAAGGCAGACGGAGCCGCCGGCCGGGGGAGCCGCTGTGGGGCTGCCGGCCGATGGGATGTGCTGCAGGACAGCTCAGCCCTGCCGAGGAGGAGGAGGAGGAGGATTCCTCCCACTGCCAGGTGTTGAGGGGCCCAGCACCCCTCCCAGCAGCAGAGGGGCTGGGGGCTCTCGGGTTCTGCCTTCATTCGGCCGCTCTCCTGGGCTTGGGGCCAGCAGGGGCAGGAACGGTCTGAGCAGTCACAGAGCTGGTGGGATGGCAGGGACAGAGCCCCAGGCTCCCCATGGACAGAGCCTCTGGCTCCCCAATGACAGGGCCCCTGGCTCCCCAAGGACAGGTCCCATGGCTCCCCAATGACAGGGTCCCAGGCTCCCCAAGGACAGAGCCCCAGGCTCCCCAAGGACAGGTCCCATGGCTCCCCAAGGACAGAGCCCCTGGCTCCCCATGGACAGGTCCCCTGGGTCCCCAAGGACAGAGCCCCAGGCTCCCCATGGACAGGGCCCCTGGCTCCCCAAGGACAGGGCCCCAGGCTCCCCATGGACAGGGCCCCTGGCTCCCCATGGACAGGTCCCATGGCTCCCCAAGGACAGGGTCCCAGGCTCCCCAATGACAGGGTCCCAGGCTCCCCATGGACAGGTCCCATGGCTCCCCATGGACAGAGCCTCAGGCTCCCCAATGACAGGTCCCATGGCTCCCCAATGGACAGAGCCCCAGGCTCCCCAAGGACAGAGCCCCAGGCTCCCCAAGGACAGGGTCCCCAGGCTCCCCAAGGACAGGTCCCCTGGCTCCCCAAGGACAGGGCCCATGGTTCCCCAAGGACAGGTCCCATGGCTCCCCAAGGACAGGTCCCATGTCACCCCAAGGACAGAGCCCCAGGCTCCCCAAGGCTTCCCTGGCCCAGTGGAGAGCAGCCCTTGTCCTCAGCTCCAGCAGCAGCTCCAGGGGGATTGCTCAGTGCTGCGGATCAGGGGCTGTAGCCACCCCACCAACCTTCTCTGATGCTCTTCTAAGCTGCTGTGTGTCTTTGAACTCAGGCTGTGTTGACAATTTGGTGATGCAGGAGGCAAACAGTGGGTGAGACCCCCCACAGCCGTCCCCAGGGCCACAGGAGCTGCTCAGTGCCACCCATTGAGCCCTGTGCAGTGGCCACTGGCTGCTGGCCGTGGCTAGCACAGACCCAAAAGCCCGGAGCTCTGCAATCTCACACCAGGGACCTTGTGCAAAGAGCCCCAGGATGCCTTGCAGAGCCTGGAGCTGGGGAAGGGAAGGAATATGGATGAATTTCTCTCCATCTCTCCAAGCATCTGGGAGGTGGGTGGGAGGTAAAAAAAGATGAGCCCTGAAGTTTTAATTCCTCGGAGATATTTAGGTATCTTGCTCTTGTTACTCAGGGAGTGCAGAGCCTGAGCATCTCTGGGATTGTGCAGCAGGCTCCTTCCTACCCCAGCACTCCCCAGCTCAGCTCCGACCTCTGGTTCTCCAAAATATTAATTTTCAGAGAACTTAGACCATAATGACCAGCCACTTCCCTCAGATGGATTCAGTGTAACACAGTGCCTTTAGCAGGCCATTACTGGAAACCACAACTTGGGAGATAACTCACTTGGATTTATCAGGAGGAGCAGAGAGCTGAGGGCTGGAATGTGACCTTGACTCCTGGCTGAGCCACTACGAGGGGAGCAAGGAATTTTGTTCTCATTTGAGAGTGGTCTCAGCTCATCCTCCTCAGCCTGAGTCTTCCTTTGCACACACCAGTAGCACCCAGAAGGGGCCCTGGAAAAATGGTTCCACCAGATGAAAAGTAATGAGATTTTAACACCATTACTGGAGCTCTTTAGTCTCCGGGCTCGTCGGGCTGGGATCGATATTCCTGGCTGTATTTCCACCGCTGCAACCGTATTTCCCTCACAGCCCCTCCCCGTCCCCCCGCCCTCCCTGGGGAAAGGGGCTCTGAGAGGAAAAACAACCTGAGATCAAATCAATTAATTGCCTCTGCATGTGCCCGTGAGGGCGGGGGGGAGCTCGGCGGTGCCGGGGAGTGGGGAGGGCACAGACCCTGCCCGGGGGGCACAGACCCTGCCCGAGGGGCACAGACCCTGCCCGAGGAGCACAGACCGTGCCAGGAGCTGGGGGAGAGCACAGACCCTGTTCGGGGGGCACAGACCCTGCCCGGGGGGCACAGACCCTGCCCGAGGGGCACAGACCCTGTTCGGGGGGCACAGACCGTGCCAGGAGCTGGGGGAGAGCACAGACCCTGCCCCGGGGGAAGGGAAGGGAAGGGAAGGGAAGGGAAGGGAAGGGAAGGGAAGGGAAGGGAAGGGAAGGGAAGGGAAGGGAAGGGAAGGAAGGGAAGGGAAGGGAAGGGAAGGGAAGGGAAGGGTGCCCGCACAAACCCGCGGCCGCTGAGTGCGCCGTGCGAGTTCATTGCTGCCAAATGAAAGCCCATGTCACCCACCCCAAGGCAGGGCTCGCTGCGGAGCCTGTGCCGCCGGGCAGGGACAGGGACAGGCTGCAGGCACCCCACGGTCCCATTGCTGGTAGAGACAAAAAGCCCTGGGAGGTTTCCCAGCTGGAGGGGATTCCCTGGACTGAGGTGAGACCGTCACACGGAGAGTCTGAGCCGCAGTCGGGTGAGGCTGCGGCAGCCGCAGCTCCCAGGGGCAGGATTCCCTCCCTGGGGAGCCCCTTGGAGGTCAGAGGGGATTTTTGGGATTGCAGCCTTCTTGTGGTGTGTGTTGGAGGCTGGAGTTGTGTGTCAGGTGGCTCGGCATTGCCATGACGACGAGCATCAGTTGGTGAACAGAGGGAGTAAAGGAGACAAAATAAATGTCAGAGTGTGAGTGGATGCTGTGGAGCCAGGGCTGCCCCGGGCCGCCGGGCGTGCTGCTCTGCCCGTGCCTGCTCCATCCCTCCACTGCTCCATCCCTCCACTGCTCCATCCCCGCTCTGGCACTGCCTGGCGGCTGCAGGGCAGAGCGGACCCGCGGGGCAGAGCCTGCCGCCCTGGGTACCGGGACAAGAGGGGTGGAACCCAGAGCTGCGAGGAGGAGGAGGAGGAGGCTGGGGCTGTGCTGTGGAGCCGGTGTCCTCACCGTGCCCAGTGCATCCCCTTCTCCCCCAGTTCCCAAAGCAACGGGAGCAGGCGATTCTCCCTCCTTTGCTGTGTCTCCCTCTGGATGACAGCCTGCCTCCTCCAGAGCTTCATCTTCAGCCTCTGACTGATGCCTGTCGTGCTGCTCAGCCCCCTGAGCACAGCCTGGGAGCGTGCAGGACCCCCTGAGGGTTGGCTCGTGCTGTCTGGAGCCCTGATCCCTGGTGCCACGTCCTCTAGTGCCATGGCAGAGGGGACAGGGCCAGCACGACCTGAGCACATGCTCTAGAGCCAGGATGCTGGGGGTGCTGCCCTTCTTCTGGGGAGATGCTGCAGTTCCTGCCACCCCTCGCTGCTCCAGGGCAGTCCCACGCTGGGCTTCAGGGTCCATGTAGAGCATGAAGGCCCCTGGGCTGCTGCCCATCCTGGCCAGCAGGATCTGAGCATTTCCTGCCTTGTGTCTCCCCAGGAACCTTCCGAGGAGTGTGCAAGAAAATCGACCACTTCCCTGAGGATGCAGACTACGAGCAAGACACGGCCGAGTACCTGCTCCGTGAGTGCTGCCCTGTGCACACACCCCTGGGCACTGCAGGGCACCCCTCCCTGTGCCCTGCTGTCACCCAGCGGGGCCACAGCCCCCCAGGCTCCCCGTGCAGCCTCAGGGACCCTCTGGGCTCTCCGAGCCTGGCAGTGCCACGCCTCAGTGCCACGTGCTCCTGGCACGCTGGGCTGGCACTCGCTGTCCCCACGGTCCCAGCAGTGGCTGCACAGCCTGAGTGTCCTGGTGTCCCCACGGGGGACTGGGACCCTGCAGGCCCGAGGTGCAGCACCACAGGGACCCCTGTCCCTGTCCCCGAGCCTCCAGCCAGGCTGGGCTTGCTGGGACAGCAGAGGAGCAGCTCAGGGTGCTCTGCACTGGCAGCCAAGCACAGGCACACAGAGGGAACTGAACTGGCACATTTCCTGGGAGAGGTGGCTTCTCCTCTCCCAGGGGCCAGCCCAGCTCCAGGGCAGAACCACAGGCCTTCCCACAGCATCCCAGAATGGCCCAGGCTGGAAGGGACCTTAAAGCCCAGCCCAATCCACTTCCCTACAGGGATCAGCTTCCAAAACGACAGTAGAGAGTAATGAATGCAGCAGATCACTACCTGCTGCACCAAAAATACACTGTGCCTTGGCTTGGGCTCTCATCCCTCAGATAGGGCCGTTATTAAAGCAGACAAATACAGAGAAGCTCCATTAAAATTCCACTCCTGGGGGCTTTAAAATAGACTTTTTACTTTGAATGTGAGAGGGGGTGGGAGAACTTCAGCACTAATCTACTAAAACTGCAAAGCCATTTCATTAAACTCACTCCTCTCCACTGGGTGAGCAGAGATGTGGAAATTTGAGAGTCCAGAGCAGCAACTGGATGAGCAGCAGATGGGTGAGCCAGGGGGCTGGGGCTGAGCACCAGGCCATGGGCACAGGGCCCTGCTCCCAGGACTCCTTCCAGCCCCAGTTGCTCAGGGAGTGCCCAGGGCTGCTGCACGCCCCTGCTGCCTCTGCTGTTGTTTGGAAATGCAGAGCTTGGGGTGAGCCCTCGGCAGCCTGGCACACACGTGTGGCTCTGCATGCCAGGGTGTCATTTGTGTCACAGTGCCTGGCACCTGCTCACGCTGAGGGGACAGTGTCCCTTGGCTGCAGGGCCACCCTCACCCAGCCTTGGGACTGCCCGTGCCTTGCAGTGAAACAGGGGAAATCCAGGTGAGATATACAGAAGGAATCCTTCCCTGAGGGTGGGCAGGCCCTGGCACAGGTGCCCAGAGCAGCTGTGGCTGCCCCTGGATCCCTGGCAGGGTCCAAGGCCAGGCTGGATGGGTCTTGGATCAAGCAGGGATGGTGGAAGGTGTCCCTGCCGTGGCAGGGGTGGCACTGGATGGTGTGAGGGTCCTTTCCAACCCAACCCATTCCAGAGGTCCATGACAAGCACAGGATGCCTGCTGGGGACCAGGGCTGTGTCTCCCCATCCATCCTGGCAGCACAAGGGGTGCCCTTGCACAGACCCTTCCCTGGTGCAGGTGCGGGGGGTGCTGGGGGCTGATGCTGCCCCTGTCCCTGTCCCACAGGTGCAGTGAGAGCATCCAGCATCTTCCCCATCCTCAGCGTGGGGCTGCTGTTCTTCGGGGGCCTGTGCGTGGCCGCCAGCGAGTTCTACAAGAGCAAACACAACGTCATCCTCAGCGCGGGCATCTTCTTCGTCTCTGCAGGTAGGAGCTGCCCAGGGGCCCCTCCAGCCTGGGGGACACGGGGGGACACATGGGCGGGGTGTGGGTCCTCCCAGGCTGTCAGCACTGAGACGTTCTGAGCTTTGAGAGCTGTTCCAGCCCTGTGGGAAAATCCCCATGGAAGGGAAAAACAGTCAGGGGTCTCTGGCCACGGTCCCTGCGCCAGACAGGGCTTCAAGGGCCCCCCTGCCCTGCCTCGAGCAGAGCCCATGTGGGGGCACAGCCAGGAGGGGCTCCCCAGGTGCAGCCATCCCCTTGGGGGGTCACCAGACCCTGGGACAGGGACTGGGGGCTCTGCCCTCCATCCTGGACAGTCAGTGGGCACTGTGCCAGCAGCAGCAGGACCAGCAGAGGGGCTGCCACATGGAAACCACTCTCTGGAGAGGCTGTTCCTGCTGGATTACTCATCTCTCTGTGCTGTTCCCCACCGCTTCCCCTGATTATCGCGTGACAATGTCTTTGTCTCAAGGAACCACTCTATTTTGTGTTTTTCTTCTCCCCACAAAAAGACAAATGACTCTTCCTCCTTGGCTGGCAGGAGCTGCTGATGCAGATGAGAAAACAGCAGAGAGAACATAATTGATTCATTAAGTAAATCTGGGAATGCACCAGCCTCTCCCCAGCCTGCAGCACAGCCCTGCCGGCTGCTGGTGGGGCACAGGTTGCCCCTGTCCCAGGACTCCACCAGAAATGGAAAGAGGCAGAGCCATTCCAGCTTCCCTGTGCTCCCAGGGCCATGGCGAGCTGGCTTCATGCTGGGGGGATCCCCCTGTGCCCCTCAGGCTGGCTGTGCTGCTGCATGACGCCAGCCAGGCTCCTGCATTCCCTGCTCAGCAAAGCAGAGCACAACCAGCTCCTGAAATGTCCCTTTTGTAGAGAAAACTGTGCTTATTCCTCCTTCCTGGGAATATACAGGGACAAGGGAATGTGTGAGGGAATATAAAGGTGTCCTGGAGATCAGCAGAGGTCTGCAAGGGGATTTGGTCCAAGTGTGCTGGCAGAGGGTTGGTGCCCCGTGGGGACACATCCCCCACCCACTCGTGCCACTCAGGTGAGCGCCTGCCCCGCTTGTCCCCGCTGCAGGTCTCAGCAACATCATCGGGATCATAGTGTACATCTCGGCCAACGCGGGGGACCCGGGCCAGAGCGACTCCAAGAAGAGCTACTCCTACGGCTGGTCCTTCTACTTCGGGGCGCTGTCCTTCATCATCGCCGAGATGGTGGGGGTGATCGCCGTGCACATGTACATCGAGAAGCACCGCCAGATCCGCGCCAGGTCGCACTCGGAGCTGCTCAAGAGGTCGGCCTTCACCCGCCTGCCCCCCTACAGGTACCGCTTCCGCCGGCGGTCCAGCTCCCGCTCCACCGAGCCCCGCTCCCGGGACATGTCGCCCATCAGCAAAGGGTTCAGCACCATCCCCTCCACCGACATCTCCATGTTCACCCTCTCCAGGGATCCCTCCAAGGTCACCATGGGGACGCTGCTCAACTCGGAGCGGGACCACGGTTTTTTACAGGTCCATAACTCCATCCCCAAAGAGTTCAAGGAGTCTTTGCACAACAACCCGGCCAACAGACGAACCACGCCGGTCTGAGGCGGGCTGGCCGTGGGCAGGCTGCATGGCATCACCCTCGTGACGGTGTAACCTGTGAAACCCCGTTTTTAAGGACAAACCTGGAGGCTCCCCGCGCCCCTGCCCGTGGGGCTGGTTTTCACTCCTGAAATGCCACTGGCCGGGCCGGGCCGCTGCGCCCGCGGCGGGAGCGGGACCCCCGAGGGGAGGGGACGGGGCCGCGCTGGGACCCCGGCCCTGGCGCCCCGCGGACTGAACGGGCTCCAGCCCCGGGACAGCGGCCTTCCCGAGGTCTCCATCGTTCGTGTGATCATAACCGCAGTGTTCCCATAGCTGTGTGTCCATGGAAATGCTGGCGATAGCCCTGTCCGTGAGAACCCTTACCCGGTAGTTACCTTCGGGTGGAATCGCCTGGAAGGCCGGAGCTGGAAGCACTGAGCTAGTGCCGGAGCGATGCTTGTGTTCCGAACCCCTTTCCCTGTCGTGCTGGATGGAGTGCTCGGGCTGGGTTCCTCTATGGCGTTTCGTGCATGCATTAAATAGCTTGGAATTCAATTTTGTCATGTCGGGTTGGAAGAAACATCCTTTTGCAATTTTCTGTGGTCTCGAAAGGGCTTATTTCCTTTCCTTCCTTTCCTTCCCTTTCCTTCCCTTTCCTTCCTTTCCTTCCTTTCCTTCCTCTCCTTCCCTCCCATGAAAGGACTCAGGAGCAGAATTACTCCAGTGACTGGTAGCAAGTATCCAGCGTTTAATTCACCTCTAATGTTGCAAGAAAACGAATTACTTCCCTGCAGTTGGTACACACGCAGTCAGAGATGACTGTCTGGGCACAGCCGAGGGGCAACGCGCGACCGTGGTGCTGCGGGAGCGGCTGCAGCCGCGCTCGGATGGGGTGTGATTCCCCAATGGCTGGGAGATCCATGAGAAAAACAATAAAATTGTCCAGTTTGGCAAGTTCCTTGGCTGAGTAGGTCACAGTGACCCTGCAGTGCACCGAGCGCGGCGCAGCGTGGCCGGCAGGGAGGAGGGAGGCCAGGCTGGGCTGCAGGGAGCGCGTGAGCAGACGGAGCCTCGGCTCTAAACTCTCCCGCTGGAGCAGGGCTCGTCTAAGTGGAGGCAGTTTGGAAGCAATCGGTCGGCGGTGATGTGTCACTTAATTGAAATCTTATTTAACCTTCTGACAGAAGTGGCAGATTCCCACAGGGTCCCCGGGGCTGCTCTGGGGCCAGCGGGGCTCTCATTCACTCCTCTCGCAGAAGGGGAACATCTGGTGTGCAGTGTGTGAGCCTGAGCAGCCTGGCTCTGCTGCCCAAAGCCTGCACATCCCAGTCCTTACTGGGAATAATGGACAGGCCGATGGGAAACTCAGGGCAGGAGCTCTGCTGGAGTGAAATCCTCCTGGGAGCTCCACAAACAGCTCAGCCAGGGCGGCACTGTCTTCACAGAACCACAGAATGCTTTGGGGTGGAATGGACCTTGAAGCTCAAATCATTCCATGGGCAGGGACAGCTTCCAGCATCCCAGCCTGGCCTTGGGCACTGCCAGGGATCCAGGAGCAGCCACAGCTTCTCTGGGCACCCTGTGCCAGGGCCTGCCCACCCTCACAGGGACAATTTCAACTCCTTCACCCTTATTTGCTACTGTTGCAAAGGGGGGTTGTTCGAGAAGGCTGATTCAGATGCTAATTAAGCCTCTTAATTGCCGTAGTTGCTGATTGCATGTGTTAAAAACAGTCAAAGGAGAGTTGCACCCCCATCTCAGGGCAATATTTAAAAGCAAAGCAGTGGAAGGGCTGGTAGCGCTAAACACGCAGTAGAATGGAGTGGGATAATGCAGTTGGAAGGGACCTACGATGACCATCTCCAACTTCCCGAACAATTGGTTTTGATTGTGGCTGACCAAAAGCTAAAGCGGGGCCTTAAGGGCACAGCCCAAAGCCCTTTTCAGCCGCCCCAGGCAGGCTCTGAGCACCCGGGGGGCGCAGAAAGGCCGCGGGGCAGCGCCGGAGCCGCAGCGCCAGCCCGGCTGTTTGTGTGGATGGAGGCAGAGCGGGCAGTGATTGAAGGTGTTTACTGCCACGTGTAATATCTTCCCTTTGTGCCGATGTCTTTCCCCTGGAAGAGAAAATCAATACCCAGGCTAAATCTGGAGGCTTCAATATTTCTCAGAGAAGTGCAAATCAATATGGATTTCTTAACAAGTTTAATTTCAATACCTGAAAGTGCACATTCTGCCCATTTCCTGACCTTTCCAATCCCCGGGAGAGGAGGATTAAAAAGATTTGTTCAAATTCAACGAATTGAATCAGCAAATGCCCCATTAGCTTGTTTTCTTTCCGCCAGACCTTGATAAACAGTATGATAGCCCATCGTCTACGCGCGGCTGCCAGCGCCGCTCCGACGCAGCCCCGCCGGGCACGGCAGTGTCCTGGTCACCTCCATCGCGGGCAGGACAGCCCAGATGGTGTCAGAGGGGCCGGTGGCACACGGATGGGCACCCGCTCCCCTTCCCCGAGTGCCAGCGGACCCACACCCCCCGTGAGCCCGACCCTGCCGCGCCGCCGAGCCGGCTGATTTATGGTGCTGCAGTGCTCTATATTTATCTACAATGGCTTTGTGCAGCGTTAGATCATCGTGGGAGCCCGGTAAACACCGCGAAGCGAGCGGGGCGTGCGGGCTGGGCCGGCCGGAGCGAGCACTCGGGGAGAGTCAGTGGGTTTGTCCTTGGAATGATCCCAGGGGCCGGAGAGCCGGAGCGCACGGCCCGCAGGACCCTCGGGAAGGCCGCGGTGGCGGTGCCAGCCCCAGCCGTGGCGGTGCCAGTCCCAGCCGTGGCGGTGCCAGTCCCGGCCGTGGCGGTGCCAGTCCCAGCCGTGGCGGTGCCAGCCCCAGCCGTGGTGGCGGTGCCAGCCCCAGCCGTGGCGGTCACAGCCCCAGCCGTGCCTGCCCCAGCCGTGGCGGTGCCAGTCCCGGCCGTGGCGGTGCCAGCCCCAGCCATGGTGGTGCCAGTCCCGGCCGTGGCGGTCACAGCCCCAGCCGTGGTGGTGCCAGCCCCCTGCCGTGGCGGTGCCAGTCCCAGCGGTGGCGGTGCCAGCCCCGGCCGTGGCGGTGCCAGCCCCAGCCGTGGCGGTGCCAGTCCCGGCCGTGGCGGTGCCAGTCCCAGCCGTGGCGGTGCCAGCCCCAGCCGTGGTGGCGGTGCCAGTCCCAGCGGTGGCGGTGCCAGCCCCAGCCGTGGCGGTGCCAGTCCCGGCCGTGGCGGTGCCAGTCCCAGCCGTGGCGGTGCCAGTCCCAGCCGTGGCGGTGCCAGTCCCGGCCGTGGCGGTGCCAGTCCCAGCCGTGGCGGTGCCAGTCCCAGCCGTGGCGGTGCCAGTCCCGGCCGTGGCGGTGCCAGTCCCAGCCGTGCCTGGCCGTCGCTCGGGTCACGCTCAGCCCCCGCAGGTGCAGCGGGGCCGGGCGCGGTGCGGGCTCGGGCCGGGGCAGCCCCGGAGGGCTCCAGCCCCGCTGCGGCGTTGCTGCGCCGGGCCCGGGGCTGCCGCTCCCGTTTGCCTCCCAAGGGAGGGGTTTAATTGCTGTGTTGGTGCTGCGATGACAAAGCCGGCGGCGGAGCGCTGTCAGCCTGCGGGAGCTGCTGCTGGCACGGAGCCCGCCGAGGGGAAATGGCAGCTGGTCCCGGCTGCGGCGCTGAGCTCTGCCTTGCACCCTCTTTTCCTGATTCCACACCTACATCAGGACGAACGCACTGCCCCTCCGCTGTCTGCTGCAAGGGAAGCTCCCTAGTCCCTACTGCTGCAGGCTGCTCCTTCCTCAAAAGTATCTTTTGTCCTTTCTGTCTTTGATTTTTTGGGGATTTTTACAGTTTGCCATAGCTCATGAGAGTCTGGGTAAGGCCAAACCGTTTATATCGTTTACTTGATGGACAGTAATGGTTTCTGTGGTGCCATTACTACCTGTCATCTAAATCCAAACGCTGAGGTGCTGTAAAGGGCAGCCTCTCACTGGGGGCTGGAATAGCTTCTCCTCCAGCATCGTTATCCTGCACAACCGTAAATCCCCGGCCGACCACAGCCACTAAACACAGCCCTCAAAAGTTCCCCGGAAAATTTTCAACAAATAAAACTTTCACCTGCTCTTCAGTAATAAACTGCTGTTCCTCTGCCATTATCCTCCCTCCAGCCACTGGAGGAGAAAATCCTCCTTCAGCACCTGAGCTGGCATTGGAGAAGGTCAGCAGGAGCTGGGGGTGTTTGGGGACAGGGGCTCTGTGCCTGTGGCTGCAGCTCTGGGGCTGCTCCACGTCGGGGAGCCCAACAGGTGCCCTGGGAGCCCCATGGGAAACAGTGATGCAGGTAAATGCAATTAGGAATTAATTCCCACAGCTTCTTATTGCCTGCTCCTGGTGCTCCAGTACCCAAAGGGAGCCTACAGGAAAGGTGGAGGGAGATTATCTACCAGGGCATGTCGTGACAGGACAGGGAGGGATGTCAGAGAGTAGGCTGGGATTAGATACTGGGGGAAAGCCCTTCCTTGGGATGCTGAGGCCCTGGCACAGGGTGCCCAGAGAAGCTGTGGCTGCTGCATCCCTGGCAGTGCCCAAGGCCAGGCTTGGAGCAGCCTGGGATAGAGGAAGGTGTCCCTGCCCCTGGCAGGGAGGTGGATGAGGTGCTGCTCTCACTTTGCTGAATTAAAGTTTCAGCTTCTTTAATAACCTGCAGGTCCGCTGGAAAATTGTGACGAGTGGCATCAAGAAGCAACTCGGTAAGTTTATTTTGATGAAATACAATAATTATCATGCTTAGCAGCTGTTGCTATTTAAAATAAGAAAAAACGGGGCTTGCATTGAAAATGTTTTGTAAACCATGTGCACCAACAATCTGTTCCAATGAAACCAACCATTATGGAAACGGTATAATAGCAGGAGCTCATTATGGAAAGTTAAATTGCAAATCATATTTTGTTTCAAATGAGCTGGATGAATGCATAATTTGCCTCAAAGAAATAGTTTTGTAGTTCTGATCCTCCTGCCAAGAGCTGAAGCTCTTGGGCTGCAGCTGCCGGGCGGCCTGATTGTCCATTTCAAACTGCAGGAAGTTTGGGTTTCAAAGGAAGATTTGAAGAGAGAAAAGGGGGAAAAAAAGTGAAGGAATAAAAGGCAGAGCAGTGGGAGCTCTCAGTTGGTTCCCAATGTGAGAGTCTGCCGGTGCAGCCTGGGTTTCAAACACACCAAGGGCCTGCGTGGGGCTGATCACAGCCCCTGTGCTGGAGCCAGAGCCCAGCCTGGGCAGAGCTGCTTCCCCAGGAGCTGTGGTGACAGCCATGGTGACAGCCATGGTGACAGCCATGGTGACAGCTGAGGTGACAGCCGTGCCTGGGAGGGGCAGCACGTGCGGTGCCACCCAGGCTGGGGGTGGCAGCTGAACACACGTGCCAGAGCGTGGTCCTGGGGCCACCCCGAGCCCCCCATGGCACAGCACCCGTGCAGGTGTTCCCTGAGCTCTGCCAGCTCTGGCCTCAGCCAGGGTGTCACTGGAGAAGCCACAGAGCCACCGCCCAGGTGACAAAGAGCTGCTGGCACTGCTCTGGGGGCTCAGTGCTGCAGGGTTAACACGTGGTGCCCAGTGCCCAGAGACCTGACCTGCAGGTGGTGGCACGTGAGATGCCACATGAACAGCTGATGGCATTGTGAGATGCCACAGGAACAGCTGATGGCATTTCCTCATCGCAGGGTGGCTCTGGGGACGGGCAGCAGTGGCACAGGGGACACGGAGCCTGCGCTCGTGGCTGTGCCACCACGATGTGGCTGATGGGAAGCAATGGGCAGGTGGCCACAGCAGGACCCTCTGCCATGGGGCCCAAGCCCAGAAAGTGCCCAGAGCCCCCCTGCACCCTCCCTGCTGGGTGGGGACGCTCAGCACAGGTGACTCTGTCCCTTTTGGCAGGGCACGTGTCACAGCTGCTGTGCTCCAAGCACGAGCTCCTGGGGCCAGGGTCACCCCCAGCTGTGGTGGCTTTGCAGGAGCCAGGAGCCGCCCCTCTCCTGCACCCCAGGCTGTCCCTGTGCCTCACTCCAGGCACTCTTGGAGTGCTCCAGTGTCCCCCAGCCCTGCTGCTGCATCCAGCCCAGAGGCAGCTTCATTAAATATTAAATCCAGCAGCTGCTGGCAGTGTTGGGGGGTGGGTAAAGACAGCAGAAGCAATTTGCAATTAAAATGTGTTTATCTTAGGAAAGAAGTCCCGGAAACTTGTAATTAAAATGTTTATACCAAGGGCAGGATTTCATAGCCTGAACCTTCAGAAATCGTAGTGAAACAGCAGCGGCACAGGTGAGGCTGGCACAGGACAGATGGGAGCTGAGCTCCGGGCAGTGCTGGGCACCAGGGATGGTGGGGAACCGTGTCCAGCACGCCCGGAGCAGCCCCATGAGCTCTGCAGAACAAAGCCCCCACCAGGCACCGTGCCAAGGGGATGCAGGAGGGCAGCAGCAGCAGGAGGGCAGCAGAGGATGCAGGAGAGCAGCAGAGGATGCAGGAGAGTAGCAGAGGATGCAGGAGGGCAGCAGCAGGGGATGCAGGAGGGCAGCAGCAGCAGTGGATGCAGGAGAGCAGCAGCAGGGGATGCAGGAGGGCAGCAGTGGATGCAGGAGAGCAGCAGGGGATGCAGGAGAGCAGCAGGGGATGCAGGAGGGCAGCAGTGGATGCAGGAGAGCAGCAGGGGATGCAGGAGGGCAGCAGCAGGGGATGCAGGAGGGCAGCAGAGGATGCAGGAGGGCAGCAGGGGATGCAGGAGAGCAGCAGGGGATGCAGGAGGGCAGCAGAGGATGAAGGAGGGCAGCAGGGGATGCAGGAGGGCAGCAGGGGATGCAGGAGGGCAGCAGAGGATGCAGGAGGGCAGCAGGGGATGCAGGAGAGCAGCAGGGGATGCAGGAGGGCAGCAGGGGATGCAGGAGGGCAGCAGAGGATGCAGGAGGGCAGCAGGGGATGCAGGAGAGCAGCAGGGGATGCAGGAGGGCAGCAGGGGATGCAGCTCCTCCCCTGGTGATGCTTGGCCACACCACTGCCAGGCACAACCAGGGCAGCTCCTGGCAAATACCTGTTGGGCTGCTGCTTTCCCCAACACCCCCCAGTCCTCCAGGGGTGTTTTTGTGCATTTCCAAGCTTGTTTTTCCTCCAGTTACAGCAGGCAGGAACTTCCCATGCAGAGCAGGTGTTATAAAAACATCTTCTGATTTGGGAGTTGTACAATCACAACCCCAGGCTCCCCCTTTGTTGGTCCTGCAGCAGCAAGGTCTGGGTTGAAAGTCTGAATTTGGATCCTCTTCATATTTATTTCAAATGATAAGAAGAAAAATAAATAGAAGTAGAAGAAGGGCATGGAGCTGGCTCTGTGTGAGTGGAGAAGCCATAAATCACTCTCAGTGTCCCAGAGGCTTTCACCTTGGTTAATAGGTGCCTTTTAAAAGTGCCTTTTAGCCCCCCAGACCATGGAAACCCTGCAGCCGGGGCTGTTGGGCTGCAGAAGAAGCCTTTGGGGCAGTTCTTCTCAGCAGAGCCACAGTGGGTGCCCTGCACAGCTGCCCCTCTCCCAGGCAGCCCCATCAGCAGCCTCAGCTGCAGCCTCTCCTGGCTCTTGTCCCTCTCCTCCCTGCTGATCCAGCTGGCAGGGAACTCTCTGGAGTGCTGGAGCTGCCCCTGCCCTGGGTTAACGAAGACTGCCAGGATGGCAGGGCATAAAACCCAGAACAGAGAAAATTATATTAAACAGCTGTGAAAGAAATCATTTATTTCCA
The DNA here is from genome assembly GCA_009764595.1 of Geothlypis trichas. NCBI lineage: Eukaryota > Metazoa > Chordata > Aves > Passeriformes > Parulidae > Geothlypis > Geothlypis trichas. The sequence continues at coordinate 16,384,444 of CM019916.1, forward strand.
TATTGTCTGTGTTTTGGACTGAAGGAAAAAGCCCACGACTTTTCCTGCCAAGCCATGAAGTAGCAGGCGGTTCGTTAGCTTGGATCATCGCTGCTCAGAGTGTCATCATCTTTAAAATGAATAAAAATGTAAACCCCACTGATCAGAGGTTGCTGAGGGCTCTACAGTTCAGCATCCCCGCTCCAGCACCCCGGGGTGTTCAGTGATCCCTGCTGTGCCCAGCCTGGGGCACTGTGGGCTGAGTGCTCCCTGCATGGGCACTGGGAGTCACCGAGCAGAGGTGTCCTGGTGTCCCAACCTGTCCCTGCCTTCTCCTGCCCTGCCCAGAGCAGCAGCTGGGAACCTGGAGCTTTTCCTTGTACCACAGCGAGGAGCCCAGGATTGCACTGGGAGCTGACGGAGCAGACACTGCCAGGCTTCTGCAGGGTCTTCAGAGAAAGAATCAGAGAATCCCAGACTGGTTTGGGTTGCAGGGGACATTAAAGACCCTCTCATTCCACCCCCTGCCATGGCAGGGACACTTCCACTGTCCCAGGCTGCTCCAAGCCCCATCCAGCCTGGCCTGGGGCACTGCCAGGGATCCAGGGGCAGCCAAAGCTGGTCTGGCACCCTGTGCCAGTGAAGTGTTGGTCAGGAGTGTGGGTGAGTGCCATGGGGTGAGTGCCATGGGGTGAGTGCCATGGGGTGAGTGCCGTGGGGTGAGCTGGGTGCTGGACCCTCCTGGTCTCAACAATGGTGTGACCCCACAATGGGGCCCACGTGGAGCCCCCAGGCTGGGCTGAGGATGCCAGGAGAGGCTGTGCTCATGGCATGGAGAGGAGAGCTCAGCACAGCACCCACAGAGCTGCCAGTCCAGCACTGCTCTGCACCCACCCCGAGTGGAGCCCGTGAGCTGTGGGGCTCGAAGAACAGAGGGAAAGGAGTGAAACCAAGGGCTGTGGAACCAAGGGCTGTGGAACCAAGGGCTGTGAAATCAATCTGCCGGCAGGGCTGGCCAGAGCTGCTGGGCACGGGCACTGGGACAGGCCTCGGAGGGGCTCTGGCAGGAGCGCCAGGCTGTGCCAGGGCTCTGTTGAATATTCATCTGTAGGAAATGGTTATTCATGAGCACAAGGAAGATGATCGTTCTGCATTCCGAACTACTCAGCCCAGCTCCCGTTTGATGTGGTGAGGCTCTCGCAGTGCATTTGCATTAGAGAAAGCATTACTACTTCTGATGAGGAGAAGGATTACAGGAGAAATCTGCATAAATTTATTGGTAAATGTCATTTAGCATGTGTCCAAGTGTAATTCATCACAGGGCTGTAGTGCAGCCCGGTGACTCATACAGGGCTGGGGTTTTTCAATAGACAGATAAATAACCCCTGGGACAAAATTACCTCATTGATATTAAATCACTGCAGTTGCAGGTGAGCAGAGGCTGCCTGGGACAAGCTCCTCAGGGAATGCCAGTCCCAGGAGGATGAGTGATGGGAAATGCCCGTCCTGGGGGATGCTCACTGCTCTTCCTGTGCCTGCTGAGCCTCACCAGCTCCGCCTGTGTGCCACCAGCCTGCCCAGCTCTCCATCTGCCTCCAGCCTCCCTGCTCCCTCCCGGCACAGAACCGTGCTGAGGACTTATCCCAGCTGCCACTCCAGCTGCCAGGGACATCCCTGCCCTCCTGGCTTCCCTCCTGGCAGCCTCCACAAACCCAGCACTGCCAGGGCACTGAGGGACCTGCAGCGACCTCCTCGGGAGGGGCTTCCTCGAGAGTCACCAGCTCGGTGCTACCCCGGGCTCTGTCGGGGTCCATCCCCCGCTGCAGGGGGGGTTGTGTCCTTGATCAGCTCTCTCGGGGAAGCGCTCATCCACAGGCTGCTTTGCTCTCCTGCATTTCCCGAGTGATGTAAGGGTGTTGTACGTGTTGGCTCTGACAGGGGGAGGACTTCTCCCTCCAGCACCGGCCACAGCGGCCGTGATGAGCTCAGAGCGGGTCCTGCCAAAGCACAATGCCAGTCCCGGGGCTCAGCTGGAGCTGGATGTCCTTGGCCATCCCCACAGCCCCAGTGTGGTTTTAGTCGTGATTCCAGCCTGGCAGAGGTGAAGGTCACTATGGAAACTTCATGGAATGGGACGAACATGACAGCACTGGGTCTCCTACCCCTTCTTACCACCTTCCCCTCTCCAGAGGAGGAACATCCCAGGGGTACTGGGAGAGCAGCTCCAGGCAGGGATTAGGGAGCTGTCTCTCGAGAACCAACCTGTCATTGGCTTTTTAAATTGAATTTTCACAAATGCAACAAGGTATACCCAAACTCCCTGAGCTGGGGAGGAGGGAGCAGGCACATCTGCATCACACCTGCCCTGTGGTTCAGGTGCCCTCTGGGCCTTCCTGAGGAAGCCAAGCTGAGCACTGGCACTGCCAGCCTGCTCTGAGCCCCAGGCCTGGCAAGGCTGAAGCCTGAATCCAAACCTCAGTGCCCCAGCCCAGGAACCTCTCCCTGCTGTGGGATATCCACGTCTGCTGCAATTTCTGCTTTCACACATCTCTCAGAGCAAGCAAACTCCTGCTCCATCCTCACCGCCTGATATGCCTTATCGTCGTGTTAGCAATTAATATTAGCATGGTAGAAATTGCTAATTTGTGATATACAATAATTAGAATTCAATTTAATTGCTCTCAAACTCTGCATACAAATGTGGCTTCCACTCCCTGGGTTGGGGAGAACAGTAGAGGAGGAGAACACCCTCCCTGGTGACACGGGTGAGGCCAGCAGAGCAGGGTGTCCCTTCTGTGGCTGGCTGGAGAAGCTGGAAAAGCAGAGCAGCGTTGCTGGGGCTGAGCTCACTGCCAGGGTGGGTTCTGGGGGAGTGTAGATGGGCTGGATCAGGGCAGGCAGCACCCAGGGCTCACCTGTGCCTCATTGCAGGAGAGGATGAGCCTTTCCCCTGCTCCTGGGGCTTAGGTGAGCTTGGGGACAGGGATGGTGCTGCTGGAAACAGCACAGGCTTCACGAATCACTGCAGGTACAAAAAGGAAATAAACAGGAATCAAAGAGGGTTTCCCAGGGGTTGATGCCCCTCAGAGCCCTGCTGGGCCCTGCCTTGCAGGCTGAGATGGCAGTGGGTGCAGCAGAGGGTGAGGGCATGGCCAGGGAAGAGCAGGGGCAAAGGGGGGCACATCCCAGAGATGGGGAGCACTGCACAGGCTCGAGGGATGGGGTGGGTACCCGCACACACCAGCCCAGGGCAGTGAGGGGGCTCAGCCCTGGGTATCCACAGGGAAATGCCAAAGCAGTTCTCTGAAGGGAAGCTTTCCCTGCACAGCACCAGCCAGCCCAGTAACATCCTGGGGGCAGTGCTGGTGCCTCTGCTCCCAGCGAGGCTGAGAAGCTGCAGAGTCCTGGCAGGAGCTCTGAGAGCTGCTTGAGGGCTGGAAATCTGCCATGGGTTGAAAGATTAAAGAGGTGAGTCGAGGGGGTTAAAGATCACTCAATTGCGGTCTCCAGTTGCCGTGTGGGAAGTTGCTGATGGATGGCATAAGCAGCCGTGTAATTGAGAGATTTAAGCTGGGATAAAACACCTTGTAACAAAGGGAGAAATTAAAGTAGGGACAATGTACTGACAGACACAAAGAAGGTGTTAGAATGAAGGGCACAAACGAGCTGGATTTCAGCTCACCCTCGCTGAGGGAGCTGTACCAGGCACAGCAATGGGGGTCCCGGGTCCTGCTGCTGGGCATGCAGGGCTGTGCTGGGGAAGGGAGGAGATCCCAGGGCCTTGGAGGAGAGGAGGAGCAGGCTGTGGTCACCCACAGGGTGAATGGTTCTGGGAAGGCAGGAGCCCCCAGGGCTGCTGAGCAGAGTGGCTGTGAGCCCTGGCTCTGGGAGGCTGGCTGCCAAGGGGGCACAGGGCTGGCACACCCCACAAGTGTGTCCTGGAGTGCTCCCACCACAACCTCAGCTCACACGGATTTATTCCTGGTTTGAAGAGCAGGCAGAGGCAGCAGTACCTGCGTGGAGAGAGCTGGATGAGGCCCTTATCTCCAAGGGATTAACGGCTGTGTGACTCACAACCAGGATGACTCAAAGACAGACAGGATCCAGGGATAAAGGCAAGCATGGTCCCATCACCAGCCAATTCCACAAACTCAGCAGCGTCTGCTGAGCGATTAGTGCAGCCACGCAGGGAGCTGCAGAGGAGCAGCGCTCGGGTTTGGCCCTCCCTCTGCTGATCCTCGGCATCTGCAGCCGGTGATAGCTGCTGTGTGCAGCCAGCCTGGCTGCGAGGGGAGGGCTCCAGGGGCAGCGAGAAGGGCCCTTTGATCCCTCTAATTAATTCTGCTGCGCAACCTATTGAGGAGTTGAGAATGAGGAGGGACGCCGGGGCTGTTTTGATGTGTGCAGTGGATGGATGCAGACAAGGGGCTGCACAGAGGGCAGAGATTCCAGAAGCAAGAAAGGTTGGAGGCAAGGATCTTGTGCAGAAGGGGTGAGAGTGCTGATGGGATGGGCACACTGGGGCTGCCACGGGCACTGCTGGCACTGGGACCAGCGCAGGGGCTGCCCAGTGCCCGGGCAGCGGTGCCCAGCGGTGCCCAGGGGCGTTTGCTCTCTGCAGAGTGTCAGACACACAGCACAGCCCCGGCTGCTCCGGGCCCTGGGAGCCTCTGGGGCTGCTTGAGCCAGGGCGCTGGGAGCAGCCTCGGGGCTGTGCTGGGCACGAACCACTGCTGATCTTCTACGGGACATGACTGAGTTGTGTGTCCATGACTGGACATTTCCTGCCCTTCTGAACAGAAACAACCACCCAAAAAAGGCACCAGAGCTTTTTTCAGCCGTAAGGTTGCTCAGCCTGGAGAAGAGAAGGCTCTGAGGAGGCCTCGGAGCCTCTTTCTGTGCCTGAAGGGACTCCAAGAGAGCTGAGAAGGACTTTTTACATGACAAGGGGGAATGGCTCCAAACTCTTACATTCGATATTAGGAAAAAATTCCTCCTTGGGAGGGTGGGCATGCCCTGGCACAGGGTGCCCAGAGCAGCTGTGGCTGCCATGGATCCCTGGCGGTGCCCAAGGCCAGGCTGGGCAGGGCTGGGAGCAGCTGGGACAGGGGGAGCTGTCCCTGCCCGGGCAGGAGCCGCCGCCGGTCCCTCTGCCGGTGCTCAAATGACCTCTAGTGGCAGGCGGGGACGGGGGCGGAGGGTTCGCTCTCCTTGGTTAAAAAAACCTAAGCGAAAATAAAAAGCAAATTGCGTCGGGCTCCTGCTCTCCCGAGGTAGCAATGGTCGGTTAATTTCGTCTTTTCTTTCGCCTAGCAGTTTCATTAGTGACTCGAAATTCATCAAGCAAGGCCACCCTGGTGCTGCCACACCGAGGGGGATCAGGCTGGGAGGCGATGCCCGGCAGTGTCGGTGACGGTGAGATAACGAGCTGGCTCCTCCCAGAGCCTCTGGATTGCCGGCAGGAAGGCGAGATGTGCCCAGCAGCAGCGTAATGCCCCTCTGTGCCCACAGTCCGGGCACAAGGAACAGCAGGACAGGGGATGCTCTGCTGCCAGCCCTCCCTGCCAGGGCACAGGGCTCCGTGGGCAGTGCCAGACCTGACCCGAGCCCATCCCCGGGCATCCTTCGGGGGTGGGACCGAAGGAAAGCCCTCTGCAGAGGAGAGCTTGCTCTGATTTGGGGTCACCACCCAGGGATAGCCCCGAGAGGATGTGTTTGTTCACTGTGGGGTGCTGGGGCCAGGATCCTCAGGTGGGGGCAGCCCTGCTCTGGCACGGGCTCCCTGGGGACACTGCTGGAGCTCTCTGGATGGCCTTCAGGCTTCCCGTGTAAATGAACTCTGATTATCATGGAAGAGTTCCTTTTACTCTGATAGTAACTCTCACGCTGCTCACACAGGGAGTTTATACCTCTCCTGATTCATTCTGTGATGAGGAATGAACTCTCATCTCCTTTCTGACTCATTGATGGGGTAAATCTTCTCCTTAGTCCAGAGGGTATTAAAGTCAGGCTGCAGTGGGGCTGTCCAGGGTTGGGACCCTCTGAAAACGGGGTCAGCAGCTTCCAGCAGCCCACACGGGTGAGCAGGGCCAGGGTGTGCTGGAGGGTGTAAGCCAAGCCAAGGAGGAGCAGCTCCCTGGACTCTGTAATTACAGGCCGGGTTTGCTCGTTTGCTTCCTCGTTTGTTCCTTACCTATGACCTAAAAGCAGCTTTCTGGGTTTGTTTCAGTGTTCCAGCACAACTCTTTCAGTTTCCCTCAATTCTGAGTCCCTTGAGCCTCAGGGAGCTGGCAAACGTTCGTGGATTGATTGCAGGCTGGTAGGAGCTCTGGGAAGCCATCAGTCACTCTTAAGTAAAGCTGAGCTTTAGCCAGTGCCTGCCCCCAGCACTGGGCTGGGGCTGAGGGAGCAGCCTGGCTGTCCCAGCAGAACTGGGCTCAGCCACAACAGCTCCTGAGCTGGGCTGGGACCTTGGGTCACCCCAGCCCGCAGAGCTCAGGGCAAGGTGAGTTCCTCTCCTCTTGCAGAGCTCGCAGCTCAAGTCACAGGATGAAAACAAGTGGAGTCATTGCTGCTGACAGAACAGACTGGAGAAGGAAATACAATTCCACACCCTGCCACCTTGTCAGCCTGCTCATCCAGGAGACCTGCCCGTGTGGCTGGGAAGGTGCCAGACCTGATTTGTCCTGCTTGGCTTTGAAGTTTTGTTTGTTCCTCTTTGTGCACTCAGTTGTACAACAGGGACGATTCTGTGTGAGCCTCAATCCAAGGCTTGGGAACGAATGTCACAGGGTTAGATGGCCAGAGGACAGGGTTCGATGGGATTTTGGGAAGGAATCGTACCCAAACAATTGGGAGGGTGGGCAGGGCCTGGCACAGGTGCCCAGAGCAGCTGGGGCTGCCCCTGGATCCCTGGAGATGTCCAAGGCCAGGCTGGATGGGGCTTAGAGCACCCTGGGACAGTGGGAGCTGTCCCTGCCATGGCAGGAGTGGGAAAGGATGAGTTTTAAGGTCCTCTCCCAACCAAACCATACTATTATTCTATGATTCTAGAAGTCAAGCACTTGTGTATTTGAGAATTAAAGCAGCAAAGACCAAAGCTCAGCTGAAGGTGCTCTGAGCAGCAGAACTGCACTCAAATAAAACTGCTTATAAATCAGCAAGGTACTAAGTGAGATGAAGCTCCCACACAGCTCCCAATAATCCATCGTGGTAAACACTGAAACTCCATGTTACAGCAAATAGTTTCTGTTTATTGCTCTTTTTTTAAACTAATGTCTGAGCATGACCTAAAAAGTGCCAACACATTTTTGCTGTTTTGCAGAACTTAGAGAACAGCAGCTATAACAGTTTATTGCTGAATGTATTTGAAGTGAAAGAGTTCAAAGTTTCAGAACTAATTTAAAGCTACAAGAACAGTCCTGGTGCCCACAGGTGTGCAGAGACCACCAAGCCTCAACGCTGCTTTAGTGCTCTCTGGCTTTCAGAGTAACCCAGCCCTGCCGAAAGCCACAGGGTATGGCTTTGCCTCATCAGGAAGTTCATGTTTTGTTTTTTAAGGTTGTGAACGTGGGTGGCTGAGGACACTTATGTGACATGAGCATTTCTGTCGCATGCACGAAACAGCCTGGAACAGGCACATCAGGCCTTTCCTTTGGCTCTGACAGGTTTGTCCAGGGCATGGCAGCATTCCCTGAACCAGGAGCTGGTGACACATCCTGGAGTCATGGAAGATGACAGATCCTGGAGATGGTTTGGGTGGGAAGGGACCTTAAAGGACGTCCATCCCCTGTCCCAGAATGCTCCAAACCCCGTCCAGCCTGTCCGGCTGTGTCCCCAGCCCCTGTCCAGCCCTGTCCCCAGCCACAGCCACAGCCCACAGCGCAGGCTGAGATCAGCCCAGGTCAGCTCCTTTGTGCTGAAGGGTCCCAGGGAGCAGCCAGGCACGTTCTGCTGGACACCGGAGCCCAATTCCCCACGGGGATCAGGGATCACAAGCTTAGACCAAAACCTCACATGAGAAGAGTTCATTCCAAGGCTTCACTATTTTTATTTGAAAACTAACTTGTCTTTAGATAGATTTCCTTGAGACGGCCATGCAGCATCTGGTGGGCAGAAGGTTTCCTGTGTAGAGATTTGTGAACCAGAAAGTAAATATTTGCAAAGTGCAAGACTGTTAGTAAGTTTCAATAGGCATGTTGAACACAACAGCAGTGCCTACATTGCAAGAGGCAGGGCTGAAGCAGGGCACGATGGTGATAGGAAGCCCAGAGCCAGCCGGTGATTCTTTCGGGCTCTAAAGTCAATATTCACCTCAGTCCCGGCCCGTGACTCTTTCAGGCTATACAGTCAATATTCACCTCAGTCCGGTCGGTGACTCTTTCGGGCTATACAGTCAATATTCACCTCAGTCCGGTCGGTGACTCTTTCGGGCTATACAGTCAATATTCACCTCAGTCCCTGTCGTGACTCTTTCGGGGTATACAGTCAATATTCACCTTAGTCCCGGCCCGTGACTCTTTCGGGGTATACAGTCAATATTCACCTTAGTCCCGGCCCGTGACTCTTTCGGGCTATACAGTCAATATTCACCTCAGTCCCGGCCCGTGACTCTTTCGGGCTATACAGTCAATATTCACCTCAGTCCCTGTCGTGACTCTTTCGGGCTATACAGTCAATATTCACCTCAGTCCCTGTCGTGACTCTTTCGGGCTATACAGTCAATATTCACCTCAGTCCCTGTCGTGACTCTTTCGGGCTATACAGTCAATATTCACCTCGGTCCCAGCCCCTTCCCGTCCCGTCCCTCATGAGGGGAGCAGCCCACGCGCTCCGCTAGGGGGCGCTCGCGACTGGGGGCGGGGCCGCCGCGCCCACGTGACCGAGTGTCACGCGCGGCGCCGGGTCACGTGCGGCGTGGTGGACGCGCTCCGTCTGCGCATGCTCGCGCGGCCCGTGCGGTGTCGGCCGGGAAACCCCTCGGCGCAGCGCTGAGGGCAGGGGCGGCCGCGGGAGCCGCCATCGGGGCCGCGCGGGGCCGAACCGGGCCGAGCGGGGCCGAGCCGGGCCGAGCGGGACCGGGCGCGGCCCATCCTGAAGCGAGCGGAGCGGCGCCGGGCCGAGCGGGCCCGAGCCCGAGCCCGAACCCGAACCGAGCGGGGCCGGGCAGAGCCGAGCGGGGCCGAGTCCTAGTCGAGCCCGAACCAAACGAGCCCGAGCCCGAACCGAGCGGGGCCCGGGCCGGGTCGAGCGGGGCCGAGAGCAGGAGCCGGGCGGGCGCGCCGCGCTCGCCGAGGGCCGCGGTCGTTGCGGGGCGGAGGCCGCGGGCTCGCCACGATGGAGAGCTGAGGCCTGCCCAGCCCTGAGGCCGCGGCCCGGCCATGGCGCAGCGCCGCGGGCTCTGAGCGCCGCTCGCCGCCCCAGCGCCGCTGTCCCGGCCCCCGCGGGCCCTGCCCGACCCCCGCGGCCCCGCCGCGCCAGAGCGGGCGCCGCCCGCGCCCCGCCATGTCGTGCGTGCACTACAAGTTCTCCTCCAAGCTCAACTATGATACGGTCACCTTCGACGGGCTGCACATCTCCCTGAGCGACCTCAAGCGCCAGATCATGGGCCGGGAGAAGCTGAAGGCGGCCGACTGCGACCTGCAGATCACCAACGCGCAGACCAAAGAAGGTGCGTGGGGCTCGGGGGCAGCGGTGATGGAGCGGTGGCTGCTGTGGGCTCGGAGCTGTTCCTTTGTAGCTGCTGCTCTCACAGCACCGTCCGAGCAGTTCTGCGTGCGGAGGTGCTGCAAAAGTTTGGGTTTGCTGGAGTTGTAGGTAATATGGGGGAGGTGGGGGGCAGGAGTGTGACCATAACAAACCTACCAGCTTTCTTTGAAATCTGGCAGAGAAATGTGAAGGTTATCACAAGGAGTATAGCGCGTGGCTAATTTGAATGAGGGAAGATAAGTCTGATGACTGAACTTTGTCGTCAATTTCTCTTTGCCCCCCTTCATTGGAAGATGCTTTGCTGCTTTATTTACCTGCCTTTCATTGAAAGCAAGTGCCCCTTGCAGTAATTGCTTGGAAGCAACAATTTGTATCGAGTGTATCACTGAGTTACAATTTCTGCAGACCCTTAAAGCCTCTCGCACAATCAGCGTTCTGTGTAGTAAAATTACTCTGGCGAATTCCTGTTAATGTAAGTTTTCCAAACAAAAGACACCGCAGTTTGGATACTGCTGAGCATCATTTCATCATTTTTGTCTAATATTCTTTTTTTTTTTTTCTTCCTGGCACTTAGTGCTTACTGTATCAGGGCAGTCTTGAAGTTTTATGGCAGAACATTTACAGTGAATATATGTAAGAAATACATGGTTACACTGAATATATGTTCTTTGGGAAGTCATAAATTCTCTTAAATCTAATAAATAGTGCTTAATTCTGTGGTGTGAGTATGGGCTTGTGTGCTGTGATGCTTCAGTTTGGTAATCTGCCATCCTGATAAGTTTGAATGTGATTAAAGACTTCGGAGTGTGACTTTTCAGAAATAAAAAGAATTGTATTTTCATTCCTGCAACGTTAAACCTTTTTCTTTCCCCACCCTGTGGTTCTGTGTCTCCGTAGTTTTTTCCTTTAAAAGTTGTAAGAGAAAAAAGATGCTGGTAAACATTCCCTCATAAAGTATTGCTGCAGCATCCATGGTACCAGATTTAGCAGGGTGTTACTTTGTTTTCACATGTAACCAGAGTCCAGGGAAGGAGAGGGATTTGCCTCACAGAAGCTGATGTTGCCTCTAGGTGAAGTTAGAAAGGGATTGTCCTGGACCTGCTGGGCAGGCTGTGCTGCACTTTAACCTCTAAAAAATAAGTATCACATTATAAATATATACCTATGTAAAATACATAATTTTAAATTCTGTATTTGTGATACAGGTGCTTATTGAAGCTTTCCTAAGGGTGTTTTCCATGTGAAAAGGCAAAAGTCTCTCTGTGGTTTGCAGAGCATAGCTAGAGACTGTATTTCCAAAATCTGTGTCTGTCAAATCTTTGTTTCATGTGCATAAATGTGAATCTCAGTTTTTATTAATCAGATGTAAATCCTTAAATTAACCTGCAGAAATTAAAATAACAACTACACTGGGATATTCTACCTAAGTGGGACATAAGTACTGGGGTTTTTTATGTGTGTGGACATGAGTATTGGAGTTTTTTAACTTTGTCTATTTAGGGGTCCTGAGTAAATGTTAAAATGATCTTTGGAAAGAACAAAGTGAGCCATGATTGGTTCAAGATCCTAGAAGCTTTTACAGTTCTGGATCTGTTACTTTTCCTAATGGAAAGCTAGTAATAGGAGAACTGCTAATATAGGCCAAAAGTACACAGGATTTTAAATATTAGTGGGAAAAAGGAATCTGATGGACTGTGTAAGGTTCTGGGGATGCAGAATGAGTGGGTGGGGATTGTTTTATGTAGGGGGTTCCTATTCCATACCTGCTGTCAAGGCCTGCTCTCTAAAGCCTGTGCTGGAGATTGGTGCTTTTAAACTTGCCTCCATTTCGTTGGGTCTGGATTATTTTACCTGTCTTCTATGACAGGTGTTCCTAGAATATTGTGGAACAGCTGTAAGCTCCACAACTCAGGTTTCTTGAGTGTTCTTTCCTGTGCTGTGACATTCTGAAACAGAGCACTTGGAAAATGTGCCGTACTTACAGGGCAAAATACAAAGAAAATAAACCCCAAAGTTTGCTCTGAACTGGTGTGGGATGGCTGAATGGTTTTGAGGCACAATTAGTGCCACACCAGAGCCCCCAGGGCCTTGGAGCAGGGGCAGGTGCTGGAATGTGATTAATGCTTGGGAGCTGGGGGGATTTGCTGGACTCATCCCTTCAGAGCAGGGCAGGGCTCTGCTGGGGCACAGGGCTGTGGAGATTCCCTGGGCTGTTTGACCTCCTGAGCCGGCTTGTTCCAGATCAGGCATTCCTGTTCTGGGGAAGCAGAAAATCCAGCACGAGTGGCCCCGTCTGTTACTCTGCAAGTTTCAAGGCTGCTTTCATAGCCAGCTACAGCAGTGGCTTGTCCCAAAGTGAGCAAGTGGTGGTGAGAAGAACAGAGTTAAATCCTGTCTAGGGAGAAAATGTGTTCCAGAGAATTCCCTGTGTTCTGGTGGGGACAGCCTGGCATGTTGGCAGGCATTGCAGCTCTTACCTGCACATCCTTCCCCCAGCAGCTGCTTAGCGAGGCTTTTTCCTGCCCTGGCACACCTTGGCTTGCATTCCCAGGACTCCTGGTGAGTTCTGTACTCCTCCTGGGTGAAAAACCTCTCAGAGTGCTCAGAGCTGTTTGGGCAATGCTGGCAGGTAAAGCCATGAATGAAAGCACGCCAGATGATAATGTGGGAACTTTTGTCAGTAACTTGTTTATAGCATACATAAACACAAATTATTAAGACTAGCAGAAATTCTTATAATAGATAAATTAAAAAGTGGGAGTTTTAAATTGCTCATTCAGTATGAAGCAGCATAAAGTTGCCAGCAAATCTGAGCTCTTTGCACGTAGCTGTAGGAAGGTTGTGGACACTAAGGCAGTAGTTGATGTCAGATTTCTGTGTGTGTGTGAGGCAGCAGTCAGCTGACTAACTAGTTTGCCTCCATTCATGCCTTGAAATACTTCATGGACTCTTTCAAGCTGCTGTTTTCTTGTGGGATAAACAGCAAGTTTTAGACTGTTGTGTCTCTTCTGCTCTAAGCTTTAATATCCAGATCTTTCTTTGTTTTTACAGTCATTTTGTGTTAGTTGGGTACTTTTGATCACAGCTCAGATTGAGAAATTCCGGTCACCACTTCCCGGCCATCCCTGGTGGTAAAACAAGTTTGATCTCTATGGGATGGGAGTGAGCAATGCTGCTGCCTCCAGCTCGGAGCGTTTCTGTCGGAGCTGTGCTTGGACACGTGTGAGCAGTAGCTGTGTGCAGCTGGCCTCACTCCTCACCTTGCCGTGTGGAGTCATGGGCAGACAGGGACAGGCACAAGTGGAAACTGCTGCTCTGGGCTTGTAGAACTGCAGCTGGCACCCTCTTCCAGGTGTTTGTCTCAGCCTCAGCACTGCTTGAGCTCCTTCTCCATCACAAAGTCCCGATGTGGCTCCTTTGACAGGTGGCTGTGTGAGGAGCAGAGCCCCAGGGCTTGTGTCAGGATGTGGCTTCTGTAAGAGCTGCTGTTTCTGTCACTGCTGGTCTTTCCCCCACTGCACAGCTTTCAACTGCTCTGCAGTCCAGAGGAGTCTCACTGTTTGGTTCCCTGGGGGGATGATCAGGAATTAGTTTCAGCTAAATGATTTCTCCGTTTTCTGAAGAAATGTTCTGTTAGTTGGAAATAGAAGTAAAACTTTAATTTCATGGTTGAAGTGATGTCTTCTGCTAGGTATGTTTTGGTCTAAGGGAGGTTCCTGCCTGTAGGAATAATATACTGAAAAATTGAGCATGAATTGTGAGATACTCGTATTTTGTGTGTGATCACTGAGCAAACTCATCCTGACAAAGCTTGACTAGATACATAATATAGCACTGGGTTTCAGAGCAGTGCTTTGATTCAGTCTGCAGAGTAAGGGATTGGAATAACTAACACTGCAGGCACATCACAGGGAAGGACTTCTCGTGGTGCTTTACAATGTTTAGTCATATACAGCCTGTGTAAGTTCCATACAAAAACCATTCTTACAAAGAGGGGCTTGCATTTAAGTTTGTTCAAAATGTGTCTGTGAATTGGATTTTTGTTTGGGCCTTATGTAAAAGGTCAGGGGGCTTTTCTTCTTTTCAGACAAGCAGCACAGCACAGGGCCAGGCAGAGCAGGGATGGCTCGAGGCTCATGCTGTTTTCCAAAGGCTTTTCAAGATTGCAGAAGTCATTTTGTTTGAGTCTCTTCTCTGCAGAGAGTGAGTGGAAAGAGATTGTGTCCCTTTGGTTAATTCAGACTGGATTGTGAGCTTAAGAGAGGAGGCACCACTTTAGTTTGAGCCACATCTGTCCTGCTTGTGGAAGCAGGCTCAGAAACCCCTGAGTTTTTGTGCTCCAAACTCCAGTGCTGTCAGGTTCAGCTGCATTTCTCTGTGAGGCCGTGAGCATCTGCCCAGCCTGCCTGGGGATGGTGCAGCTCCAGGCACAGAGCTGGTGGCTCTGCTGTTCTGTCAGGCCTGAGCAGGGCAGCAGAGGGGAGTCAGGTGTACTTAACAAGCTGAAAGTGTGTCGAGAGTGCTGCAGTTTCCCTGGTTTGTTCAGGACAAGTCCTCACAAACTTTACAATCTGTTTTATGCAGGTGAGGCTCAGCTTTGGTTTGTTTTTCTTCAGAGATCTCTCGGTTTCGTAGCCAGACAGAAGCAAAACCAGCTTAAAACAGATCAGGGAAAAAAACTCATGTATTATCAGACTCTGCTTTAGTGTCATTTGAAACCATTTTGCTCCTGGCATTCAAACTAACTTTAAAAACTGAAAATTATTTTGCTGCTTGTGCTTGATAATCAAACCTGAAGATTCCTTGACAGGTGCTGCTGGTGTGTTGAGAGGATGAAAGCTTGATGTTATGTATAAAATTTTGCTTTTAGATCTGTAAAGGGATTCTCGAAAGTGCTCTGTAATTACATATTAAATACATTCTTACAAATTGACTAATGTTTTTTCTGTATTGATGTTGTTTCCAGAGTACACCGATGATAGTGCTCTGATTCCCAAGAACTCATCGGTGATTGTGAGGAGAATCCCCATTGGAGGAGTTAAAGCTACCAGCAAAACATTCGTTATGTGAGTAGTGCCAGCACTGTCCTGTTTGGGAGGGCTGGGTGTGCCCACCTGGCAGCACCTGCAGAGGCACTGGGGTTGTAACGGGCTTGTTAAAACTGCTGCTGGTGTTTGTAGTCATGGGGTAGCTTTCAATGTGTCTGTCCCAAGGGAGACTTAGATTTTGGTGTTCAGATACCAGCAGTGGTAACTTTGGAGATGATTCTATTGAGCTTGGTTTGGAGTTTATTTTTCTGCCAAGCAAATTTTCTGAGATTCCTTTTCCCCTTCATGGGGAGATTCCTTATAATATCTGTCTGCCTTTTTAACAAAGGCAGGTAGACATTTATGAACTTAGCATTTGTTCACATCTCAGAAGAGTTTGAATCTGGGTGTCAGACTGTCACCTGCATTTGGGGGAGGTGGGACAGGATGTGACAGGTATTTTTCTGCCTCAGACATGGGGGTGTTATATAGTAGTCATAGAGGAAAGACCAAGGATTGCCAGCTGGTGAACCATGCAAACAAGGAGTTTGATTCCTAAGTGATTCCTGTGTGTTTCCTAAACACACAGTATCTGTTTGAGGCAAGAGATAAAGAACCATACCCTAAAGGGTACTGGCTTTTGTGCAAGTACCATGAGTAAACAGTTAATCCTGTCCAAAGTCAAATCTCAGAAGTAGTTTAGCATATTACCAAATGTACTGGTTACCTTTCTGAGTCTGTCTGTACCCAAGCTGGGATCTGTGCTCCATATTTTAGTTCTGTATTTCTGAGGTTTACACCTGATTCTCTGTCCTCAGTATTAGTTAAAATCACAGAGACTCAAATGCAATCCTGACTCCAGGATTATGGCTGCATTGATGTTTTTGTACAGTCCAGATCTCTAATAGCTACATCAGTTCTGTTGAAGTGGGCATGTTTTTCAACCTTAAAGCCATGCCTCTTCACCACCAGCAGGAGATATTATTAGCTTGTGGTTCTGCCATGTCTTTCTAATGTTGGTTCTCAGGAAAGTACCCTGAGGAGTTAAGTGTGTCTTGAACAAACAATACAGCAGCATCCTGGTACCCATGAACCATTTGCAAGCAAAAAACCCTGAATGGATGTGGCTCTGCACCTACCCTTGGGGCATGTTACTGCAGGAGTTGGTGCAGTGCTTCCCAGCTCTCCCTCGGGATTCTGCCCCCAGCTTTGTGCCTGTAAACTCAGCCTTGCTTTGGGGCTGCTTTCAGCTGAGTGCTGTCCTGCCACTGCACCTTGCCTGGTACTGTAAAGCCCTCCAGAGAATCAAAGCTGGCAGCAAAGATCCTGTCACTGCTGCTGTGGGGGATCAGCAAAGAACAGCACTGCTGTGGCAGAGTTGAAAATTAACCAGGCAGAGGAGCCTTCTGTTCCCCAGCTGGAGACACTGCAGAAAGCACTGGCTGGGTGGTTAATGTCTGGGGATGGGGAATGTCTGCTGGAATGCTGAGAGGCCTTCAGAAAGGCATTACTCACCTTGCAGTAAATGGCTGGAGCAGCTATTGTGTGATAATCCAAAGTATTTCCTCACCTCCTCACCTTCAGGAGGTGTAATTGGGAGCCTGGGGGTGTTCAGCAGTGGCAGGAAGCTGAGCCTCTCCATTGGCATGTAAATTCCCCAGCAACCTTTGCATTGCTTCTGCTCATGGGGCTCTTTGGATGATGCCTGGATTGTTTGTTAGCTCTCTCAGTGGCTGCATGTGTGGTTCATGGTGAGGAGCATGCAGGTCCAGACCACCGAGTATGTGGAATCTCAGCAAGTTTTCAAATGTAATACATATTTCCTAAAATATTGTAACGTATTCAAGATTATCTTATAGCAAATTCTGGCAATTAAGACCTTTTTTTTTGTCACAGGACTCCTAAATCGCACAAAATCCTAGAAACTACTTTCAGGTGACATTTCTACTACTACTTTTAGTCAATATAGCATATGTAACATGTTTAATATTTTGGCTCTTTGATGGCTAAATATAGTAGATCTCTGAACACAGTGCTTGGGCTTCCACAAAGAAACACTGTTCTAGCACTGTTCAGTGCTGCTGCCACTGTTCTGTTGCCCCTTTGTGACTGTGTTTCTCACTTGAGCAAACTTGCACTTGTAGATCCTCACTGTTCTTCACAGAAACTGAAGCCCTGTACCTGGTCCCTGTGTGCCTTACCAGGGATGTACATGTTGGCCAAAGCTGCCCCATGCTTTGGTCACAGATTATTTGAGAACCCAGAGCTCTAGTACAGGCTTCACATGGATTTGATACTTAGAGAGCAGAGACAAGATGTCTCATGACTTCCTCTTGCACTGTTGTGTTCTAGATCTGTAAGTCTTGAGTAATTGTGACAATGTAGAAATGTGATTTTGGGGAGTTTTTTAGTTGCACCAAATGTACCAAGAGAGAACAGTTTATGTTACAAATAAATGTCTGTGTTCGCTAGAGTATTGGAGCATAATGTGATGTTCAGGTTCTGGAATCTTTGTGTCGGGTACCAATGATTTGTTTTAAATTCTGATCACCTTTATTTCTTCTTCTAGAAGCCGAAGTGAGCCAGTGAGTGGAACATCAAAAGCAGTATGTAAAAACACAATCTCACACTTTTTTTCCTACACACTGCACTTAGTTCTAAACAATGCAGCCTTTTATTAATTTGCCAAACGTTAACTTAATATATTTTCCAGTAAAACCTAGTGTATGTTGTAAATACTTTGTATTTGATTCAGCGTAGTAAAAACTGGGTAATGCCATCATTTGCAGAGTTCTAATGTGAATATTGGTATTTGTGCCTAGTAATGCATTGTATTTCATATTGAATATGCCAGAATCTCTCCTGTATGACTCTGTGTTGTACAGATAATGTATGATCGTTTCCAGATCCTGTAGGCTCGAGGTTTGCACACTGAACATGGTGCCATGTTCTACATCTGTCTGTCTATAGCTAGTGATATGTATGTTTGTATAGGTTGTTGTGTGCTTTTTGTTTCTTGCAATAAAAACTGTTTGGAGTGTATTTTTTGCCATTTTCACATTGTATCACTTAGCTTTTGTTTTTAAATACCTTTTTTTTGCCTAATGGTTTTTGAAAATGTTATCAAAAACCACTGAGAAATCATTATTGTGAAACTTGGTGCTGTTCCTTACTTTTGACTTGGGGGTTCAAACAAATACCAAACCCAGCATATCCCAGATGTTTTCAGGACAGTTCTGTGCACCTAAATGATTCCTTCTTATGTCCTTAAATATTTGGGTATTTGTTCCTGAAACTGTGTAATTGAAGTGATGTTGTTTGGGCCCTCCTGAGTACAGAAATGTCTTTGATAGCCTGACGTGAATTTCAATATCGCTGCTACACAGAGTGGTATTCTAAAGTTCTGCATTTGATTCTTTCCCCTTTCTCTGACAAAGCAGTTTAGTTCAACAGTTTGTCTGCAAATGACAATATGTAACACAAATTTTGGCACCAAGTTAGAGCCTGGGAGTGAAATCCCTGTCACTTTCCTTAACTTCTGCCTGCAGCACATTTTTGGGTCTGGGTGACTCCAGGGCTGGCTGCTGCTGTAATTCCCAAAGGTTGAGCCTTTCTTTAGTATACCACCACTTGGAATTCACATTTGAAAAAGGGGCAGCATTTTCCTTCAGGTTTGCAAACACTTGTACTGCTGCTAACACAAAATCCCCCACGGAAAGCCGTGCCTGGCGATGGGCTAGATCTCAATGTGCCACTTGGGTCAGTACTGTGTGCAACTGTGCTTTTCCAATAGTCCTTAGAGTATCAAAGTACTATTTGGTGGGGTTTATTTTTTATCTTTATTTTAAGTATAACTGCTTCTCCTTCAGTAGACTGGTGTGAGGCATTACACTAACCCTGGATCATTGGATCTGATCACTTGATCACCTATTAGGATAACTTAATCTAGAAATTCCTGAACTCTGGGGCTGTGTTCTGGGAAGAGTGCAGCCTCTGGTTCCCATGGAAACAATCAACTTCAAATTGCAAACTTACTGTGTGTAGGTCTAAAACCACTAAATGTAACATCCATAATTCTGTTGCTGATTGATTGCAATTCCTCTCGGAGATGAATGCCTCCCATTGTGAGTTGGAGTTAGTTGCACTGGCCCAGTGACCCTAGCAGTTAATGTAATGCATTTATGTAAACCACGTTTATAGTATTTGATCTAATTCAGATGGGTTTTTATTTCTTGAAAACAGTTCTTTTTCTTTTTGTTTACTAGCATGTGTATAAACACAAACCACATGTTCATAAATAAAGTTAACATTCTTTTAGCCTCGTGTGTTCCCTGGCATGTCTGTATTACATTGCTCAGTAGCATCTTACCATAAGCTAACATAGATGTGTCAAAAAGAAAAAAGGAGAAATCCCAGAGTGGGAGGGAAAACAGTGTGAGTGAGAGCTAACAGCAGGAAAGGAAAAGCAAAGCCATTCCCTGGAGTGCTCTGACTGTCCCTGCTCTGGGAGGGTGGAAGCCTTGAACCCCTCTGTACAGGCCCTCTCTCACTGGAAAAGCCCTGCAGCCTCAGCAGCTTCTGGGGCTAGGAACACAAAGAGTTTATTCTTAAAGTTAATTCAGGTCTTGGTGTGGGGGGATTGTTTGCCCTTTTTTTTTTTAACACAAATATTTCTGCATGTATTTCAGAGCAGAAGCTGGGTCTTGTGCAGTTGGAGTAAATCACTAGGAATCTTGTCAGTTATTGATGGAGAGTAAAGCTGCAAAGTTAAAATCAGTTTTCTTTTTTTAATGGATGCACAAAAGCTTCTTCTTTTGAGTAGTTTTTCATTGTCATGCTGTTGTGGCAGCTGCCATCCCAGCCTGGCCAGCCACACCAGGGTGTGGAGGGCTGTGCTGTAGGGTCAGTGCCCTGGGCCTGGGCCAGGCTGTGGAAGGGCTGAGCAGCTGCAGCCTCCCTGGCTGACCCTGTGTGCAGCCAGGCCTGGCTTTGGGGAGAGCCCTGTGGTGTCAGTGCAGCATCCAGCAGAGATCAGCCTTTTCCTCCTCTGTTCTGTCCTCTTGCCCACTTGGCTTCCTGGTAGTTTTTGTTCAGTCTGCTGCAGGACATGGGAGTTAAAACATCAGCTGTTGAGTTTAGGGTTGGGGGGTTTCTTTTTCTGGGTTGTGTTTTATTTTTTTTCACAATACTTCAGAGTGTTATCTTAGGGTTGCCTGCAAATTCATAATGTTGTTTCTACTTGACCATTTTGAGGGACTGCCAGGAACTTCAGTAGAAATCTAGAGGGAAAAAAATTGGAAAAAATGTAGGATGGTTGAAGCATGGCCATGGGCAAGTGCACTGATGAGTACATTAACTGTCTGTTTGCTGCTTCTGATAACTGTTCAATATCACCTCCTTTAAGAAATTAGACTGTTGCCTGCAGGCAGTATAATAGCAGCTTCCTGAGAAAACAGAAGAATTAATAGTTTATTAACTGTTTGTGTTTCAGTTCCTGGTCTGTACTAGACCATTGGGAAAGCTAGAGCTTTCCTAATTTCTTGTTTGTTTCTGAAAAACCACAAAATTATAGCTGTGCTTGCCCTGAGAAAACACGGGTCTGCTTTTTCATGTGTAAAAGTGTGGCACATGGAGCAGGAAGCTTCAAAATGCTTGTGCAGACCTCCTTTTGAACAGAACTAGGAACAAAGCATTCTGGAAGGAAGGAGAGGTGAATCTTGTGGTACAGCTTGCAGTGGAATGAAGATCTTTGTGTCCAGGTCTCTGTGTTCCTCTTCAAAGGAAGAAGACTTTAGTTTCAAAGCATCAGGAGCTCTTTAGTCAGTAATGCAGGGATACTCTGTGTACTTTCCTGAAAGCACAGAACAGGAACAACTTAGTGGTGAGAGGAATCATCTTGTGCATGGAAATACTTTTTCCCAGTCTGCTAAAACTGTTCCCTCCAATTCTCTGCTACATTAGGTAGTAAAGGACAGGACCTTTTTTAAGGAAAGGTTTTAATCTCTTTGCTGACCTGTTTGGTGACTTCTTGGAGAACTGTTCAGTTCACTTTGTGAAATTTTATTTACATTTTTGGGCAAGTTAGATGTAGTAAGCAGTGATTCAGGTATGTTTCTGGTACTGTTGTCTAGCTCAAGTGCTGCTCGTGGCATGATAAAATTCAATATACTGCAGGAGGAACTAGATCGAGTTAACCTTTTTACTTGTGGCAAAGCTGCTCTTCAGCATTAGTTGTCTGGCCTCTGGCCTGAGGATGTCATTCCTGAGAGCTGTTCCATAGGCAGCTAGGAGGAGAAAAATGGAGACAGAAATTCCAGGCTTGTGCTCTGAATCCATGGTTTTTTCATCAGGAGTGTGCTTTGCACTTTCCTTTGTTCATTTAGTACTGGGCTGCTATTAAGGATCAGGTTTGGTCTGATTGCAACTGGTCTGACTGGAATCATCTGAATTCTCATTGATTTGGGTGGTAGGGCCTATGGTCTAGTAACATACAAGAAATCAGTTTTTAAATTTTTATAGTCTACTCCATCATTACAAACACCCTTATTTAAATTATTTAAGCAGTTGGCTTTTCTCCAGAAGTGACAGGCTGTGGCTGCTGTGCTAGATTGGCTTGTGTTTGGGTTTATTTGGGCACTGACAGGAGGGGCAGGGTGTGTTTTGGGACGGCCTTCATTCTGACAGGCAGCTGTGGGTTCACAAAACCTTCACTGTGTCATATAGAAATGCTGAGACATTCACTGATTCATTTGCAAACTACACTAATACGATGTTACCTGGAGTGATACTTCTTCCTCAACTAAACTTAAATATTTTTTTAAATCCTTTTTAGCTGAAAATTGACATCTTCCCATTACCATTTTGAAAGAGGTCCCTCTCTGAGATATTCTGAGCAATAAGTAGATCTCCAGTGGGGTTGGTTATTTTAATTTCTTCTCCTAAGCACATAGATACTCTTAAGCCATCATAGATTTGGACTTTGTTTTGAATAAATACAAATTACACTGGGTTGGGATTTCCTTTGGGTGACACTCAGGGGGATGTAGTGCAGGCATTCAGACTATAGTAGAGGTTAACTGTTGTTGTTTTTGACTGTAGAACTTGAATATGTGTTTAATTTTTTGTGAACAGATTGATGACTCTTCTGCATCTATTTCTCTGGCCCAGCTTACTAAGGTATATATATATATATTCTCGTCAAATACTTAAAAAGTGTTTGCTTCCTATTTTTAAATTGATACTGTGACCTATTGGTGAATAACTGTTGTAATTGAAAGCCCCCTTTAATTTTTATTAACTTAAAGTATTTATTTTAACTTTAAAATGTGTGTATATTTTGATACTATCCTGTAAAGAGTAGTTCCCAGTTTGGGAAGATAGAAGGGGAGTACCTTATCAGCCTCAGCATAATGTTGCAGTATTACTCATCCTCAAGACACAAAGAAGAAGCTCTTCAGAAGCTGTTTTACCGTTTTTCATACGTTTCATTAATTTTGCGTTGGAAACTAACCCAGTTTGTACAGAAGAATTTAATTGGCTGTAAGTTATGGACATTCCAGGGGGGTGTGACCTGCCCCAGGAGAAGCAGTTCTGTACCATGGACAATTGCATGGCTATTTCTGAGTCCCTAGTCATAGTTACAGACCCATTCTCTGAATGCTGCACAATTCCATAAATTGTGGGATCTATACAGTGGACAACCCGATCTAATTTGTTTGAACGCAGACTGTGTAAATTGTGTAAATGTACCTCATTGTTTATAGGAATATACCAATGTGTATGTGTGGCATCTGAGCAGCTGTGACCTTTTGAAACTGTTGTAATGCCATGTTTTGCTCGGGAACTGCTTGCATTTTTGCTCACCAATGTGTAATTTGTCTGGGAAAGCACTAGTGACTGCACTGTGTGGAAGCTGAGTGCTCAACCACCAGTCCCTAAAGCTACAGCCAGTAGAGTAGGCAGGGCCTGAGGCAGAGCAGCTAGTTCTTTGTCAGCAAGATAAAGGCTGGAGTTCATTTCTGAGAAAAAGAAATCTCTTCCCACTGGTAACTTTTCCCCTCTTGGCTACAGAAATTAAATTTTATACATTTGGCCAAAAAAAAACCACTATTATATATAAATATCTCTAGTTTGGAAGGTAGCCACCCAAAGAATTGGTCCCCATTAGTGCTGTCCCTAAACGTGTCCTCGGGTGTGTAACCTCATGTGAAGTTTTACTCTGAAGTGTGCAAAGCTGTCCAAGGGGTGGGGGTACCCATTTCAGCTTCTGAGGATGTTGAAGTAGTTCAGAAATGGCAGGAAGATGACACCACGTGGCTCAGCACTGTCACTCCCTCTAACGGCTCTAGTGCAGCCCGGCTCAGCACGGAGGCAATGTGTTAACAGTTCTCTGGTGATTATTACTATGTATGAAATGCCATATTTGAATTTTGGTCTATTCCTACTAATGTTTTGTGGCTTTTGGATGTGTTTTGTAAACCGTTTGGGTTCAAACAAATTAGTCAAGTATTATCTGTAAAGCTTTCTGTAACTGTTAATGGAAATGATTTCATAGTTGGCGATCCGGATTCTGTTACTGTGGAGAAACTGTGTATATGAAACAACCATTTAATAAAATGTTGAAACTAGTTGGTTGCTTTTGTGAATGAATGCATACAAAACCAAACCACGAGTGCTTGAGCTGAGTGATAGGTGCTTGAAGGCCCAAGTCATTTACAGTCACTCCCTTAGACCCTGCTTGTATCTGGACTAGTGTGTAATAAAAACATTTGAACAAATATGACTTAAAAATCAGCTGACTTCAGTAATTTGAAAGTCTAGTTGTACAGGAGGTTTATATTACAATTTGTGTGTTAAAAGGACATAGTCAACTGGAAAAAAACTAAGATGGTCTTCACTGTAGTTAAATCCATTCACAGGAAGAAGTTAGGAGGGGGAACATGCAGTTTGCACTGCCTGCAGCTCCTGCTGGGCAAATCTCTGCTGAACAGAATTTTGCCTTGCTGAGGGTTTGTAAAATACTTTAGTCCTTTTAATACTTGTGTGTGTGAAGCTGAGTTTCAGCAAACAAACCTGACTGCCCCACCTCTGCAGTTCTGTGTCCTTTTAATACTACAAAATGTAAATAATGTTGCTTGTATCCAGCTTAATTCCTTGTCCAGTGGAGAGCTTCTCCTGAATATAGTCTGGAGCTTAAAAATCAGCGTAAAAATACTGGATATTGTTGTTTATCCACACATAGCTTCAGTCATCTGAAGGAAATTGGATTGGTTACACAAGTCTTGCTGTAAGGTACAAACAGAGCCTAAGGTCTGAGTGCCCAAGAGTGCTCTTTTCTAGTAGGTTCTCAGGCACATAAACATCATGTCATGGCATAAGGACTCCCCAGACCATCTTCAGCACAAATCTGTTTGGTATAAGCAGCTGCTCTCATGCAAGCTCAGTTAGTGTAGTGCTGCTCTTTACAGGATTGGATGAGTGGTGTTGTCTTGGGCTGCGTGGGCTTAAATGTGTTTCTAATGTGTGTGTCAAATAATTACCTGTTGCACAGACTGCCAATCTGGCTGAAGCCAATGCTTCCGAGGAGGATAAAATAAAAGCTATGATGACACAGTCTGGCCATGAATATGATCCAGTCAAGTAAGTGTTGCTAACATGGAACTTGTTCTTTGAAGTTGATGTAAAAATTGTAGAGCTGGTTTGTTTTAAATAAGAGAGACATATGAATCTCTTTTCCTTTTTTTCCTCAAAAACTTGCAGTTACATGAAGAAACCCGTGGGGCCACCTCCACCCTCCTACACCTGTTTTCGCTGTGGCAAACCTGGGCACTACATAAAGAACTGTCCAACAAATGGGGTAAGACTTGGGGGACTTGGGGGATGCTCAGTTTTTAATTTTTATCTGGAGAGTTAGGTAACAAACGTGAATACTCACAGTAAGAATTGTGTATTTTGGTGTGAAATACAGAGGTTACGTGGCAGTGTTGCTAGGTCAGAGGCACTAAATATTCCCATAGATCTTTTCTGTGAATCCCTGTGCTAGCTATATCTCAAAACAGGTTTCTCCAAGCCCTGAGTCCAGCTCTCTCTGAATTGCCCTTTGGAGGAGGAGCTGGTTTGGGGGATTTCACCCTTAAGGAATCTGTAGTTAAGCCAAAGAATGTCAATGAGTTCAAAACATTGTTCCAGCCTCTGGAACACCCTGGCTGCATTCATTTAGGGAAAAGAGTATTTTAGTCCAACAACCCTTACACTAGGTAAGAGGAGAGGGTTAAAGGTTTTTGTGCTTTGAATAGTCACTGAAATCCCATTTTCAGTGTGGTTCTTGAGATACATCTGCCTTTCTTAACAGGACAAAAATTTCGAGTCTGTTCCCAGAATTAAAAAAAGCACAGGAATTCCAAGAAGTTTTATGATGGAGGTGAAGGACCCCAACACAAAGGGTGCCATGCTGACCAACACTGGGAAATATGCAATTCCAACCATAGATGCGTAAGTATGGGATTGGTTGGACTGATCCCAAAGGGGAGTGGGAGAAACAGGCAGAGATGCACGAGTGACGGTGCAGCCACGTTGGTCAGCACCTGGAGATGTGGGGAGGAAACATTGGCACTGGATTTCAGCTTTGAAGTCCATGCTGCTGCCTAATATTAAAGTGGGGGTCCTGCTGCTCACACCCCTGGGAGCTGGTTAAACGTGGGGTGTGCTGAGACTATTTGTGCAGAACATTCCAGCAGCATTTGTAATTGGGGTTATTCTCTCTGGGAGCTCCTTCTGATTCTAGTTTGTCTTTCAAAGGTTTCATGTAAAACATAATAAAGCAGCTGTTGGACTGTGACTCCCTCCCTCAGATGTGAAGCAGGCTTAAATTTTCCTCTTGCTATAAACTAGG
The DNA here is from genome assembly GCA_009764595.1 of Geothlypis trichas. Lineage (NCBI taxonomy): Eukaryota > Metazoa > Chordata > Aves > Passeriformes > Parulidae > Geothlypis > Geothlypis trichas. The sequence goes on from CM019916.1 coordinate 16,410,049, forward strand.
AAAACATTTGTGTGTGCTGAGCACAGTGGCTGTTCTAAAATACTCTTGGTAGCCCTTCTGGTTTTCTCACCTGGATTTCCTTTTTTGGAAGCTGTCACACAGACTTCCTTCACTTGGAAAATGTCATTACTGGGATACCAGCTTTGTCCTGAGCCTCCAATTTACATTTAGCCTCTGGCAAAGGAGATTCATGTCACCTGATATAAGCTGTCAAATGTTTTTCTAATCTGAACTGATTTCTTAGTTGATCCAATGAACTGGATAGCTCTGCAGGAGAATTCCTCTCCTCCTCTTATGTTAGGGCTATAGAAAAGTAGTTCAAATTAAACAGCTGTGTTTAGAAAGGCCGGTGGAGAGGGAGAAGAGTATCACATATTATCTTTTTTTTGATAAAATTCAAAGCTTGGAAGAGTTTTCCCTTTAACTTCTTTCTTTTGCTTTCCCCACTCTACTTCCAGGGAAGCTTATGCTATAGGAAAGAAGGAGAAGCCTCCCTTCCTACCTGAGGAGCCATCCTCCTCCTCAGAAGAAGATGATCCTATTCCAGATGAGCTGTTGTGTCTCATTTGTAAGGATATAATGACGGATGCGGTTGTTATTCCCTGCTGTGGAAACAGTTACTGTGATGAATGTAAGTGTTACTGCCAAATTTGTTAATTCCAGACATCAAATTTGATATTCTGAGAGCAGAAATAGGAGATAAGAAAATTGCTGTGTTAGTCTGTTGAATACTTCAGCATGTCATGAGCAGGGAAAGACTCTTCTTGTGTGGATGGTGAAAAAAAGGCAGAAAGCTTTTTTCCCTCCTTAAGTTTCTAGTTAAATCTCTTTACCTGCAGAGGAAAGAGGATGAGGGGAGTGCATATTAGTGCAGGTGGTTACAGTATTAAATACAGAATGCATTTATTTTGTCCACAGCCCTTTCCCTCACACAGAATTATGTCTCCAACTTTGGGGACTTGCTGCAGACTACAAAGAACTGGTACTGAGGCATTTCATCCACGTGCTTCCCTAGAGCCGGTTAAAACCTTCAGAAGTGACTTTTTGCTGTATTAGAATGGAAAAAAGACCAGTTGAGCTGTCACATGCCAGTCTGTTCTGCATCTTTACATATTACCACAGTGAAATATTGACCCTCTGAAATTGTAGAATTTCAGAGTGGTTTGAGTTGTCCTTTCACTAGCCCAGCTTGCTCCGAGCCCCATCCAGACTGGTCTTGAACACTTCCAGGGATGCTACAGCTTCTCTGGGCAACCTGTTCCTCTGCCACTTTTTCCCACTATAGAACATGAACAGCTTCATGCTTTCAAGACCATATTTTGCCATAAATGATATGCTTGTTTTTGTAATCCATGAAAACCAAAAAAGTTTACTTTGTTTGGCTATAAACTACTTAAATATTCTAATTCTTCCCAGGTATTAGAACAGCACTGCTGGAGTCCGAGGAACACACATGCCCTACCTGCCATCAGACAGATGTTTCTCCTGATGCTTTAATCGCCAACAAGTTTCTGCGCCAGGTAATGTTGTGACTTTAGCCTGAACTCTTTGTTAGAAAAATCTGTTTGTAAAGAGCTGAAAGGGATGAAAATATTAATTTAGATCTCCTTAAGCAAAGCTGAACTCAACAAAGCTAAGTTTACTTTTCAAATGCATGTTCTGTTTTTACAGAAGCCTACTGCTCATTAGAGACAATCTGGCAAATTCAGGACACACTTGTGTTTAATGGGATGTCCTCACTTTCAAATTGGGTGTTAACAGCAAAGTACTTTTAATGCAGAGACTCTGAGGTATTGGTCATTGATACCAGAGTTCCATGGGATATGTTCATAGCTGTGCGTTAGTTGGTTTAGCATTAATAGCACTTACAGGAACACACAGTGATTTTCCTGTAGAAATGCTTTTGTTCGTATTTCCACTGAAGTTTATTATCACCTTCTCAAACATGTTTCCCTACCTCCAGGCTGTCAACAACTTCAAGAATGAAACCGGTTACACAAAAAGGCTCCGTAAGATTCAGCAGCAGCAGCAGCAACAGCAGCAGCTGCCGCCGCCGCCCCCGCCGCCGCCGCCGCCCCTGATGCGGCAGACGATCACGCGCACGCTGCAGCCGCTGATGCGGCCGGCCATGGCCCGGCAGCAGGACCCGCTGATGATCCCGCTGGCCTCGCTGGCCTCCCGCTCCGCCCTGTCCTCCCTGGGCCCCGGGCCGTCCATGGCAGCTGGGCTGCCGGTCAATCCGTCTTCTGTGGTTGTCTCCGATCTCCCTCCGGCGGTGTCCCTCTCTCTCCGTGGGGAAAAGCCAGATGGCCCTTTTCGGTAAGGAGATCTGGAGATCAACAGCAATATAAAAGAAATCAAAATGCTCAGGTTAGATGTTTCTTGAGCTTTGTGGCTCGCACCCTGTGTATCATTAGTGACAGCTGCAGGTCGCTGTGGAAGTTGTGGTTCTGTTTTCACTTGGAATGAGGACACTTCAGTAAGTAGAACATGTACCTCATGCAAGAATTTTCTTGGCAGGATTTCTGTTTGGTTCCCCTACCAGTCACTCAGCACAGGTTCGTCCTGAAGGAGGGACTGGTTTTGATTTCAAGTGGCCAGCCATTCATAGAGTAGCCATTTATTTCCATTAGACCTTAGTGTCTCATTATTTTCTCTTTATTACTGAGGAAATAATACGTTCATGTAAAAATCTGTTACAAGTGTTTAGGGTTACATCCTTTAATCCTGCTGCCTTGGATGCACAGAACCAGTGTGTCCAGAGGGCTGCCAGGCTCAGCTGTGCCATCAGTACAAGGATCACGATTCAAAGGAGCACAGAAACATTTTCTAATGGAATTTCAGTTCTTGCATCTTCCAAAGCTGAGGTTCAGTGCACGGGTTATATGGATTCTCATCCTTTCAAGTGCTGCTTAATCAAATATTTTTCCAGAGAGCTTCCTCACTAAATGCCAACATCCAAGCAGACTCCTCAGCAGTGCTTCCTCTGGAGCCTGCCAACTTCACAGGTGTTTATCTGATGAAGATTATTTTAAAATATTTTTTTATTTAGTGAAATCAGCCTTTTTTCACCTTGGACTTTATATTTAAAAATATGTATTATATTTCACTTCAAAGCAGTGTTTCAATAATAAAAATGTGTTGTTTTGTAGTGATGCCGATGCTGTTTTGCCTCCTGCTCTGATGACTGCTGCTGAGCTTTCCAAATCTTCCCCTTTGTCAATCAGCAGTTTGTTGGAAGAGAAGGTAGATTTTATTTCATCACATACAATGATTCTTATGTTGTAGTAGAGCTTGTTTTGTGACTGTTTGCTTTTATTCCCAAGGGCTATCAGGTTCCTGTACTGAGACAGCCAGCGATACCAAGTCTCCTGGGCCCTCAAGGACAATCAATACCTACAACTGGTAAGAAACTAGAACTTTAGAATTTCATCCAAAAAAGTTGTCTTCAGATAAACTTACGGGGATTTTTTTTTCCTGTCCCTGCTGTAAAAGGTCATCCAATGAGAGCTGGTGCACTTCGCAGGCCAGGCTGGGAGCTGTAAGTATTCAATAGAAATTGAATGTATTACTGATTGTAACCGGTTGTAAATTAATCTGTAACACATCGCTTAGACAACAGCTGATTTATAATGAAATAATAGTTGTGGAGAATTCAAGTGGTAATTAATTTTCAAGTGGCTTCATTTAAATTAACTTTAACAAAAGGGACCTGTGCTTACAGTAAGATTATTGAAAAATAAAACTCCAGTACATAATTGAAAAGAAGATTCTGACTAATGAACACTTTTTGGGAAGCCTAAATTACATATAAAAATTAAATGTAATTAAAAGATCAAATGGAGAAGCACCCTTTTGATTGCTGACTGAATAGGGCTGAAGAAATTGATTTCCCAGTAGAAATCACCCTCCAACATTCTTTCTTTAACAACTTAGTTGATACTGATTGAGCAAATTATTGAAAAATTAGAGGCTGTTATTTTTATGACAGTTTTGTATTTCTGCAGTTTAGTCATCTCAAAGTGCCAAGCTGCTTTTCTCATTAGAGAGAGGAGCCTGTTTATCTGTCATTGCAGCGTCAAATTAGTCCTTCATTTGTTAGAGATTTGTTACAGCCAGGCTGTAAGGGTCATTGTTTTTATAAAGTCTGAAAGATATATCAAAACAAAATCCAGCGTCCATCTCCCAGATTATCTAAAATCTCAAATACAGTAAACAAGAAAAAAACAATTCAGGGACAGGAACAGACTAAATGCATCGTGAGGCAGGAGCTCAAGAAACAAACGTAGGAGAGGTTAGGAGAGTTGTGAGAGGTGAGTTAATTCCTGCGCAGTGCTCGGAAGCCCGGGAGGGCAGAGCTCAAGGTGTGTCCAGGAGGGGCAGAGGAGCAGTGGGTGCTTGGCTCGTGGGAGATGGGGGTCTCATGGCAGCCTCGCCCGCAGTCCCAGAGCTGAGTGTAAGGAGAGAGGCTGAGGGAGCTGCTGGGGCGAGGATGTGCAAGGCAAGTACGAGGCTCCAGGACTGAGTGTAGTCTCGAGTGAACAGAAAGCCGGAGACCAGTGAGAACCAGGAGTGCTCCCGCCGTGCTGCCGCTTCGCTTTCCTCTGTACGCTCAGGGCAGGCTGTGACAAACAGTGACACGTGTTTTTGGGTTTCTTTAAAGTTCAAATCGAGGACGCCCGCACAGTGACCGTGCCCAAAGGACTCAGGCCCCATCACTGCCAGCATCAGCACCAGTCTTTGTGCCTGTGCCTCCACCTCCCTTGTATCCTCCACCACCCCATGCTCTTCCTCTTCCTCCGGGGGTACCACCACCACAGTTTCCTCCTCAGTTTCCACCTGGGCAGCCTCCATCCGCTGGGTACACTGTCCCCCCTCCCGGATATCCCCCAGCTCCTGCAAACATGTCATCAGCTTGGGTCCCAACAGCAGTGCCAGCGGCTCATTCAAACACCATCCCAACGACACAAGCACCTCCTCTCTCTAGGGAGGAGTTTTACAGAGAGCAACGGAGGCTTAAAGAGGAGTAAGTATTTGGCTCACTAACGTTGCCTTGTTTTCGTGTCTGTATCGGGGGAGCATATTGGACTGCGATTACGCTAAAGTGCATCTGACCTAGCAAAAGTGACATAGTGTTTCTCCCAATATACTTTTTCATCGCAGATGGTAAATATGCAAAGCTAAACCAAGACAAATGTAATTCTAGAACTTTTCCTAGAACTTGTAGGAACTGTTTTTGCTTAAATAGGATGTTCACCTTTTGCATTGCATGCAGTAAACATTTTCTCATATTGGCCATGTTTTGTTTCTTGATGTCTTTTGTAATAAAGGTCAAACTATAATTGTAATAAAGGTCAAACTTATTTTAACAGGGAAAAGAAAAAGTCCAAACTTGATGAGTTTACAAATGATTTTGCTAAGGAATTGATGGAATATAAAAAGATTCAAAAGGAGCGTAGGCGTTCGTTTTCCAGGTAACTGCTTTACATGTCCGTAATGGAGAAGCAGATTGTCTAGAGGAATCAGGAGGAGTTCCACTCCACCTCCCTGTCGTTAGATGGATTGGATGATTGAGGGATGAGTAGTGACAGGAGTGTCATATGCAAGTTATTGGCTCCAGTGTGGCAGAGATTGCAGGTGACTGAATTAGCATTGGGCAGCAGGCACTAAGGAGCGCCAAGCATCTGTCTTGCTAAGGTAATCTCTGCAGTGGCATCCTTCACTGCCTGACAGCCCTGAGGAGGCCAGGAACAGCATAGCTGTAAGGGCTGGATTTTCTGCGTCTCGCTATTCTGATTGTAACCGAGCAGTCCAAGCAGTTTGGAGGAGATAGGTGAGAGAAATTGTCCTCATTTCTGCTTTTGTCCATCTCATGTGGATACATGAGGTGTTTGAACCTGGACTGCAGACTGGGGGCTTTCACTTGTTGGGTGACACTGTTAAATTTTTCTTGGGAATTAAAAGCTGAGATTTATTTGTTAGGAAATCTGAAAATGGTGAGGGACTTGGAGAGGAGGAATGATGCTAATGAACATATGAATCATGTGAAATGATTCATTAAAAAACAGTAGAAGAAAACCTGAGGATAGCTGCTGTTTTCTGTCTGTCCCAGAAATCCCTTGGGCAGGAGTAGTTGTTAGCAGTGCTGTCAGGAGCTTTCCCAGAGTCATGGCACTGGGGCATGTGACTAGAGACTGAGGGTAGAAGATTTTAGATGGGATTTTTCTTCCAATGCAGTCACTTGCCTTGGTGATTGCTGGGGGATGTGCAGGATGTTTTTGGGACACCTGCCTGGCAGTGTGGATTCCACAGGCCTGTCTGTAGATCCTTTGCAGTATTGGGATTGTGCATCCTGTCCAAATTCCAAAAAAAGGGTGCAGTTAATAGACTGAGCTGGTGTTTTCACATTGGGCTTTGCTGTCTTCAGGCTACGTGGTGTTTTCTCGGTGTGATTCTGCACTGTAGCCACTCAGATTTGCTCTTTTTTCATCTTACTGCAACAGAAATGATTTGCACTGCATGTGGTTGCCGAGTAGTGACAAATGTGCGTGTTCCCGTACCAGTAGAGGCCAGTGTAACCACCTGAAATCTGTCGGTAGCTCTGGTAGCTCATGTGATAGAGTGAGTGGAAGTAGACTGACCCTTCTGTGTGTTCTGACACTAACAAAGCAGCAGCTGTTCTGTCTTGTGAGCAGAAACTTTTACGTGTTATCAAGTTCTTCAATTTGCAGTAGCTTTATGTCAGCAGCTGAAAGAAGCTTTGACATAAGCATGTGGAGAGGAAAGAAAAAATAAATGTGGGAGGAAAAGATATGAGGAGAAAGACTGTTTGGAATTAACTTCATCTGGTTTTTTTGTTGTGTTTTTTTAAGGTCCAAGTCTCCCTATAGCGCTTCATCTTACTCTAGAAGCTCATACACCTACTCCAAGTCACGCTCAGGTTCGTCGCGCTCCCGCTCCTACTCGCGCTCCTTCAGCCGCTCCCACTCCCGCTCCTACTCGCGGTCGCCGCCCTATCAGAGACGAGGCAAAGGGAAGAGTCGGAACTACCGCTCCCGCTCGCGCTCGCACGGCTACCACCGCTCCCGCTCCCGCTCGCCCCCGTACAGGCGCTACCACTCCCGCTCCCGCTCCCCGGTGTTCCGGGGCCAGTCCCCCACCAAACGGACGGTCCCGCAGGGCGAGGCCGAGCGCGAGTACTTCAACCGCTACCGAGAGGTGCCCCCGTACGACATGAAGGCCTACTATGGCCGCTCGGTGGACTTCAGAGACCCCTTTGAGAAGGAGAGGTACAGAGAGTGGGAGAGGAACTACAGAGAGTGGTACGAGAAGTTTTACAAGGGCTATGCTGTGGGTGCTCAGCCACGGCCTCCGGTGAACAGAGAGAACTTCTCTCCGGAGCGGTTTGGTCCACCTGGGACCAGACGAGAGAATTCACCGTATGCTCGGGGACGGAGGGAGGAGTATCCTGCTGGGCAGAGCCACAGGAATCGTAATGTAGCTGGAAACTACCCTGAAAAGCCTGGGAGAGAGAGCCATGGCATCAAAGATCCTACAAAATCAAAAGAGAAGGAGGTGGAAAATCCACTAGGAGATGGCAAAGGCAATAAACATAAAAAACACAGGAAGAGAAGAAAAGGGGATGAGAATGAAGGATTTCCCAACGTTGAGCTGTTAGAAGGGGCAAGAAAACCAAGAGAGCCAGTTCCAACAGAAGATGCTAAAACAGACTCTCTATTCATGCTGCCAAGCAGGGATGATGCCACCCCTGTCAGGGATGAGCCCATGGAAGCAGATTCCATTGCTTTCAAACCAGTGTCTGAAAAGGAGAAAAAAGAGAAGGATAAGCCAAAAACAAAGGTTGAGAAAACAAAGCGGAAAGTAGAAGTGGCGGCTGCTCCAAAGAAAGACAGCGTAGCAAAGCCAGCTAAAGCTTCCCAGGAAAAGGTGGACCCCGATCGTGAAAAGTCTCCTCGAACTGAACCTCCTGTGAAAAAAGTCAAGGAAGAGCTGCCAAAGACAGACAGTGTTAAAACTTCTTCCTCTCAGAAGGATGAGAAGGCTCTTGGTACACCACGGAAGGCTCATCCCAAGGTGACAAAGGACCACCCAGAAACCAGACCAGCCAAGGAGGAGAAGGCAAAGAAAGAACATCCTAAAGAAGCCAAGGCAGAGAAGCCCTCCAGCAAGGAGGAGAAGTCAAAGAAACCTGCTGAGAAAAGCAAACTTTCCGATGCCAAACTTGAGAAAAGGAAAAGAAAAGCAGAGGAAAAGGCTGATAAAGAACATGAGGCCACTTCTGCAAAGACCTATAAACCTGAAAGTGCAGAATTGAAAACATCACCCAAGGGGAAGGCTGAGCCCGAGGGGGAGAAAGGAGAGCGGACCCCGGAAAAGGATAAAGCTGCTTTTCTTAACAACCCGTCCAAAAAGATTAAACTTAACCGAGAAACTGGAAAAAAGATTGTGAGTGGAGAAAATGTGCCACCTGGAAAAGAAGCTGTGGAGAAACCTGAGCCCAGCAGCAGCAAAGTTAAAGCGGAAAAGACAAAGGGAAAAGCAAGGAGGAAAGTGACGGCAGCTGATGGCGCTAGCTTGGCTCTTGTGGATTACACCAGGTACCTCAGGCAGTTCTTTTCCCTTTCTTTCCTCCTCCCCCTTCCAATTCTTTATGGTGCTTAAGGAAAGGAACAGCTAAATTTGTGCTAAACAAGGGAATAATCCATGATCTTCCTTATGAGACTATACATGGGTCAAACTCAGCTGTTGTTAAGGAAAACGAGCAGTTTGTACTGCACAGGAAGCTGGTAGGGTTCATTTGCTGGTGATGCAAACTCAAAACATGTGAGACATTTGTTGAAGACTTAAGATAGTGTCTTGGTAATCTAAAAAGCTTTTCAAATGTCCATTTTTCTAAGGAAGAACTGGGGCATAAGGATCAAACTTTGCCTGTCTGTACCTCTCCATAATTGCTTGCTTTCATGTTGAAAGAGGAATGGATATCTAATTTATCTGCCATTGGGAGAAATAGGACATGAAGGAATTACCAGATCAGACAGTCCCCAATCTGATAATCTTGTGTCTTTCTTAATTAAATGTATAGTAGCAAGATACTAAATTAATTGATTGCTCATAATCTCAGCCAGTGGACTCAGCCTTTCTCTTGTCTGTTCCCTTAATTGAACATCCTTAAGGAAATTGCTGAGAATTTAGAATTGAAACACAAGCCAGTTTATAAAATGTTTCCAGAGCTGGTTGTGTGTGCATCCCATTACTAATGTCTGTGTTTTTCCTCCCAGCACGAGTTCCACTGGGGGAAGCCCTGTCAGGAAGCCTGAGGAGAAGCCGGACACCAAACGAACTGTCATTAAGACCCTGGAGGAGTATAACAACGACATAACAGCCCCTGCTGAGGATGTCATTATCATGATCCAGGTCCCTCAGTCTAAGTGGGATAAAGATGACTTTGAGTCTGAAGAGGAAGACATCAAATCCACCACCCAGGTGCCCCCAACTGTAGGAAAACCCACCAGTGTTATCAAACCTGTGAGTGCAAAGGCACCAAACCCCCTCAAACACACTGAAAAGGAGACAGAGCCTCTGGAGAAAATACAGAAGGCTGCAAAAGAGACAAGTTATGAAAGCACCCAACACGATGCCAAGAGTTCAAAAAGTTCCGTGTCGAGTGAAAAAGGTAAAACCAAAGACCGGGATCATTCTTTGTCAGACAAGGACAGTTCTGAGAAGAGGAAGAGCAGTGTTCAGCCAGAAAAAGAGCACTCAGAACGCACAGCTGAGCAAGGAAATGGAAAAACTGTATCTCAGTCTTCTAAAGATGGCAGATCTTCGGAGAAGCATGACAGTGGCCGTGGCTCCACTGCGAAGGACTTCACTCCCAACCGAGACAAGAAGTCTGACCATGACGGCAGCAGGGAGCATTCGAGTTCCAAGCGCAGAGATGAGAAGAGTGAATCAGCACGGAGGAAAGACTCCCCATCCCGGATCAGAGACTCCTCAGCAGCGCAGAAGAGCAAACCAAGAGAGGAGCGTGTGGAGCCACCCAAGAAGGGCCCTGCGGAGGCCAAGCGGAGCAGCTACAGCCCCCCGCGGGAGCGCAAGCCCGCCGAGCACAAAGCTGCGCACGAGCCCAAGCGCCCCGCTGAGGAACACAAACCCCCCGATAAAAACCCGGGCAAGGAGAAGGAGAAAGAGAAGGACAAGGACAAGCATGTCCCAGAAGTCAAGAGCAATAAGGAGAAAGAGCCAGGTGGGAATAAGCCGCCGGTGAAACAGGACTCGCCAGAAGTTAAAGTGGAGGAGAACGTGGCGGCCCAGAGCGATAAAGGCGCGGCCAAGCCGAAGCCGCCGGTGAGCAGCGCCGCGCGCCTCTCGTCCGACCTCACCCGCGAGACCGACGAGGCCGCCTTCGTGCCAGACTACAACGAGAGCGACAGCGAGAGCAACGTGTCTGCAAAGGACGAGGAGGCTGCGGGGAAAACGCCCAAAGAGGCGAAGGAAAAGGCTGCGGATAAGGCGAAAGAGGAGGCGGCGGCCCCGGCTCCCGCCGAGCAGCCAGAGGCGGGCAGGAGCCAGAGCCAGAGCAGCCCCAGCGTCAGCCGCAGCCGCAGCCACAGCCCCTCCGAGAGCCAGACACGGAGCCACAGCAGCAGTGCCAGCTCAGGGGAGAGTCAGGACAGCAAGAAAAAGAAAAAGAAGAAAGAGAAGAAGAAGCACAAGAAGCACAAGAAACATAAGAAGCATAAGAAACACATGGGAAATGAAACGGAATTGGAAAAGAGCCAAAAACACAAACACAAGAAGAAAAAATCGAAGAAGAGCAAAGATAAAGAGAAAGACGACCAAAAAGTGAAATCTGTCACGACATAAACCGACAGATAGTGAAAAAATGACTTAATTACTAAGTCATCTGTATGATCTTTGTTAAAATGTAAACGACTTCAAGCGTTGTAAATAATGACATGAAAGACCCTGTGCTGCACTTAAAATATTGCTGCTTGATTATTTGATTTTTACATCAGAGCTTTATAAAAGTGAACATTTTGTACAGAATTGTGAGTTGTGACCATGTAACATGAAAGGTTTTGCTGGGGCATCTTCTTTTTAACCACCGTTAATTATTTTGGGTGGAGTTTACTGTACTGTGAAGATTTTCACATTCGGGTTTTTTTTAATTGCCTGGCAGAAGCAGCTGGTACCAGTTACCAAATACCAGCGGATAAAATGCAGAATACATTACAGCCCTGTTATGTCACTTTTTGATTACAATAAAAAAAGTTTTCAATAAATGACCCAATGTGAGATTTCCAGTGGGAGTTGCACATGAGCAGGGGGCATCCCAAGCCTTCCCATTCCTGGCAGTGTCCAAGGCCAGGTTGGTCAGGGCTTGGAGCAGCCTGGTGTAGTGGAAGGTGTCCCTGCCTGTGGCAGAGAGGTGGGACTGGGTGGGCTTTATGATCCTCCAACCCAAACCATTCCAGGATTCTAACAGTAGTGCCAGAGAAAAAGTTTTCTGGGAACTATTGTGTGGGAAAAATAACTTACCAAGGGTTTAATTTTGGGAAAACTGGCGGGACCTGCCTTGATGGAGGGTGAGGAGGTGCTGGGGATGGTGTGTGCTGCCCTGTGTGCCAAGGGGTGTAGGTGTTTGTAGGGTAGAATGTGGGATGGCCCCAAAGCTGCAGCCCCTCTAGGCCCTGGCTGCTTCAGGTAAGGTCACACACGAAGCTGCCACGTGGCTGCTCTGTCCTGGTTTGTTTGGAAAGCCGTTGTCCATTGAGGCTGGAGCTCTGTGGTCATTGAGGTCCCTTCAGCCAAAACCAGTCCTGAATCTGGCAGCACACGTTTGCACACAGGGTTAACCTCCCTGTAATTTGCATTTTCTCTCCCAGTGCTGCTCAGCGGGTGTTGATGTTTTAAACAGACCTGTTAGGTCGGTGTTGGACATGGCAGTGACGCCTGAGAGCCCTGAGCCCTCTGTGGTGTGTGGGGCTCAGAAGGGGCAGGACAGGCAGCCTGGCAAGGCAGGACCCTGCTCTGGGCAGCGCGGGTACCGGGGGAGCGCGGTGGCCCTGGGGACAGCCCCGTGGCCAGTGGCGGCACCTTGGCAGACCCGGCACGGCTGTGCCGCTGCTCACGGCGATGGAGCTGCGCCCGCTGGGCCCTGCCGGGCTCCCCTGGGCGGCGGGAGGGCTCTGGAGGAGGAGGAGGAGGATGGCGATGGAGAGGAAAGAGCCGTGCGGAGCCCGGGCAGCGCCGGCCGGGGCTGCCCCGCTGCCGGGCTGACGTCAGCCGGGCACGAGGGGACGGCGCCGCTGCCGAGCCCGGGCCCGCTTTGCCTTCCCGGGCGAGCCAAGCCCTCGCCGCTGCCGGCTCCGATCCAGCGCCACAGCCCGCCCCAAAGCGGCTCTGCTCCTCCGCATCGTCCTCCGTGGAAATGCCCCCGCGAGCTCTGCCAGCGCCCGTGCCTTTGAGAGGTAAATGAGAGCTGAGTAATTAGCGATGGGGCGTTGAGGGGCGAAATTCCTCGGGGTCTTTTCCATAGCTCCGCTGAGGCTGTCGCGCGTCCCGGGCTGGGGACGTGGCTGGCGCAGCTCGGGCCGGGCGCCCTCCGCCCCATCGCCCTCCGAGCGGCCGGGACAGGACGAGGCTTCGCCGGCGTTTGTCCATGCAGTCCGTGTGTTTGTGTGTGCGTGTGCACACGCCGGGCTGCTGTCACCCTTTTGTGAGCGAAATGGCTGTTTGGGAGCAGCGAGCGAGGGCTCCTTGCCAAGCTGCCTAATTAAGACTAAGCATATGCAGATTCGCCTTGTTTTCAGCTAATGACAGCTGCAAACAGTTATTTGTCGGGCTCGCTGGCGCTGGGTTGGTGACACGAGGCCAGCGACGATCGAGTGATGTGGCCGTGCACAGCAGCAGCGCCACGGGCGAGGGTGTGAGGGGCGCCGGCCTCCCGGGCACTGCCGGGGCCAGCCCGTGCCCCCGGTGCCCCCCGAGGGACCAGCGGTCAGCCCTGCCTCGGCAGCCTTGGCATCGCCCCCAGCTCCTTGAGTTGGGAGCTGCCAGAGGGAGATGTTTTGCTTTGTTTTGTTTTGCTTTGTTTTGCTTTGTTTGGTTTTGAGCGTTGCCAGCAGCACAGACGTATCATGATGTTTCACAGGGAAACATAAATATGTGTGCAAACGTGGGTGACATTTGTGGTGCCCCAGCCAGCGGCCTTCAGCAATGCTCTGCCAGCTGAGAACCGAAGCAGAGACCGAGGTGGGAACTCAGCCCTGCCCCGAGGGCGGCTGGCAGCCCTCCAGAATCCCGGGCTTCCTGAGGATGCTCTCAAAAAGAACGTGTTTTCTTTGGGTTTGTCACTGTGGCGATGGTGCTGATGGAAGGAGAGAGCCTGGCCCAGCACGGGAGGCCTGAGCTCGTGGAACACTCCACGCTGCTCTGAGGATGCAGGGAAATGAGGACATGGGCGAGAAGTCACCCTGGAGATATAATTAAGTCCTGTGTGACACACATCGTGCCGGTGAGCTGTGCCTCGGGGCTGGGGTGCTCTCTGTGTCCCTGTCCCCACAGCCCACTGGGAGAGGATGTGCTCGGGTCTGGAATAGAGGATTTGGGGATCCCAGTCCTGTCCATCTATTCCAGCTGTTTCTAACCCAGGGCACAGGGCAGGGTGGGTGCAAGGGCAGCTCTGCTCTGCCCCATGGGCACGGGGTAGCCCAAAAGCTGGGAGCCAGGCTGGGCTGTGGCCCTGGCCCTGTTTGTCTGCTGTTATGTCTCCTGACCCTGAGGACCAGGAGCAAACTGCACTGGGGATCTGAGCTGGGCTGACACCAGCAGCCCGAGGAGGGGAGGATGCAGAGGCACCCCCATCCCATCCCACCCCATCCCAGACAGTTTTGGGGGGCTGGGGGTGTTCAGCCTGCAGCACTGTGTTAGGTGATGGAATGTCATCACAGGCCCCCAGCCAGGTAATAATTAGCATTGACTCCATGATTAACAGAAGGCTGATCAATCACTTTATTATATTATACTTATTAAAAACCCATTGGTTTTATAGACAGTTGTGATACAGGTGGACCTAATTGGTCTTCCAATCCAAACACCATCACCACTGGCTAATTAAGAAACCACCCTATGGTAAACAAATCTCCATAACACATTCCAAATGTTCACAATAACAGGTGCAGCAAGTGAAGAATTGTCTCTCATGCTTTTCTCTGCTCTTCTCACAGCCCTCCCCAGGACAATGCCTGGGAAAGTTGTGCTGCTGTTGTGGCCAGAGAGCTGCTGCCGCAGTGGAGCTGCCTCTCCTGGGAAGAAGGGGCTCAGGATGGGCTCAGGGCTCTCCCCCTGCCCTGCAGGGTCTGAGGGTCCCCCCAGGACAGAGACACCCCTGGGACACGCTGCCCTTCCAGCACGGGGAGGTGCTCTCTGCACCAGCAGCAACTTTTCCATCACTTGGTTTCCTTATTTGGTGTTTCTTTAATAATTAGTGGCAGGTTTTGTACTTATGTTTGCAATTATCTGGATGCCTCTGGGACGTGTTCTGCTGGATAATTGAATCTCCTGGTCTGTGACTGCAGGGGTGGCTGGGGAGAGAAGGCTGGAGCCCAGGAGTGCTGTGCTGCCTGTTGGTGTCATGTTGAGACAAATTGAGCCTTTTTATTTAAAAAAATTACTGGAAACAAAGCATTTTGCTTTGCTGTCCTCAGCACAAGCTTTGCTGGAGCCTGGACTAGAAAGAAAAATGCATGATTATCAGTAATTAACAGGATAAATGCTTTAATTAGATGCAGTGGGTCTCCATGTGGCCAGCTCCAGTGACTGACACTGGGGAGAGTGGGGCAGTGGGGCTGGGGGTCCTGGACAGACAGATGGATGCTGTGGGCAGGACAGGGGCCATGCCAGCACCCTGTGCTGGTACCAGCTCTGTGCAGGCCGTGACCCTGTCCCCCAGAGGGATCTCAAAGTACCACTTCTTCTGTCATGGCACGTGACATTGGCATGTAGAGTGCCAAGAGGGGGAAAAGGAACCTCCACGTCAGAGCTGCTCTCAATTAGCTGCATTGCTAATTCTTGTAGGGCCTGGCAGGGGATCAGAGAATCACAAATTAGTTGGGGTTGGAAGAAACCCTACAGACCACCCAGTTCCACTCCCCTGCCATGGGCAGGGACACCTTCCACTGGAACAGGGTGCTCCAAGCCTCATCCAGCCTGGCCTTGGACACCAGGGGCGAGGGGGTCCATGTGTCTGAGCCCAGGGGCAGCCACTGGGGCTGGGGGCTCTGCTCCCCCGTGAGCCCCTCCAGCTCTGCAGGCTGCAGAGCAAGGAGAGCCCCTCCAGGTGCACCTGCGCTGTGTTTGCATGTAGGTAATGGAGGGATTGGCAAATTGTGCCCAGGAAAACGTAACCAAGGATCTTGGGAGCAGAGAGGAACAGGTAAGAGGTGCTCGAAGTCTGATTTTAAAGGTGGTCTTGGTCCCACACGAAGGCAGCCAGGGTGGGTGTTTGGCACAAGAAATTGAACAATTTCAGTTTCAGGTACAGATCTGTCATGAATTCAGGGATTTGGATCACTCCCATGGGCACCCCCATGCTGGTTTGGGGGCACCGAGGTGACCTGGGCTGGGGGCAGCAGCTGTGACCCCCCATCCTCGGGGCTGGGCACTCGGCCAGGCTGGCACTGCAGAGCCGGCCACGGGCACCCGGAGCTGCAGGGCTGCCTGAACCCGGCATTTTCCTCCCGGTTTGGCTCTCCAGAGCAGGATGCTGCTGGCATTGGCCTCTCCTCGCCCGGTGATGCTGCGGGAGCCGCGAGTGCTCTCCAGCAGCACCTCCCGAACCAACACAGGGCCCCACCGCGGGATGGGGCACCAGCCCTGGCACCCCGTGCCCAGCGAGGCGCTGGCACGGCCGCCCCAGCCCCATCGCCCCTGTGCCAGCGCTGCGGTGCCAGGAGCTGCCCAGCGGCGACCCCGGGCTGCAGATGAACGCGAGATGGGGATTGCCTCGGTGGCTCTCTGTGCCCTTGTCCCGACCTGTGCCCGGTGGGTGCTCGCTCCTCACGGCAGCTCCCGGGAGCCGCGGGCAGCGCGTCCCGTGTGCCGGGAATGCCGATGAGCCCGGCTCGGCCCGCAGCGAGCAGCGCAGGGAATGCAGAGCGGCGCGGGGAGCTGGGCTGGAGCTGCTGCCCAATTAGCTGAACTAATTGTGGGTGGGGGCTGGCAGGTACCCCCGACCCTCTCCACAGAGCGGGGGCTCTGATTCTGCTGTGCCGCTGGGTTTCCACAGGGAAGAGGCTCCTCTGTTTCCCTGATCTGCCCCTCGGTGCGCAGGCACAGCTGGGGTGGAATTGCAGCCGGTGGATGCGCAGCGGGGCCGTGCCAGGTTTGTCACCCTGTGCCGAGTGTCGCATCCCCGTGCCCTGCCGGTCCCACCCGGGGAAGGTCGGTCAGGAGGGGAGGGGGGAGATACTCGGAATTGCAGAAATGCACGTGCCTTGCTACTTTCTGCTTGAAATTAAGAAATAATGCAAAATTCCGCTCCTGATACGGCAGGAACGGGCCTTTGGAAGTATCCTCAGCTGTTTCTGGCTGGGAAAACAAGACATACATAGACATTTTTAAATATAAGTGTGTGAATATAGATGTACCTGGGTTCTATAGGGGCAGCAGGGTGGGGCCCAGCCCGGTGCCTTGTCCGGCCGTGGGATGGGCGGGTGCTCTCCGAGTCCCTCCCGACCTGCTGTGACAGATTCCAGCTTGATTGAGGCACAAACACCACCCCACAAGAGCGGTGTGGATTTGGTTATTAACAAAGGACGGATTCAGACGGCGCTGGCGCCGCTCCAAGCGCGGGAGCTGCTGAGGAGCGTGGAGGGTGTATTAAATATTCATCAAAATCTCGGCACTTCATTCCCGTCTCTTGCTCTCCTGCCCCCTCCCCTCGAAACTATTCGGTCCTAAATGTTAGAAGCCTGATTCGAAAATTAATCCTTTCATTAACCCCTTTATAAATTAGGTTTTTACAACTAAGTGTTTTAGGGCCGTCGCAAAATGGGTCGCGGTGTCACTTCATCAGGTTTGCTCCTCACGTGAGCCCTGACCCCAGCACGTGATGGTGCCACCGGTGCTCGCGGCAGCATGTGACCCTAAATGCTACGTGAGCGCAAAAAAGAAATTAAACACAAAACTCTCTCAGGTTTGCGTCCCGCCTTCACCTGCCCGGCGTGGCGGAGCCGTGCCCGCGCTGCCAGCCCTGCCCTCCGCCGGCGGCGCGGCTCCCGTTCGGTGAGTGAGCGAGCCGATCCTTCCAGCGATTAATCGCCGCTGCCGCCTGCTTCATTAGCATCTCATTAGCATGCGGGGCACGCGCGGGCTCCTCGCGGGCCCTGCCGGGCCGGGTCAGGCGTGAGGGCGGGGAGGCCCCTCCGGCCGTGTCCGAGTGTCCGTCCGCAGGGTCCCGGGGGTCAGGGCGCTCCGCCGGCTCCGCTGCCCCGTGCCGGGGCTCAAACCGCGGCGAGTCCCGCCCGGGGGGTTCGGGGGCTCCTCTTCGCTGCCCCCGAGGGCGCTCGGTGCGGGCGCTGGGCGATGATGCCGGGCTGCCATTGGAGCGGCAGCTCGCAGACAATGCAGGTTTTGTTTCGGCGCTCACCCGGTGCCTTGTCGCTCCCCAGTGATGTCCCCAGCCATGCCCTGCTGGTCCCCCGCCGGAATGGGGCTGAAGCCGCGGGGCCGGGGCCGCAGGGAGCCGCTGTGGGCGCTGCCCGGCATTAGGATGCAGGTCCATCGCCATCTCCCTGGAGACCATGGGAACAGAGGCCGCTGAATCGCGGCTGGCAGAGGGCAGCTGCGTGCCGGGCGGGGGATGAATTACTGCCCTGTGCCGCCTTTGTTGCCGCTGTCAGCAGGGACGGAGCGGGGCAGAGCGCCCGGGGCACGGCGGGCACTGACCGGCCCCGCGCACCCGCCGCAGGCTCAGCCGCCGGGAGCGATTTCGTGTTTTCTGTCCTTGAACTAATTATTCACAAAAGCTCTTTGGGGCTGACACCGATAGGAGCCGCCGATCCCGTGCGGGGCTGTCGCGGCCGTGATCCCGTATTTAACTCTCGAGCGTTCCTGGGCCGCTGCGAGCGCTTTGTGCGGCCGAAGGGAGCCCTGTGCTGCAGAGGCATCTCTGAGGATCCCGCTGCAGCAGCAGAGAAAGGCATTTCAGGCATTTCTGGTGCTGCTGGATGCGCTGCCAACCCCGGGCTCCGGCCGGACGCCTGGGACGCGCGGCGGCGGCTCGGGCACACCGGGCTCGTGTTTGGAGCCGGGATTTGCCATCCGAGGGATGAGCTCCACAGGTTCTGCATTGGCACCGGCGTCCGCCCTGCCCCTCTCTCGCGTTCGCTGCCGCTCCGAAATCCGCTCCCGTTTAATTCCATCCGAGGGACGGCGGTGGCGCTGCTGGAGGACGATTGTCCCTGCTGCTCGCACAGATTGTCCCTGCCTGGCTGGCGGCTGTCCCCGAGCTCACCAGCCAGCCCCAGCCCCCGCTCGCTCTCCCGCAGCGCTTTGCTCACATTCTGGATTCTTATTGGGTTTAATTGGCTCTGTAATAGTTTCATGGCAGGAATTCTGCTCCCGTCAAAACCTGCTCCTGTGAATGCTCCCCTGTGATAGGAGTGAGGTAGGTATGAGGGAGAGGATGTGCTGGACACCCCGGTGCCAGCTCGGCCTCCCTGCTCCTGTGCAGCCCTGGGGTCTCACCTGCAGCCCTGGGGTCCCACCTGCAGCCCTGGGGTCTCACCTGCAGCCCCGGGCACAGCTCCCGGCAGGCACCAGCTGTGGTGAGGGACAGCCACGTCCTCCTGCAGCAGCTCCTCAAGCCACAAAGCCAGAGCCACCCCAGGCAGGGAGATTTCCTCCCCTCTCCTCCTCCTCGCTCCCTCCCAGCTCTGGAGCCGCCAGAGCCGGGCCCAGCCCCACCGCCCTGTGCTCTGCTCTCGCTGCTCCCCGAGGATCACGGGCTGCCCTCAGGGCTTCTCCTCCAGCCCCTCCTGCTGCTTCCCGTGCAGTTCACGCGCTGATCTCTCCTAAGGGACTGGGACTCACAGAGCCGGGGAGATTCCTGATGCAAAGAGAGGGGACAGCCACCCTCCAGCAGCCACCCCCAGGGACCTTCCACCAGGACCTCCCTCCAGCACCAGGGACCTTCCACCAGCTCTCCTTGGACTGTGGTTTTCTGTCTGCTCATCTCTCCTTGGACTGTGGTTTTCTGTCTGCCCAGCTCTCCTTGGACTGTGGTTTTATTCCTTCTCCTGCTTCTGTCACTCAAATGGGCAGGGCTGGGGCTCCCTCCTCACCAGCCAGGGCACAGCTGGGCCCAGACACCCTCTCCAGGCACCCCCAGCCACTCCAAAGAGTCTCTGGGATCCTCAGCACACAAAGCAGAGCTCTCCCTTTTGATTTAATAAGTATCTGCAAATGTCATAAAAGACATTATAATAAAATATCAGATGCAGGAAAATGAGTAGCCAAAGGCGTTGGGAACAGGGACGAGAGTAAACGCAGTAGATTAAGACACTAATTCCCATTCCTTGCATGCTCTCCATCTTTCCTGTGCCTTGACAGACAGAAATAAATGCCCTCACCTCCCGGGAAGCGCTGTCTGCCCCTCCCTGCCGGGTTGTCACCACGGGGTGCCCACAGCCCCCACGGCCCATTTGTCCTCCAGATCCGAGGCTTTGTCACTTTGAGAGGAGAGGCTGCGCCGGCTCATCCCCGCTCCCACCGCCAGCACTCCCTTAAAGGGCAGGTCACATTCCAGTGGTGATGGCTAAATTTGATTTTTACTGCTTTAAGGTATTTCTGCAAACTAAAGACCTGAATTGTACCTTTGTTTGGACCATACAACAAAGCAACAGGAGCAGGAACAGAACCTGAAGGGAAAATAATCTCAGGGGTTTTGGAGAAGCTGGCAGGTCCTGCTGTAACTCTGACCCAGAGAGCTGGGCGTGGGGATTTTCTCCAAATGCAGCTTTGGAGCAAATCAACTGCCAGGAATTGCCGAGCCCCACACAGTGCTGTGAAGGCAGGAGCAGGCTCAGCAGCAAGGTGATGGATGTGGTAATGTTTTAACAGGCCAACCAGCCCATAAATAATTTGCTGGGTTCTGGAGAAACTGACCTGGTCACAATGGCAATAAAGGGCTGTCCCCTGGGCTCTGCTCCAGAGGTCCACAATCCTCCCATGGAAAGGCTTAAGTGGCTTTTAACAATGTCTATTTTATATTGTCAGAACCCAGGGCCGCACCAGTGCCGCTGTCTGTGCAAACAGCAGCGCTCCAGCTCAGGGATATTGCAGCCAAAAGGGCCAGAAATGATCAGTGAGTGTGACAGGCATGGCTGGGCTCTGTGCTTGCCCTGTGGGGAGCAGGGGCAGCCCTGGGCTCTGTGTTTGCCCTGTGGGGAGCAGGGGCAGCCCTGGGCTCTGTGGGGAGCAGGGGCACCCCTGGGCTCTGTGCTTGCCCTGTGGGGAGCAGGGGCAGCCCTGGGCTCTGTGCTTGCCCTGTGGGGAGCAGGGGCAGCCCTGGGCTCTGTGTTTGCCCTGTGGGGAGCAGGGGCAGCCCTGGGCTCTGTGTTTGCTCTGTGGGGAGCAGGGGCAGCCCTGGGCTCTGTGGGGAGCAGGGGCACCCCTGGGCTCTGTGTTTGCCCTGTGGGGAGCAGGGGCACCCCTGGGCTCTGTGTTTGCCCTGTGGGGAGCAGGGGCAGCCCTGGGCTCTGTGTTTGCCCTGTGGGGAGCAGGGGCAGCCCTGGGCTCTGTGTTTGCCCTGTGGGGAGCAGGGGCAGCCCTGGGCTCCGTGTTTGCCCTGTAGGGAGCAGGGGCACCCCTGGGCTCTGTGTTTGCCCTGTAGGGAGCAGGGGCAGCCCTGGGCTCTGTGTTTGCTCTGTGGGGAGCAGGGGCTGTGTGGAGCATCCTGCTGGGAGCTCAGCTGGGTGGGAAGCTCAGCAGTGCTCTGCCCAGGGGAGGGTGACCAGCCTGGGGCCTTCACAGGAGCCCCCCAGGGATGGCCCCACAGCCACCAGCAGCTCCTCTGGGCAGATGGAGCCCAGGCTGCAGCCAGGAGACTGGGCTGTCCTGCTGGATGCAGGGGTGTACTGGCTGTTCTGCTTCTGCCCTGTCCCTCTGGTGTACTGGCTGTTCTGCTCAGGTTTTGGGTGCTCCTGGGGCATACTGGGCGTTCCTGTCATTTACTCTTATTCCTCTCCTGTCCTGGACATCCTCAGCCTGTGCTGTGTCACTCTCCAGTGCTGCTGCTGTGCTCTTTGGGCTCCTGGGCCCTGCCATTGTGTGCCAGGCTGGTCGTGGCCTCTGCAGCTCTTCCCACAGCCACCGTGGGATGCTTTTGGATTTCTCTGTGCTGCTCCTCGGTCAGTTCCCAGGTTTGTCCCGGGTTGCAGCAGTGCTCAGTTCTGAACACGTGGAGCTGGGGAATTCCCTCCCCGAGAGCAGGGGCAGAAATCCCCCCTGGGCAGTGACTGGCACCACATCCTGCCCTCCGCCTCTCTGTGGACACTGCTGAGCCTGACCCGCCGCCGCTGGGGCTCCCTGCCGTGGCACAGCCTCAGCAGAGCCCCTTCCCCCCGAGCATCCCCTCTCCCGCCGGGCCCCTGAACGCACGGCTCCGTCCCAGCCACCAGAGCCAAGCGTGGCTGCCGCGGAAAGTAAATTCCATATCCTTGTCCCTATTTTTGCAAATGAGTGTAACTGTCAACTGCAGAATAAATGACACCTAATTACTGTTGGGGGAGTTCAGGCAGGAGGGCTTGGCTGGGAGGGGATCACAGGGAAGCTCCAGCGCTGATGGAAAATGAACAAGATGCCGGCTGTAAGGAACCATAATTACAGAGGACTGACACACTGTGAGCTGTTTATGGTAATGAAGTGGTGCATCAAATCAAATTAACCTTAGTTATTTAGCACAGAATGCACCGAGGACTTGGCTCAGTAGACGCTAAATCCAAATCCGGAGCCGTGCCCAAGCCGAGGAAGCGGCTCCAGCGTCGTTTTGATTTAGGATGCGTTCGGAGAGCGGCCGCAGCGGCGGGACGGCCATGGCGAGGGCGATGCCGGGCGGAGCGGCCGGCGCAGGGAGCCGGGGGCCGCCGGGGGCCGAGCCCCGCACCGGGCGGCACCGGGGAGCCCCGCACCGCGCTGCGCCCGCCGCCGGAGCGGAGCCGCGGCCAGGTCAGTGCCGGGCCCGGGACGGGGGAGCGGCCGGAGGGGTCCCTCGGTGCGGCGGGTCCGGGTGCGAGGTGGGATGTGCCTGCTCGGGGCCCGGGATGTGCCCGCTGGGGGCCCCGGGCTGTGCCCGCTCCGAGCCCGGGATGTGCCCGCTCCGGGCCCGGGCTGTGCCCGCTCGGGGCCCAGGATGTGCCCGCTGCCGGCCCCGGGATGTGCCCGCTCCGGACCCCGGGATGTGCCCGCTCCGAGCCCGGGATGTGCCCGCTCGGGGCCCGGGCAGAGGTGCGGGCGCGCTCCGCTCCCGCCGCTCTCATCTCTCCTCTCTCCTCCCCACCAAGGCTGCGGCGCGCAGGAGGGGCGCTCCCGCCGGGATCCCTTGGCGCTGACGGGTGAGTAACCCTTCAATTAACCCAAAGGCTCTGGGAAAGATTGATGAGCTCTCGGAACAAGGGTCCCTCTGTGCGCCGGGCTGCCGCCGCGTTCTGTGTGCTGGAGGGAGGGATTGCCGTGTCCCGGGATTGCCGTGTCCCGGGATTGCCGTGTCCTGGGATTGCCGTGTCCCGGGATTGCCGTGTCCCGAGATTGCCGTGTCCCGAGATTGCCGTGTCTCAGGGATTGCCGTGTCCCGAGATTGCCGTGTCCCGGGATTGCCGTGTCCCGGGATTGCCGTGTCCCGGGATTGCCGTGTCCCGAGATTGCCGTGTCCCGGGATTGCCGTGTCTCAGGGATTGCCGTGTCCCGGGATTGCCGTGTCCCGGGATTGCCGTGTCTCAGGGATTGCCGTGTCTCAGGGATTGCCGTGTCCCGAGATTGCCGTGTCCCGGGATTGCCGTGTCTCAGGGATTGCCGTGTCCCGAGATTGCCGTGTCCCGGGATTGCCGTGTCCCGGGATTGCCGTGCAGGATTGCCGTGTCTCGGGATTGCCGTGTCCCGGGATTGCCGTGCAGGATTGCCGTGTCCCGGGATTGCCGTGTCCCGGGATTGCCATGTCCCGGGATTGCCGTGTCTCAGGGATTGCCGTGTCTCAGGGATTGCCGTGTCTCAGGGATTGCCTTGTCCCGGGATTGCCGTGTCCCGGGATCGCCGTGTCCCGGGATTGCCGTGCGGGCGATGCCGCCGCAGCTCCGCTGGGACCGGCGGGTGCTGCGCGGGGCGCCCCGGCGAGCGGCAGAAGGGCGAAGGCAGCTCCGGGCAGCGGTTCCGTGGGTGATGTTACCGCGGGGTTTCTTTGGGCACGGGGCAGGCAGGAGGGCCGCGCCAGGCTCAGGACGGGGATCCCGGGCTCCGGGGTCGCTCGGGTGCGGGCGGAGCGGGGCTGGCTCTGCGGGCAGGAATGGGAGATGCTGGCAGCGAGCGGAGCCGCTGAGCCCGGCACGGAGCGCCGCGGGGAGCTGCCAGCTGCTGGCACGGCCCAACAGGTGGTTTTGAATTGGTTTGGATTAGGAAATGTTTATTCAGTGCCCTGCGTGCCGGCGGGGGCCTCTGGGGAGCCGAGTCGCTCCTCGGGGAGAGGATTCCCCTGCAGGACTTCCCACTTGTTGGAACAGCACCAACTGCATCTCCAGCCAAAGCTTTCCTCTGTGTATTTCACGGAGTTTGATGATTTTGGAGTACCTGCAGTCAGGTCTATCCTGAATTAAACTCTTTCCAGGAACCTGGTGCTCCCCTCCCAGGGTGCCAGACCTTACCCAGCAGTATTTAGAGTGCCGAACTGCCCTGAGGCTCCTCCCAGCCTCTCATCCTGAGTACTGATGAGCTCCCCAGGTGTCATCCCAGCAATTCCTCCCTCAGCACAGGCTCTGAGTCCTGCTCCATGGTGGAGGCATCGGATTTTCGGTTATGAGTTCATTTCCATCAATATGAAAATGCTGTGTGAGTCCAGAGAATTAATCACTACTGCAGGGGAATAAAGAGCAGAGATTTCCTCTAATCCCCTTTAAATGGCCTCCAAATGAGGACTCAACAAAGATGACTAATTACAGACATGATTAAACTAATTTAGTAGGTGAAGCTTGAATGGAAGCCCCTAAGCCCAGGTACAGCCTTGGGGCCCAGCTCCTCGAGCTCACTCACAGCCTCTTTGCCCTCTCAGCCGAGGAAAACAAACTGTTTAGTTTTGGTTTGTTTTGACCAGAGGATTCCCTTTTTCTACTGAAAATATTTTTGTCTCTTTCAGCAAACCTTTTCCTTGCTGCTGTCAAATACCATCTCCCTAATGGGATGCTAAATCCGGTTTCAGTTAATAGCCAGCTGCATCCTCATCCCTCACCTGATCCTGCCCCTCGAAGGGCTCCCACTGAACACACATCAGTCTCTCAGCAGCTGTCAATAGTAATGAAAGAGAAAGTCGCTGGAATTTCTCTGGGGATCTCTGGAATATCTGGGGACCTTGGTGAAGGTGTCTGGGGACCTCTCTGAAGGTCTCCTTCCAGGCCCATAACATACCAAAACCTCTGCAGAGAAAAGGGCAAAATTGGGAGTCCCATCCCCACAGCACTGGGAGTGATTAATGGGGCACCCGTGCAGCCCATCTTGCTTTTGTTTAATTATCTTTTTTTGTATCTCTCGTGTCTCCCCAGACCCCAGCGGGCAGGGATGGTTTGATGGATTATTTATGATACCCAGGTCAACACGTCCGAGTGTTGCTGCCTCATGATTTGCTGTGCCACAGAGGCCAATAGAGATGCCTTTTGTTATTAATTATGCCAATACATTTTCCTGAGCAGAGTGATTAATGGGGCTGTGCAGGCAGGGCTGCAGGCCTGTGCTGTGGCTGTTTGTGCTCAGGTGGAGGTGGCTGGAGGGGGGAGCAGGCAGCAAAATCTGCAATTGGTCTCAGTCCTTCTCTTCAGAGCATTCAGGGGCAGATACAATTCCTGACCTTGCATTTTGCATGCCAGGGAGCCACGAGGCTGCAGGGAGCTGCCTCTGGCTGGGCAGCTGGTCCAGGGGCATGGGCAATGCCAGAGGGACCACAGGATGGCACCCAGCCCCTCGTGTTAGCACTGCAGGGGTGGATTACACTTACATTGCAGAGATTCGTCTGTTCTCACTGAACTTCTGAAAGTGGATCCACAAAGTTGTTCCTGTAACCCATCCCGTTTTCTTTTACCAGCTCAGAGTGCAGAGTCTGTGCTGTGCTGGGCATGGCCCCATACAGCCAGGGTACAGCACCCACAGGGGCACGGGAGGGCTGGACCCCATCCCAGGTGGGATCCCAACACCTGCTACCAGTCTGCAGGGTGAGACAGAGCACAGTGTGAAAATACTCATAGAAAACCCTTTTTTTGGCAGAAGCCTCCTCAGCTTGCCAGGCACATTCACTCAGTGTCAGGGCTTCAGCCTCCCTGGCAGCCTGAGCCGTGTGCCCCTGTGCCACAGCCAGCAGCAGGGCCTGGGCACTGTGTGGTGCCCAGCCCAGCATCCCCAGAGCTGGCAGAGGTGGTGCTGGATGCAGAGCCCAGCTCTGCTGGGTTTGCCGTGGGGATGGTCCTGTCCTTGGACCCCAGAGCTGCTCTGAGCCCTCTCTGTCTTTTGTCTCCATAAAGGTCAGAGAAGAGCCGTCACTCTCTAAGTGCCAAGACGAGTGTCCCATGCTCTGGTGCCAGCAGAGTGGGAGCAGTGAGGCAGCTGCTCACTCTTCCACATGGCTGCTCTGTGCTTGCATGTGCGCTGAGTTTGCTCTGGTTTTGGGTATTTTTTTGCCTTTTCCCCCCTCCTTGTCATGAGTGGGATTTTGATGGTTTGTGTCTTCCACGCCACTTAGGCCTGGCAGCCACACAAAGCCCTGTGCTGGTGATGGGAGCTGCCCTGTCCTCCCACTGATCTCACAGACCCTGAGCTGCAATTTCCCCATCACCAAGTTATCCCTGTGGCAGGAGGAGCAGAACAAGGGCTGAGGGCAGTCCTGGCTTCCCCAGCATCAGAACCCTCTGAGTGCACCCAGCAGCCCTTTGGGCTGATAGAGGCTCCAGCCACAGTCAGAAATCCTTCAGAACAGGAGCTGCTGCTGCAGGGACTCGGAGCTGTCAGGGATTTATGTGCTCTGGGCAGCAGGAGCTCCCTGTGCCATACCTGGGAGGCACCGTGCTCACCGTGACTGCTGCCAATTCCACACGCTGTGAGCTCACCCTCGCTGAGCCGGGGAGATGGAAAATGTCTTTATTGAGGAAAGTCCCAGGCCCCTGACTGGGAGCTAAATGGTGCTTTAATGTGGGCAGGGAGGGCAGGGAGGGAGCCACAGTGGCTGTACACAGACAGGGCTGTGGCACACGGACCCTGGTGTGTGGTACAGGGACCCCTGTGTGTCCACCTGTGTGTGGTACAGGGATCCCTGTGTGCCCACCTGTGTGTGGTACAGGGACCCCTGTGTGCCCATCTGTGTGTGGTACAGGGACCCCTGTGTGCCCACCTGTGTGTGGTACAGGGACCCCTGTGTGCCCACCTGTGTGTGGTACAGGGATCCCTGTGTGCCCACCTGTGTGTGGTACAGGGACCCCTGTGTGCCCATCTGTGTGTGGTACAGGGACCCCTGTGTGCCCACCTGTGTGTGGTACATGGACCCCTGTGTGTCCACCCATGTGTGGTACACAGACCCCTGTGTGCCCACCCGTGTGCCCACCTATGTGCAGTACAGGGACCCCCGTGTGCCCAACCGTGTCTGTACCTGGACCCCCATGTGCCTACCCCTGTGAGGTACATGGACACTGTGTGCCCACCCCTGTGCCCACCCGTGTGTGGTACACAGCCCCCCTGTGCCCACCCGTGTGTGGTACACAGCCCCCCTGTGCCCACCTGTGCCCACCCCTGTGCGGTTTGGCGGCGGCGGCTGCGGGGCTGTGCGGGATCTGCTCCTCCCGCACTCCCGCTGCCCCAGCACAGCCCGGGGCATTCCCTCCCCGGGGCCCTCTCCCTCCCCGGGGGCCTCTCCCTCCCTCCCGCATTTCCCTCTCCGCCCCGAACGGGCGCTCAGCCCGGAGCTCAGTCAGGCCGGAGCCTCCTCCGGCTCCCAGCCCCGCGGCTCGCCCCGGCCCCGTCATTATCCCGCATCCCTGTAATTAGCTGCTTAGGCTGTGATTGCCCCATTGTCCGCTGGATGGGTTTAATCGTTCTTTTCTCCTACAGTGGCAATTTTGTTCCAATTAATTATTTCAGTTTGAACAGCAATAGCTGGTTGGGTTTAGAGGGAAATTAAAAGGGTAGCGAAGGATAATGAGGAGTGAGCTAACCAGGGAGAGGCTGCAGACAGGGCTGCACCGGGCCCTGCTGCCCTCCCAGCCTCCGGCCGGCTCCCAGAGAGTTTCTAGGGCCGGGAAGGGCTCATGGGAGGGAGCTCAGGGATCTCCCACCCTGCCGGGCGGACCCAACCACTGACACAAAACACTGACACATCACACATGTCCCTCACTAACGCTGCCATCACCCAGCAGCGTAGGTGGCGTCCTCAAGGTGATTTTGGACAAGATTGATCTGGATTCCTAAAAATTTAAAAACAAATTAATTTAGGGTTAGCCAAGGTTTGGAAGGGAGTGAAAAAAACATTAATGCCTTTCAAGATTTACAAAAATGCTGCCTGGGAAATTCATGTATAATTCAATGAATTCCAGAGTAGTTTGAATATTTAAATTATGTACGGTCAAAGCAGTAAAAAATCTGCATTTCCTCACTCTGAGCCCCCCAGACACAGCTGTCCCCAAAGGCAGCTCCTGCCTCTGCCCTCCGGAGCTATCGAGCCTCGTGGCTCTGAGGAAATTTGGACTGGAAAAACACGGCCGAGCACGGCGCCTGTCCCTGCCCAGCGGCTGAGCAGCGTTGCCAGGGCGATGGGCACGGCTGGCACCGGCCCTGGGGAGGGAGATGGGCACGGCGGGGGCACCGACCCCACTGCCCGCAGAGCCCCAGCAGAGCCGGGGAGCCGAGATGGGCAGGGAGGATGGAGGATGGAGCTGGGCAGGGAAGGATGGAGCTGAGCAGGGAGGATGGAGCCGGGCAGGGAAGATGGAGCTGGGCAGGGAGGATGGAGGATGGAGCTGGGCAGGGAGGATGGAGGATGGAGCTGGGCAGGGAGGATGGAGCAGCCAAGCTGGGCAGGGAGGATGGAGGATGGAGGATGGAGCTGGGCAGGGAGGATGGAGGATGGAGGATGGAGCTGGGCAGGGAGGATGGAGCTGGGCTGTGAGGATGGAGCAGCCGAGCCCGCAGCGCTAGCACAGAGGATGGAGGGGTCTCATCCTCTCCTCCCCTGCTGCCGCCCCTCCCGGGGTCTCGGGGGCTGCTCTGGTCTGGCTGCACCTTGCCCCATGTTCGGTGCATCCTTCAAAGCCCCTGCACGTGTCCGGCTCCTCCGGCCGGGCCGCGGCAGCTCCCGCTTCTGGCTGCAGCCAGGAAAAAAGGGAGAGCACCGACAAACTGCTCCCCTGCCCCTCCCTCCAGATGCTGTAAATTTTCATTAGTGTGCTGTAATTTAATGATCGGTTCCCAAGAGAAAATTATTCTTCAATTTACCAAAACTTCCCTGTTAATTTAAGCATTATAGAGGGGAGCTGGGGCCGGAGCCCAACCTGCTGCCCCTCCCACCGGGCAGGGACAGCTGAGAGGGACAATTCTAACTAAAATCCCTCGGAAATCTCCCATCCAGGACTGCTAGCGTGTTCCTGGGAGCACGGAAAGCCATCTCCTCCTGAAACAGGAGTTTATTTGAACCTGGCAAGGTGCAGTTCGCTGGGGGCTGATGCTGGCAGACTGCGAGAGGCAGAACGTGCTGGGCTGTGCCAGAGGAGCCATCGGTGCCCACCCAGGGGCAGTGCCACCAAACCCTCGGGCCCTTTGAGCCATCAGTGGGCCCTGGAGCATCCTGGCAGAGCTCCCCCTGCCCCGGGCCAGCCCCTCCCGGATGGGGAAGGACCAGGGCGGCTCCTGGGGCAGGGCCGGGGCTCCGGGCTCCGTGCCGGCCCCCGGGGGTCGCCCCCTCCTCAGGGTGCATCGCTGGGGTGCAGGGGGGTGGCTCTGCTCGTTGGGAGCTGCGGCAAAGAGAAGGTGCTGGGACGTCCTCGTGCAGGAAAGGGCTGCAAGAGGAGCTCATTAACGTGAAGAATTGGGCGCAGAGAGCTCTTTGAGATCAGTTCAGTGTTTCCTCCAGTAATGTGGAAAATGAGGGAGGGGGATCTGAGCCTCTCCTCAGTGGCTGGCCCTGTGATGTTCCCTTTCCCATCCACGTTCTCTCACTCAAATTGCCTTTAGTGCCATTTCTTTTCCCTGGGCCTCAAGCCCACCCATGTGGAAGGTCTGCACCCCTGGGACAGGGCAGATCCTGGCACAAACCTGTCCAGCCTGGCACTGCAGGGCTGTTCCTACTGCCCTGCTCAGGCCCAGCTGGTCCCTGCTCTGCCAGCTGCTGCTGTGTGGCTGCTCTCAGAGCTGGTGTCCTGCAGCAGCAGCAGCTCTGTGTCCCCTGCTGTCCCCTGGCTGGGGGCTGTGCTGGGCAGAGCCTGCTCCAGGGGTGAGGAGGGGCTGATCCTGCCCTGGCACAGCCACTGGCACAAGGAGGGGCTGGTCCTGCCCTGGCACAGCCCCTGGCACAAGGAGGGGCTGATCCTGCCCTGGCACAGCCACTGGCACAAGGATGGGCTGGTCCTGCCCTGGCACAGCCCCTGGCACAAGGATGGGCTGATCCTGCCCTGGCACAGCCACTATTTTCTGTTAAAAAAATAAAAACAGGGGAGCAAAGTCAGTGTTAAATATAGAGATATGATATGTAAATGAATCTGACAACGGAGTGAATAAAAAATGAAGGTTTAAATTATTGAAGGGTGGGAGGAGATGGCGCATGCAAATAGTGTTAATGTGGAAAGAGGCCGTGCTCAGAACAGGGAAAGGAGGTTTTGAAATGTAATTATTTCTTTTAAGGAAAGGGCTACACATAAAATAAAAGCCAACAGAGCTGGTGTGTGTTTGTCTCAAAGCCTTTTCTCTCTTGCCTCTCCCTTTATCCTTCTGGCTTTTTTTCCCCCTGCAAAGCAAAGAGAGAAATCAAAGGCTACTGCATTTTTTTTGGCTTTAATTAAAATAAGATAAATTAAGTTTTATTTGCTCACAAGAACAAGTGAGTCCCGGGGATGGCTGATGACAAGCTGCTGCTGAGAGGGCAGGGGCAGGAGTTGGGTAATTGATTTGGTGGGGACAGGGCTCTGTGGCTGTCACAGCCACCCCTGGAATGGGTGGGACCTCCAGCACTCTGCAGGGCTCGGCTTCCATGGAGAAACACCCACCTGGCAGTGCCAGCCTGGCAGGAGGGCTCAGTGCAGCTCCCCTGGGCACTGCTGGGGTCTGTTCCTGCTCCTCCCTGTGCTGCAGAGCCCCTGGGCAGGACCAGGCAGAGCGTGGGGCTGGCTGGGGAGCGTTCACAATTCAGAACTGGAAACTGGAAACTCACCGGTGATTCTTATCACAAGGAATTCTGTTGGTCAATCTGCAAGCACAGAAAGTGTCCCCATCACCTTCCTCACAGCTGTATTCCTGCCTGACCCTCTCCAGAACTGAGGGGGCAGGTTTGGGTTCCCTGTCCTGAACTCACAATGTGATGGCTTGGGATGACTTGTTAAAGCTATAGATCTAAATGTCATTTATTAGAAAAGTGCCTCCCTGGGGATTCTCACCCTGCATTCATTATTTGTGTGCTGACAGTGAGCTCTGCTGTGTCTAATCTGTCTTTCTGGCTGTGTACACAGCCCTCACTGTGGCAGCACCTGAGTGTCTCCCTTGGCTAAAAAATGCTGCTTTGCTTCCCACTCCTGTGTGCTCTGCACAGCCACGGGGGCTTTGGGCTGTGTGGAAGGATGTGGGACAGATTTCCCTGCTCCCTTCTGAGTTACCAGGGGTGGACGGGCCTCCCCAGGGTCTGCACAGGCTGTGGTGCCATGCAGGGCTCACCCCTGCCCAGGATGGTGCTGTCAGGCAGCCCAGGAGCTCCCTGGCTGCTGCCTCAGCTGCACCCTGGGGCCCAGAGCCCCCGGGACAGGGCAGGGGCAGCTCCTGCTCCCTGAGGGATGAACGACCCTGCAGCACACCGGGCACACCAATGGTGCTCACACCACCAGCCCTCGGTGACACAGCTCTGCACAGGACTGTCACATCCTCCTGCAGCTGCTCTGAGCTCCTGGCCATGTGGGGATGGTTTCTCTGTCCGTGTCCTTGCCCAGGCCAGCCCAGGGCTTTGTGCCCCCTGCGTGAACTCATTCAAGCAATATTTCCCCCCAGACAGTTTTGCATGGACGAAATAAGGGGGGAAGAGAATCCCTGCATGGATCCCCCCTCATTTTCACTGCCTGCTTGGCAGATGCCATTCATGCCCCTCGTCAGGCCAGGTCGCTGGGGTGGCACAGAGCCAGCCCCCGCTCGGCCCAGCCTCTCCGCAGGGCTCGGGCTCCCTCCCTGCCGCTCCTGTCGGCTCCGGGGCTCCCGGTCCATCCCGGTCCATCCCGGTCCATCCCGGTCCATCCCGGCGCGGCGCTCCCGTCCCTCCCCGGCCGCCGTGTCTCCATGGCGACCGCAGCGCTCTCGGTGCCGCAGAGCATCCTCGGCTCGCCGCGTTTGTGCTCCCAGCCTTTGTCTCCCGCCCGGCGCTGGCAGCCGGCCAGGCCAGGCATCCATTTCAAAGCAGCCTTTGTTTTATCGGTGCCGTGGCTGCTCAGAAATCCTCGGGATCCAATCCGGGCGAGAACGCGGCGTTTCCTCCCCCAGCCGCGCCGCCCCAGCGGGGCCGGTGCTGGCAGAGGGCAGCAGGACGGGCAGAGCAGCGGGGGCGGCAGTTCCCTCCTGTCCCCCTCCCCAGGCACGGCTCCTTGCACGGTCAGAGGTGCCATTTCCAGCACTGCCCTGTCCTCGGGGCTGCCACACCTGCTGAGCTGACATAGGAGTCAAGAATCCAGCCCCCGGCAGAGGAAAGAAGCGTTTGGAGTGAGCTGGCAGCCCAAAGCTGGATCCTGGCCAGCTCACTGCCTGTCTCCTGAGTGAGTGCCCGCTGTGCCAGAGGCAGGGCACGGCCAGCTTGCTGGGCAGTGTAACCCAGAAACTGGAACATCCATCCCTGAAGGGAGTTGAGGCTCTGAAGAAGGGATGGTGTTACACCTCTGCTCAGGTGTGCACAGATGGATGCACAAGTATGTTCATGCATCCACAGGGGTATTGTTGAGGGCTTGTGGGGCTCTGTTTTGCAGGCACTCAGGTGCCTGTGGATCTTCCCCAGGGCACAGGGAGGCAGCAGGAGGGGACACAAAAGGGGGCTGTGAAATGTCATTGCTGAGGTCCAGGTGCTCCCCAGGGCATCCCTACAACCCTCAGAGGATGGAGTGAGGCAGGAGGGAAATGAGAGGATAATGGGAGAACAGGGAATACCTGGTTAAGGGCAGAAGCAGCAGCTGTGTGCCAGCCTTGCCCAGAACAAAAGACTGCAGGAGAAGCTGCCCTCTGAAACAGGAGTGAGGGAGGGCAGCAGGAGCTGGGCAGCCCATCCTGGGCAGCAGCTGAGGGCAGTTTATCCGGGCAGTTTGTCCTGCCCTGCTGCTCTGGGGGTGGATGGGACTGGAACCCCTTCAGCCGTGGGCCAGATCCCTTAGGCCAAGTGTGCCAAGCAGGGCTGCAGCTGGAGCGGGCACCCAGAGGAGCTGATCTCCAGGGTCCCACTGGAAGGACCTGTCATAGTGCTGAACCTCAGACACTCCTCAGTGATTCACGGCGTGGCTGTGGGGAGATGTCACCACCTCAGCACTGCAGTGCCTGCAGCGGGGAGCACTGGGAGAACTGGGAGCACTGGGAGCGCTGGGGACACTGTGACAATGAGGACACAGGGAGTGCTGGGATCACTGGGAGCACTGGGAGTGCTGGGAGCACTGGGAGCACTGGGAGTGCTGGGAGCACTGGGAGCGCTGGGGACACTGTGACAATCAGGACACAGGGAGTGCTGGGATCACTGGGAGCGCTGGGAGTGCTGGGAGCACTGGGAGAATCGGGAGCACTGGGAGTGCTGGGATCACTGGGAGCACTGGGAGTGCTGGGAGCACTGGGAGAATCAGGAGCTCAGGGTCCCACAGACAGAGCAGGGCAGGTGCCAGCTGTGGCTCAGGCGTGGCAGTGGCTGGAGGAGCCACCCTGGCAGCACTGACATGACTTTGCATGAGGACACTTCCCCACCTGGAGACAGCCCCAGGAGGCAAAAAGTGCCGGAGCTCTTGCTGTGGTCTGTGGTGCTGCTCGATAAAGTGTGTCCTGGCCCCATTTTATTCTCCATAATTAGGAAACTCAGCAGACTGATCGCTCTCTGAAGCCTAAAGCAGAGCATATTGCTGGCACAAAAAGAGCTGGTCTGCGACAGAGCAGGGCTGGTTTGTGCCGTTTCAGTGAGAAGTGCAAGGAAACAGGTGAAATCTGTTAGTGTGGCTGTGTGCTGAGAAAGGGCAGGTGTGAGGGAGGTGATTGATGAGCATTGATCAGGAAGGGCTCGGGGCTTTCAGACTCAGGTGCAGGACAGGGCACAGAGCAGGGGGTGCAGCCTGGGGCAGGTGAGCTCAGCCCGGGGCAGGTGAGCTCAGCCCGGGGCAGGTGAGCTCTGCCCGGGGCAGGTGAGCTCAGCCCAGGGCAGGTGAGCTCAGCCCGGGGCAGGTGAGCTGTGCCCGGGACTGGTGAGCTCAGCCTGGGGCAGGTGAGCTCAGCCCGGGGCAGGTGAGCCCTGCCCGGCCCCTCCCGGGGCTCTGGCGTTTCCCCTGGGGAGCAGCTCCCGTCTCTCTCACCAGTTTCCAGCCGAGACCAGCCCCGGAGCACGGGTGAGCTGTGCCGTGGGGGTAGCTGGGCTGAAGGCAGGGGAAGCTGTTTCCTCTGTGGACAGCAGTGTTTGCATGAGGCCAGCACAAACAGCTGGGACTGGGGGGCACAAACGGGAGGGGAAACTCTTCTCCCTGCATGCATCATCTCTGTCTTCTGGCTGGTGGTTTGTAGCTCTGTAAAAATGCCCTACTATTTTTTGAAGTTGTATTTTTGATTAGCAGAAACCTAGAAACAAGCTAGGAAGAGCCGAGGCTGGGGAAGGGAGTCCAGCACGTGCAGGGCCAGCAGACTCCACGTGGGCAAATTGGCTGAGCCACCCACAGGGCAGGTGATGCCCCAGGGCTGCACCCACTGCTGTGCCAGCATCTCCAGGGGCACCTCTGGGGCTGGGGACACCCCCAGCAGCCCCCACGAGGGGTTTGCACTGGGCCATGCTCACTGGCACCCGAGCAGGGCAGGGCATGGGGCCTGGGGTGAGCCCAGCACTGTGATTCCCTTTGGAAGTGCAATGCAGCCCTGGTAAATAAATAAAGATTGGATCTTGTCAGTCTCTTGTACTGCACCACTCCCGAGCAGGGGACGCCAGGCTGCTGTAATTGGCTGGATGCAGAGTGAAATCCAGGCTCAGCGATTCCATTTTGCAGTTGGCAGCCTGCCCACAGGCAGATCAGGGAATGCGAGTTGGACTGGCTATAAAACACAGGGAAATCCTTCATCTTTGATAATTTTTTTTGCTGATTTAAAGGGCAGGATTAAATCCTCATTTAATAACCCCCAGTGCCTACTCTGCCCTGCTGTGAGTGCTGCCAAGGCACGGGGCCTGGGGGAAAGCAGGGAGTGCTGTCCCGGGCACAGCCCCCAGGGCTGTTTGCTGCTGCTGCTGCAGCCCGTGACACAAACCCCTCTGGGCAAGCCCCCAGCTCAGCACGGGGCGCTGTTCCTCCTTTCCAGGTCTGTTTCCAGCTGCTTTCAGGGCTGATTGGAAGGCAAGCCCAGCACTTTCTGCCACCAACTTCCAGTTATGTAATTTGTGGGTTTTTCTCCTAATTAAGGATCCTCAGAGCCCCAGACGTTCGCTCTAACACACAGCCCAGCTGACTGCACTGACAGGCTCTGGGGCAGGGATTGTTTTATCAGGAAGTGCTGCCTGTTCAGTACCTTTATGTTGGCACCTCTTGCCGTCACCTGGGCTATTTTTAAATCCTTAAATAAAGCGTCTACAATGGAAAAGAAAGGAGCCTCCTTGCAGAGGAACACAGAGCCACCACATTGACGAGGAGACTGTTTTCCCTTGTCTGTCAAATCAGCTCATTTCGATTATTTAAGTCAAGAGTAATTTTGCAAACAATCTGTTTTGCCGGTGACAGCGGCTCCGCTCGCTGTGACGGTGCTGAATGGAGCAAGCGGCTCCGAGTTATTGATGGCAAATTCTCCACGTCCCCAGGCCCGAGCTTCTCCTGAGACAGCCCCAGCTCTGTTTTCCCCAGCCATGAGGCAGAAAGTATTTTCTAACATGTCGGCTTCCTTTGCCTTGAGAGCAAACTGCAGCTGAAGGGAAGGGCGGAGGGGATGGGAGCGCTGAAATGGCGCCAGCTCCTCTTTAACTGCTTTCAGGCAGTGCATTTCTCTGCCTCCTGCAGTTCATTCCCTTGCTCTGACGATATGAAATCCTAATTAAAAAGCGAATGGGGACGTGTGCCAGGCTGGCAGGGTGCAGGTGGTGGCTGCTGTTGCTGGGAGAGGGTATTTGGGGATCAGTGCCCAGCAGGGCATGTTTGCCGAGTGGTGAAAGTGTAACTGCACAGGTCCAGCCCTGGCAGCTGCCTGAGCGTGGGCCCGCTGTTTGCCCTTGAGGAGCTGCTTCCATCATTCCTGGTTTGTAATGCCATGGGTGAGCAGTGCTGCAGAGCCGTGCAGCCCCACACAGGGCAGGACAGCAGTGCCAGCCTGAGGAGGGAGCATCACGGGGACACGAGCTGGTTCCTCCCTGCACACACTGCCCAGAGTGCTCCCTCCCAGCCAGGAGCACAGGGGGTCCTGGGGTAGGGGTCCCATGAGGAAGAGAAGCACTGACTTTACACAGATGGGAAGATGACACAGATTTGTCTGCCCTTCAGGCTGGAAGCAGCTCCCAGGCCAGGTGGTTATGAACATCATTTTAAGCACAGAGGTGTTTTGCTGTCCCTTTGCTGGCAGAATCAGAATTTGGGTCCTTGGCAAAGAAGTCCAGAGGTCCAAGCCTCAGAGAGCACCAAGGGACAAAGAACAAACCAAAGAACTGTGGTAAGCAGGAGAGAAGGTCCTCCAGAACCCCAGTTCCCAAATAACTCTACACTCAGCACATATTAAGGCCAAGACCAGGAGGGGTTAACACCTGAGTGCTGCTCCCAGCCAGCAGCCAGTACCACTGCTTTGGATGATGGGCTCCTGCATGGGTGAACCTCAATCTGCTGCTTCTTCTAGAAGAAAACATTCTTCCCTCTTTGGAGATTCCTGAATTTCACTAGTCCTTCCAGGAACTCAGCAGTGTGAATTCCATACGCGTCAGAACTCAGCTGAGCAAAGTGCTGCTGTGAGGGTGAGAGGTAAGCTCAGGAGGTGCTGCAGGGAGGAGATGATGGGGTGAGTGGTGGAGGGGTGGTTCCTGCAGAGGCTGTGCTGACGGTGTAGAGCCAGCTGCAGCACTGACATGCAGAGAGAAAGGCACTGCTGCAGTGGCCTGGGTGCCAGGAGCACGTGCACAAATAACACCCGAGAACAATCTGAAATAATAAAGCAAGCTGCAGACCTTGACTATGAATTTTATTGACAGTGGCACAATACAGTTAACAAACTGACATAACAGGAGTACATAATGAATTCATCAGCCTTCCCAACTGAGGACAGACTTAACAGCAGCCCTCCTACACCACGTGTAGTGCCTCCAAAGAGACATGAAACAGGGCTGCTGTGAATGGAACAGTGAGAGAGAGCTGAGTCACACTTCAGGAAATAATGGCTTTCAGTTACACACAATTACATGACAGTCCAAACTTTTTCATATGAAGAAAAATAAACAAGACCAAATTAACTTACAAGTTGTTACGAGACGCTGAGGAACTGATTTCAAACTGCCACTTTACGGCTGTGCCTGTTCAGCTCAGCGATGCACTCTGCATTTCTGAGCCTCTAAGGACAAAAACACACTCACTGGCTACTCTGCATTGTCATAAACCTTGCCTCTCAT
Organism: Geothlypis trichas; assembly: GCA_009764595.1. Taxonomy (NCBI): domain Eukaryota; kingdom Metazoa; phylum Chordata; class Aves; order Passeriformes; family Parulidae; genus Geothlypis; species Geothlypis trichas. The sequence continues at coordinate 16,447,343 of CM019916.1, forward strand.
ACTGTAGGATCTTCTTCAGCTGGAAATCGCTGTGCTTTGCTCATGCTGGCAGAAGGACAGTGGGTGCTGCAGCAGATTTCCAGGGACAATGGCTCCTGTGCCCAGGCCACCCGTTTGTCTCACAGAGGAATCAAACACCATTTCTTTTCTCACCAGCATTGCTAAGAACAGTAAAGGCCAAAAACTGGGCTGGAAAATGCTGGTGCCAATGTGCAGCTGAGGTCAGGAGAGAGCGAGAACTTCCCCATGGCAACAAAACCTTGACGGGAGTGTTTGTCAGCTGCAGAAGCATTTACTGGGAATTCCTGTCCACTCTCGGTTTGTGTTCCTGACATTACTGCTCTCTATTCCAATCCATTATCAGTCCTTTGACTGATCTGATGTTACTAATTCCTGTGATATTGTTACTGAAGCCTAGTCCAGTAACAGAGCACGGCTCACGTACTCCTCACTCCTCATTTCCTGGATTTGCAGTGTCTCTGTGTGTTTTGGATTAAGCTCCATGTTCACATATATTGATCTCTCACCAAATTTGCCAGTGCTGGGGACTCTTCTATTTCCTCCCTCGAGCCAACAGAGTCAGTGGAAGGTTTAGAGAAATATCTGTGTGGTTATTTAGACATTAACTCCCTTTATCTGCCCGTCATTGATGCCCCAAGCTCAGCATAGAGCTGGCACAGCAGCAGCACCCTGCAGGAGCTGCCCATTTCTACACGGGGAAACACACATGGAAATGGATGTTCTGTCCATCTGTGCCTTGTCCTGCATCCCCTGGGGAATCACTGTGCTCTGCTGAGCGCGCTTGATGAGACAGTGCCTGCAATTCCTGCGTGTCACTGGGATAAATAGAGGCTGCCCTGATGTGTGGGACCTCATTGCTCCCCAGCCAGGAGGGTGAGGTGAGGTGGGGTTCATCTCTACCATGCTGCAGAGGGAGGACAAGAGGACACAGCCTTAAGCTGAGACACGCGAGGTTCAGATTAGAAATTAGAAATTGGTTTTTCACTTTTCAGGTGGTCAGGCTTTGGAAGGGGCTGCCCAGGGAGGAGGTGGAGTCCCCATCCCTGGGGGTGTTTGAGAGGTGTCTGATCTGGCACTGGGCGATGTCCTTTGGGGTTTGGGGTGGCAGTGCTGCTGCAAGGCTGCACTGGATGATCTCAAAGGTCTCTTCCAGCCTTGATCACACAATCTCCTGAGCGGGAAGGGACCGGCAGGGACCGTGCAGCCCAAATCCAGGCTGTGCAGAGGACACCCCATCAACCCCAGCCTGGGCACCCCTGGCAGCGCTGTCCAAAGGCTCCTGGAGCTCCGGCAGCCTCGGGGCCGTGCCCATCCCTGGGATCTGGGCAGTGCCAGCACCCTCTGGGGAAGAACCTTTCCCCAAAATGCACCCCAAAGTCGCCTGGCACAGCCCAAGTGATGATTCCGTGACTCTGTGACCCGGACGGGACCCGGCCCGCGGCTCCCGTGCTCCCAGCCCCGAGGAGCGGCCCGGGACGGGCTCGGGGTCCCGCTCCAGCCCCGTTCCCTGTCCCTGTCCCGCTCTCCCCGTGCCAGGATCCCGCTCCTGGCCCCGCACCCGCACCCCCACTCCCGCTCCCCCGTTCCCCGCTCCCCCGCTCCCGCTCCCCCGTCCCCCCGCTCCCGCTCCGCTCCCCCGTTCCCGCTCCCCGTTCCCCCGCTCCCGGCCCCGTTCCCCCCGTGCCGGCCCCGCTCCCCCCGCGCGGGCGCCCCGGAAGCGCGGCCGGGGCGGGTTCGCTTCCTGCGCGCGGGGCGGGCGGGCGGCGGCGGCAGGAAATGGCGGCGGAGCTGCGGCTGCAGCTGCCGGGCCCTCCCGCTCCGCAGCGCCGGGCTCAGCCCGCCTAGAGCCGCCGGCCGCGCCGGGCCCGCGCCGCAGCCTCCGGGACGGACTCCGAGCACTTTACATACATGAGGTACCGGGCCGGGCGGGGCCGGGCCGGGCGGGGAAGGGCCGGGCGGCGCGGCAGCCCCGCGGAGCCGCGGCGGACGGGGTCGGGCTCCCGCGGCGGCGCCGCCGGCGGAGGGGCCGCCCGGAGGGGCCGCGGCGCCCGCCCGGAGCGGTGCGTGCCGGTCCCCCTGCCCGGGCCGAGCCGTGCCCTCCCCGGCGCGGAGTTGGCTCTGCGGGGCCGGCGGCGCCCGGGGCCGGCGGTGCGGCACGGAGCGAACCGGAGCGGCGCGGAGCGAACCGGTGCCGCCGGGAGCGTCCCGGTGCCGCGCTCGGAGCGCGCTGGCCGCTGAAGTGATGCAGCAGAATCGTTTTCCTTAAAGTCCTTGAGACGGCGGAGTGCGGGGAGGGCGCGGGGATGGGTGCGGGGCGCCGGGATGCGGATGGGCTCCGGTGGCCGCTGTGGGCACGGGGATGCTGCCGGGGGCACGCCGGCGCTGCCCCGGGCTGGCACGGGCGGGGCTGGCACGGGCAGGGCTGGCACGGGCAGGGCTCGCCCGCTCCCCTCGCCTGCCCGGGGGACGCCGCCGCCGGTCCCTGCTCTCCCCATCCCTCCTGACCAACCCACCTGGAGCTCCCTGTGCATCCTGACCCGCACCGGTTTTATTTTCCTGCTGCATTGCTGTTGACATGGAAACCAATACCACTTTCTGTTGCAGAGAATTGGAAGCTAAAGCTACCAAAGAAGTCGAAAGAAAACTAAGCAGGTAAGAGACTCATTTAAATTCCCTCCCACTATGTAGATGGAAAGGTGGCCTAGGGCTAGGAGTAGTTGTGGGCTTTATCAGGAGCTTTAATCTCTTGTTAATTGTAAGGATAAAAAAAAAAATCTGAATTTGAAAACGCTGTCTATTGCATGGGGAAATAGACAGCGTTTGAAAACGCTGTCTATTGCAAGCTTAGTTAACTCTGTAGACTAAACACCTTTTTAGCTGTTTTTTTTTGTGTGTTTATTTCAGATGTTTAATATAGTTTATTTAATAGGGGAGGTTTTTGAAGAGAAAAGTAACTTTTCTGCACTAAGTTTTAGTACCTAACAATAACTGGAAAATGGATTAAGAGTTTGGGATTCTTTTATACACTTCCACCAAATATTGTTTGGAGGCAAGACAGTTGTGGCAAGAACTGGAATAAACTCTGTGTTGCCATATAACTACTGGCTCTGCCTCTTTTGCCATGAAGAGTTAGCTGGTGAGTTTCCTGTTTACTGTAGTTTTTAGAATGACAGCTTAACAGAATGGGCTGGGGAGTTCACTCCTTGACTCGGAGTTCAGGGTCACGTGTAAGGAAGAATTCTGTGCCGTGGGATGTAGCACTCTTGTGTTTAAGGAGTTGTTTCTTCTGCACCGTTTGGTTTTGGTCAGGTGACTTTCTCGCAAGTATCCGCTCTGTGGGTTACATTCTTTGTTTTCAGCTTCTGTCCTGCTTCCTTTTTGGGTTCTTTTTCAGTTAGACCCTTAAAGGCCTTTTGCTAGTGATCCATTAGAGGGATTTCCACTGGGGCCATTTGAGATGTGCCTGAACCCTGAGTATAGCAGATAGGATCTCAGGTTTGGTGCCCTGCGTTTTTCCTTCTCTCCTGTGCCCGAGCAGTCCCCAGCTTCCAGGGCAGCTGTGATGATTGGAGTGTGAAATCTGAAAACTGCTCTGCTTCCCCCTGCTCTCCGTGCGTGTGTTCCTTTTGTTTTTCACTGCTAATACACTTAAGCGAGGATGATTTTTCCCCTGTTGTTGTTGACATGCAGGGAATAACGGGGGTGCCTGGGAGCCTCTGAGGTGCCTTTTGCAGGTCGCTGTTCACCCACCAGCGTTCAGGGACTCGCTGCAGTCGCCATGCCAGAAGTGATTTCAGAACTGTGTTATTCAGAGTGACACAGTGCTGAGTTCAGAGCACCACTTGGTGCCATTCCTAGTAAGTCAGGAGATCTTCACATTTTTATGACCTTAGCAGAGATCTTGTCATGCTGGCAGTGAGAGGAAGTGAGAGGAAACTGCAGCACTTCCAAAATTCGGTGCTTGGAGAGTAAATTCTGCTATGGAACGGGTCCCTGTGTCTCTGTGCCACAGAGGAGTGTGTTTTATTCATTTAAAAGATTCAGACCTGGTTGAAGTTCACATTAATGCCCCGGCTGGTTTATGTTTAGCCAGGGAGCTCTCGTTGTGTGAGCACACAGCTGATAAACCATGGCATGCCTGTGCTGGATAGACCTGAATAATTGTTTTACTGGGGTACAGCTCAGCAGATAGCCCTCGTTCTTCCTCCAATGTCATTATTTACTGGCTTATTAAATTTGCAGTGACCTAGTCAAACTGCAAAAGAGCAAATATCCTTTCCTGGCAAGGTACATAGACCTGTGCTAGAGTTTATGTTAATCTCAGATTTCACAGTGTGGATGTAGACTGTGAACTCCACGGGATGTTGGCTTTGTTTTGTGTTCTGAAGTCACTTCTGGAGTTTATGCTTATAAATTAATGGGTAGCAAATACACTTTTTAATCTTGCTGGGAATATTGGCCTAGACTGTGGGTTTGTGATAGGAAAATATTACAGAGTTCAGTGCAGCTTGCTTATCCCATTGGAGTGATTCCTGTTTCACACTCAGGATTAGCATTTGGCTTGTCTGGCCTTTTGGAAAAGAATCCTCATTTGGTCTGTGTTCTCTCTAAAATTCATACATGCCTGGTGCTGTGCAAATACTCCTGGGCTCAAAAATCAGCTTAGTGCATGACTCACGACAGTGATTCCAATAAATCCATCCACACTCTGTTGTGGCATCATGTCACCAATGAAATGTCACCTGATCAGCCCCAACAAGAGTGTCAGCTGTTAACTGGGGAAATCTAAGAGTTAAATTTGGTTAAAATCAGGACTGCTGCAAATCACCATTTAGTTCTTCTGATTTAAGCAATAACTTTTCAATTCTGTTTGGTAAACAGGGCTTTCCTGCCTCATTTATGTGGAACTGAGAGAAGGTAAATATCTGCAATACATTGACAATCATGTTCCCAAACCCAGGCTTTGACTGTTGCTCCACAAGCATGCAAGCCATAGGGAAGGGTCTCCATTGCTTCCATTCTCCTGTGGCTCTGCCCACCTTGCTGCAGACTGGCCATGTGCTGGGAGAGCAAGCTTCTCACCTCCAGCTTCCATCCATGTGCTCTGTAAAGTTATTAATGTACAGCTGATTTTTATGCTTTCATGTAATAATAACTGCCATATTTCTGTGATATTTTTCTTATCTGCTGCAGGGAAAACATAGAGCTGGCCCAGTGATAGAGACATAAAAACCAGGGAGAAATGTAGTTGTTTCTGTTGATGTGTAAGCATTTGATTTTCTGTTGGGTTTCTGGGGGTGGGTCTTTTTCCTAATAAACTTCCTATGGAGAGATATCTGCTGTGCAATGGGAAGAGTTCATTGCACAGAAAACATTCTGTTCATGCTTTCAGGACCTTTACAGACACTTGGGTAAAGGGACACGTCCCTTTCTGTTCACAGACACCTCTGAGGCCGTGCAGAGCTGCCAGGTGTCCCTGTGGGATCCCTTTGGGGTTCCAGGGTTGCAGCAGCCCCTGTGCAGGCAGTGCTGCCTCTGCAGCAGCCTGGAGAGGGGCAGCTGATTGTGGAGGAGCAGTTTAATCTGCCTTCCTGGTTCCTCATTTGTTACAGGAAGATAGGGATTGTTTATGGCTGTGCTGGAGTCCTGTGTGGCTGGATGATAAACTCCTTGGGAAGGAGATCTGTCTTTTGTCTGCTTGTGTAGCAGCAAACATCTTGGGTGAAGCTCAAGGGCAAAGGCAGCACCAATATTGCAGAATTCTGGTCTGTTTGCAGTCCCTGTATTGGGGAGCATCATTCTGATGAGCCAGTTTGTGTTGGGGAAATGGGGAGGATGAGTGGATTCAGGTGCCTGGCATGGCAGAGCTGGGAGGTAGGATTCTGTCACTTCACTTTTAGTGTGGAAATTTAAAGACCTGAGGTATTTAAAAAGCAAAACAGAAAGTAGCTGATACACATTTTCTAATTAATTATTCATTGGAGTATTTTTTCCCAGTTTTTAGCTTGGCAGCACCTCTCCTCTCTGTTAATAGCTGGAAAGAGCACACACACACACGTCTGGAAATGAGTGGGTTTGTTTTGTTCTCACTGCCTGAGGCTCTCCGTGCTCCCAGGAACACGCTGGGTGGGTTCAGGTGCCAGAGCTTTTCCATCTGAGGCACTGCAGGGTTTGTTGGGATTATTCTGTTAACTTCAAAGCTCTCGTGTCTGTTTCATAAACTCCAGTGCTCCTTTGGTGTAGTGTGTGTTTTGTGGATGGCCTTGATAAAGGATTGTAGGTTCCCATTTTAATCAAAATACACATTTTATAATTGATTTTTGTAGAATGCTGGTGAGTAGGAAGGCTAGCTGTTGGTTTTTACAGAACCTGAGAAATCACGTTCATTGGCAATTTTATGTAATTTTGTCTTTTCAAAAAACTGAGACATGAGGGAACTTGTAGGTCAGAATACAGCAGATTTATCAGTCTCAGGAGCATTTGAAAGTCTGTGTAGAAGATCAGCTGTAGGTTGAGCACGTGGTGCTCTCTTTGCAGAACTGTTAAAGGTCTTTCAATCCCTGATGCTTACCTGTAGTTACCTGGCAGTGTTCCACCTGTAGCACTGCAAGTTAATTTATAACTAGAAGAAAGGAAAATGGCAGAAAGGATTTTTTTAAAAATTAATATGTACATACATCAGTGGAAAATTTACATTGGTTTCAGAAACTGCTGTGTATAATCACTTCTAATTCTTATTTGTGTGTTTGCTCCATACCTCTGTTCATCCCTCCAGTGATGGGAGCTCACAGTTCTTGCAAGCATCATTTCCTGGGTGTGGGGATAGGATTTTGATTTTATTGTGGCAAAACATGTTGCACTTTGATAAATTGTAGCAGCAAAGATAGCGAAGCTGCACAAGCATTAATTACTTCATCCTCGGCCTGTCTGCCCGGGGAAATGTGGGTGAACTTGGTTTTGCTCTTCTGCAACATAAGAATAAAGGTTAACCACGTCTGTTTCAGCCCAGGTGTTTTTACAGTGCTAAGCTGGAGCTTTAGAAATTAAAGATTAATAGTATTTTTTTTTCAAGAAGTAGAGTAATAAGTGAAGCACATTTGGATACAAATATTACCTGAAGTGTTTGCAGTTAGAACATGACAGCTTTTTTCCACTTCAGAAGCCAAATAACAAATCAGGCCATACAAAAATAAAATGCCTTGTGCTGTCTTGATAACCTGTCTTAGAAGACTAAAAAGTTGGTTTTGTTTCTTCTGTATTTTTTAATAGCTTAATCGAGGAAAGCATTTTAGTAGTTTGGGTTTTTTTCCCCTGTATACAGAGAAGAATTGTGCTGGGGTACACAATTGGAACAAAAATTTTCTGTTAAATAAATAACGGTAAATATTTATCTGCCCCTCGGTCTGCTTAAATTTATGCAGATAACAGCAGCTTCTCCTTGCCCATCTTCAGAGCCATTAAATGTGCAGTCTCTCCTGAGATCAAGATCCATTTTCATTTTGCCTCACTTGAAAATAAAGCACCTTTCAAGTTAAGCTGTTGAAACCGGAGGCCTTTGTTCTGTCTCCGATGTGGATTTCCTATTGCCGGGTGTTTTATTTTCACTTGATCTAAATTGAAAAATATGGTTTGCATTTCTGCTAAGGCAGTTTAACCTTGAGCCAGCTAATCCCGTTCCCCAGGAGCAGAAGGACATTGCCTGGGCTCTGGTGGAGGCTGGATGTGTGATGGGGAGTCACAGAGTGCTTAGAAATTCTCCTTATCCATTGCAGTGCTCTGTCCCTGCTTTTCCTGGGCCAGCAGATGAGCAGCTGCTGCTGCAGACACTTGGGCCACACAAGGTGGATGGGTTAAAGCTGCCAGGTGTGGGGAAAGCCCAGCAAAGGAACCTGTTCATGTTGGTCACACAAGGTCCATGGATTTACAGGTGTGGGGAAGGCCCAGCAAAGGAACCTGTTCATGTTGGTCACACAAGGTCCATGGATTTACAGGTGTGGGGAAAGCCCAGCAAAGGAACCTGTTCATGTTGGCCACACAAGGTCCATGGATTTACAGGTATAGAGGAAAGTCCAGCAAAGGAACCTGTTCATGTTGGTCACACAAGGTCCATGGATTTACAGGTGTAGAGGAAAGCCCAGCAAAGGAACCTGTTCATTTTGGCCACACAAGGTCCATGGATTTACAGGTATAGAGGAAAGCCCAGCAGAGGAACCTGTTCATGTTGGTCACACAAGGTCCATGGATTTACAGGTGTAGAGGAAAGCCCAGCAGAGGAACCTGTTCATTTTGGCCACACAAGGTCCATGGATTTACAGGTGTAGAGGAAAGCCCAGCAGAGGAACCTGTTCATTTTGGTCACACAAGGTCCATGGATTTACAGGTATAGAGGAAAGCCCAGCAGAGGAACCTGTTCATGTTGGCCACACAAGGTCCATGGATTTACAGGTGTGGGGAAAGCCCAGCAAAGGAACCTGTTCATTTTCTGGCTCTGTGTGGTCTCCACAAGCCCAGACTGCTGTGGGGTTCCCGTGGAGCTGCTGCTGGTGTGTCTGCAGGAGCTGTGAGCCCTGGGGATCAGTGGGAAATGCCACGTTCCACTGCTGCTCCTCAAGGAGCAGTGTCAGAAATGGAGTTTGTTGTGTGTTCCAGCAGAGGCTGGAGCAGAGGCATCAGTCCCATCACCTGCTGGCTGGTCAGAGGGCCCTGCCTCTGGGTGCTGGGGACAATAAAGGAGACTCATGCTTCCAGCTGCCAGAAATGGAAATTCAGGTGTCCTGTGTGAGACTCTGATGACTTAGGAGGCAAATGTGGATTTTTGTCTCAGGTTTAAGTTTGTGTATGAGGCTGGTGAATAGGCCTGTCTTACTTGAAGGGTTGAGTTTTCAGGGAAGGGCAGGGACAGGAAGGGCTTTGCTGTTGCTGCTTGGTTGTACCAGTCGGGTTAGTTTTGCTCTGAGATTTGATGTTATAGTGGTAATTAATACTCTTAAAAACTCATAATGAACTATAGGTGGATGGTTTTTGTCTAGGGCATACCTAAAGTTCTGATCCTAATCGTAGGGGGGGTTTATGTCTCCTAAGTTTGCTTTGTAATCTAAAATCTGTTTGTCTTGAAAAGATAAAAATTGAATTAACACAGTGTCAGAATTTAGGAGCTCTGTTGTTCCTATGTGACAAAACCCCAGTGATGCTGTGGTAGAATATTCCAGAGATATTGGTATGTTGGTTGTTAGCATCTGTATTCCCAAAGTGAAATGTAATTGTGTTGATTTAACTGTAGCAGGATTGATGAGGTTTTTTTTTCCTGTGAAAATACTACTTTGCATTCTGCTTGCTGTTGAATGTGCTACAGCTCTCTTCTAAAAGCAGAATGATTTTTCAGTTAATGCAGTTTTGGCATGTGACAGACTGAAATTTGTTACACAAAACAAGTGCTGGTGGCTGCTCAGGTTGTCACAGCTGCTGAGCTCAGCAGCCCAGCCCAGCCCTGGTTCCCAAGGAGCAGAGCAGGTTGTGCTCAGAGTGAGGGGCTGTGCCCAGCTGGGAGCTGCCAGAGGGATCCCTTGGTGCTCTTTCCTCTGTACTGGCTGCACTCCTGGTGCTGCTCTCCAGTTCAGATCCCTGTTGGAATTTGGACAGTCCCAAGTTACCCAGACTGAGTCAGTACCAGCAGCATCCCTGTGGTTCCAAATGCTCAGGGTGTGACAGGGGGGCAGAGCTGACTGAAGTGTCACCTTTGTAATGCAGGGATGTCACTGCAGGTTAATCATTGCCTCAGATTGCACAGGGACAGGGATTGCTCTAAATGGAGCTGGCCAGCTGGAATTGTTTCTGCAGTTGGGTGTCTGACCTCTTAGATGTCCATGAAATCATTTTGGAGGCCTAATTGTAAATGCAGGATTGCTTTTGCAGGGAGATGTCCTCGGTGGATCTCACAGGCAGCTGATGGAGCTGTGATAAAATGCAAAATAGCCACGTTGTGTTTGATGGTTGTGATTCCTCTGGCAGCCTCAGAAATAACACTCCTGGCTAATTATTTTGCATACCTTAGCACATCAGAAGCCCTTCTTTCTTAAAAGAAGTAACTGCTGCCTGCTTTCTGTTAGTAGAAAATCTTAAAATCCAGGATTTGGTCAGTGGAAGGTGATGCCTGCACTCGCTATGAAAGGGGCTTGAGCTGAGTTAAAAGTAGAATTAACTGGTTGTTTATGGAAAAGTAATGAAAGTTTTAGTACCTGTGGACTATCTTGTGGTTTAATGCATTCAATTTGCATTGCTTCTGACAGACAATCAAACTATCTTCTTTAAAACTGGAGGTTTGTGGGAGCTTTGGGGTTAAAACAGAGCCAGCTCCGTGTTCCCAGGCAGGTACAGGCCATGTAGTCACTGCCCCATATGACATTGTTGGTGCTTTTTCTCCAAAACCTTTGGAATCTGTTTTTAAGCAGCCTGAGCTCGGCAGTGCTGTGGCTGCTCAGGTTTGAGCAGAAATGCTGTGGTAATTAATGAGTGTCGTTAATTACCGTTCGAGTTTTGCTTTCACTTTTGCCCAGTTACGGTTTTGTTTCTTGTGAGGGAGCTCTGAAATGGCCCAGCTGTGCCAGCTGTGCCAGCTGTGCCCTGCCCCTGCTGTGCCAGCTGTGCCAGCTGTGTTCTGCCCCTGCTGCCCCTGTTGTGCCAGCTGTGCCCTGCCCCTGCTGCCCCTGTTGTGCCAGCTGTGCCCTGCCCCTGCTGTGCCAGCTGTGCCCTGCCCCTGCTGTGCCAGCTGTGCCAGCTGTGCCCTGCCCCTGCTGTGCCAGCTGTGCCCTGCCCCTGCTGTGCCAGCTGTGCCAGCTGTGCCCTGCCCCTGCCCGCCCTGGGAGGTTCCAGAGGCCTTTGGGATGGGGCAGGGGCACAGGGGTTTGTGGCTCTGGCCGCCTGCAGGAGCACTCCAGGCTGGCACGTGCCACAGCTCAGTGCCACCAGTTCAGGGGACATTAAACAACCTCTGAATTTGCTGCATTTTGAACCAAATTCAAGTCCAAGTCTTCGTTGTAAGCTTTGGAGGATGGAGCTCCTTCCATGTAGCTTGGCACCACACCTGGCACTGGTGGCTTGCCCTGGCAGTGACAGTCCCTGCAGAAATAGGATCCAATTAGAGGCAAAATTCCCCAGTTCCTTCATGTCACTGTGAAATAATTGTTCTAAAATGAATCTAAGTGTGTACAGATTGTATTTTGGGAGAGTTAATTACAAACTGTGTGGTTCAGGGATTTAGTGCAAGAAGAGGAAGAACAGTTGATGGAAGAAAGGAAAAAGAGAAAAGAAGACAAGAAGAAGAAGGAAGCTGCTCAAAAAAAGGTATGTGGAGCACTGGGAAGAAACCCCTGTGCTTGGAGGTGACAGTTTCATCACTAGGAAAAACAAGTGTTTTGTTATTAATTTGATGTTTTAAATTTAGCTGTGCTATCAGTTATTTAGAGGTAACTGACATGTTGAGCATTGTAATTGGCTCTGTGTAGTTTCTTACAAAACTAAATTTTCATCTGGGGTGACCCTGCTATTTCCTGATGGTCACTTGGGGCAGTCTCAGGTTTGTAGCACCTCAGTGTCAGTGCATTTATTAGTAGAATAAAAGTGCCATTTTAAGGCAGTGGCTTTCAGCTGCATCCTTATTTTAATACATCTTATTCTTCAGTATGGAAACATGCCATGAGAGTATTGTAGTAGGGAATAACAATTTCATAAAAAAGGAAATATTGACAGCAAAGATGTTTAGGAATGGAAACATCACAGAAGTGTTTGTAAATCCTTCAGAATCCCAGTTTACTGACAAGATCCTCATCATGGCCATTGATTGTGAACACTGACCCTGGGCTCAGAGGAGCTGGTAAAGGCAGTTTTTGAGATGTCCATTGTGGAGGAGCAGAGTGACCCTGCCCAGCAGCTCTGGTTGCAGTGCCTGATGCTGGCTGTGGCCCCAGGACCAGACTGGTTTGATTTACAGCCACAGCCCTGCCTGAAACCCTCCCAGGCCCTGGTGGGGTGTGCAGGAGCCCAGCCCAGGTCACTGTGCTCTGCTGGGCACCAGCACCTTGGCACAGAGCCCTGGCTGTGCCCCTTGCTGCTCTCCAGGGTCTCTTCAGGGGCTGCAGGTCGTCAGAAACAGCAGAAAATGTTCTGGGAAGTTCTGAACTCTCATTCTGTGTCCGTGGGCCAGTGCCAGGCTGAGGAGCTGGGTCACAGCTGGGCAGGGGCAGAGAACAAACTCCAGAGGAGCTCTGAGTGTGCACAGACAAGGCATCTTATCCTGTGATAAACTTTGATTCAAATAGAGCTCTCATCCTGGCCAAGTACAGGTGTAACCCATTGAATCCTGCAAAGGAAAGGCTTGAAGCCTTGGCATTTGCTCTCTAATTCTTTTCCATTTCCAGGTCACTCCCCCTTCCCTGCCCTGTTCTGCAATAAAAGTGGCAGCAGTTCTTTGCTTCCAGGCACAGTTTTTAACTCACTTAAAACATCTTAATTTGCAAGTTTAATTTGGTCTGTTTCATGTAGTTATCTTTCAAATTAATTTTGTCTTCTATAACATTTAAACAGCTTTTTAAACATAAGGAATAATAGGCCTGGGTTGGTTAGAGAGAAGCTTCTGAAGTAGATAATTAAATAACTTGAAACCATTCAAAAAGAGGAAAGTCAAAAGCTGATGTTGCTTTGTGAAGTGGTATGTGTATGTGTGGTTTCTCTTCTTATCTGCAAAAATCACTGACACTTCTTTTTTCTTGTTCTAGGCCATTGAACAAAAAATCAAAGGTAAGTTACTTTACAGTTAGTTCTACTCTGTGTATTATTTCTGGGGTTTTAAATACATTGAATCAAATGTTTTACCTGAAATCTCCTCCCATAAGTGGCAGATGGGACCCTTGAGACTTCAGCTGCACTTTTGCAAAGTGACCACAAAAGTCTGGAGGAGTAACAGCAAGGGGCTTATCCAGGGATTGGAGTTGCTGATCTTCCTGTTTTCCATTCCTATTTACTTACAGAGCACCAGGCATAGACAGAACAGCTGAAGTTCCTTCCCTTGCTTTTTTCCTTCCCTTTTTGCTTCGTTTGAAAAGTGCACCAACACTTCAGAATAACTGTGTAGGATGGATCTGTTGGAAACTTCATTTACAAATATTCTAAGTGCAGCTGGGATTGTGGCATGTGATGGACTGGTAATTAATGTGACCAGTAATTAATGTGTCCAGTTTTACTCCTGCCTGTGGAGGGCTCACCCTGCAGCATGATCAGGATGCCAGTAGCTGTAATTTCAATATTCATGGCGAGTGGAGCACTGTGGTTTTCTGGCTGTTTGTGGGGTTTGTAGGGCTCTGCATCCCAGCCAGCTCCTACAAAGGGGAAAAAAGCTTCTTTTCACTTTCTCTTGAGTTGGTGCTCCTCACCTGTTTGTTGGGGAGTGCACAGTCACTGCTGAGGTGGCCATGGGCAGTGCTTGCTGAGGTTTTCTGGGAGCTCTGGTTTAATTTCACCCTTACTGGGCAGTGGCAGATGCTCCAGTGCTGCTTAGCAGAGATGGAGTTCCTGCTGGAAAAATCAGAAAGTGCTGGAAGAGCTGGGCTGGAGGCAGGGGGCTGGCAGAGGGCACCCTGTGCTGGGAGCAGGAGGGACACAGTGCCCACGCCAGGGTGGGTGATAGGGATGTGCCAGCTGGGAGGGGAGAGGCAGGCTGTGCTCAGGGGCATCCCTGGGGCTCTCAGCACCATTGCCAGCTCTCAGGAGACACCCAGGGCTGGCCTGGCATTCCTGAGGGCAGTGGGTGCTGTGGTGGCTGTGCTTCAGTGGGCTGAGGAGTACCCACCTGGGCTGAGGAGGAGCAGGGGTTGGTGTGGGAGGGACAGGGCAGGGAGCTCCTGAGGGCAGCTGTGCTGCTGGCACTGGGACACTGCTGTGCCTGCTGAGGGCTGCTTTGGAGAGGGATGCTGGGGGCAGGGGGAGCTGCAGGAGGCTGGGCAGCATTCCTGGAGCTGCTGCAGCATTCCTGGAGCTGCTCTGTGTGTGTGTGTCCCTCCATCCTCTGAGCTGCATCTCACTGACCAGGGGTCCCACTGAAATCCATTGAGAGCTCCAGGTTTGTCTTTGGGCACAGGGACAGCAATTTAAAGTAAAACAAATTAAATAAAATTGCTGGAAGACTATTATAATTAATAAATATTCTTCATTGGTTTTTAGCATGGCCGTTTTCAAGCAGTGCATGGAATTGTGTTTGAATACAGGCTGAGGGTTGGATTTGTTCTGTACACTCCTGCCATAAGGCTTCCAGGATCACAGACCAGATTTCCAGAATGATGAAATTCTGGGTTTGTTCTGAAGTGATAGAACATGTGTGACCAGACAGTGAAGAAGGAGAGGGGTGGAGTCCTTTGCTGTATAATAAGGAGCACTTGGTGTGCCCGTTTGACCCGTGTGCTCGGGCTGCCCTGGCATCACAGGCAAAGGGCTAAAAATAGCATGGAGCAGGAGGGCAGGAATTCTGCTTGGGAGGCTCCCCAGTGGGAATCTTCATGTGCAATGAAAATGTCTTTCTTCTGAAGGACAGAGAAATTAAACATTTTTTTATTATTATTTTTTTCTGCTTTGAGGGAAACATTCGCTGATGGAAGTGTTGAGTTCCAACTTAATGATGTTGGAATTATTTAAAGGGTATTTTATAAAGTTCAGCAGGAGTTTAAAGTTGTCAGAGAAACATAAACTGGCAGTGCTGTGGAAGAAAAGATACCATGAGATGCAGATACACAACTTTTTGCTACAGTTTCTATAGGAACAAAATCCGAAGCTTGTGTTGCACGTGGCTCTTGCCTTGTTTCACCAGTTTTGCCTCCTTGTGTTCAGGATGCAAATTAATGTTTCATTAGTTTCCAAGTTTCCATCACGTTAATGTCTTAAATAATTTATTCTGTGCATGAGCTGAAGATAAAATACAAGAGTATAGGATCTCTAAATAATTCAGAATTATGTGCCTCTTTCAGAAAAGAAGCTGGTTAAGTGCTGGGGGTGGGAAGGGAGGGTATTTCTTGGTTTTCAGTGTAGTTTGGACAGCTCCAAACTGTTGTTTTATCTAAGGAAAAATTGCTGTTATGCCAGCTGAAGAAGCTCCCAGCCTTCCTGTAAAATGACAGGAACCTTCCAAGGAAGTTCATGGAGCTGGGGGTTTTCCTGTTCAGGATTGGCAATTAAAGTGAGGAGAAAGATGCTAACAGCAACGTTTGTGGTACCAGCAGCAGTTTAATACCATAGTCAAAAATGCACGTGTGGCATTCCTGCAGATTTCAGGGATTCTGACCTGCCTGGTTTGATCCTGCTGGTGTCATTGAAGGAGGGGAGAGGAGCTTGGGACACTTAGAGGCCAGTCTGGTAGTTGCTAAGTGGAAAGTTTATCTGTTTGTGCAGCAGCTGCACATCATGTGCCTCCCCGGTTCTTTTGTATCAGGTATTCTAGGAAAAAATAAATATAATTCGAGTTCCTATTTGTTGAAAATATTGTAGAATTGTCAGTTGTGATGTTCCTCCTAGCATGGCAGAATATGTCCTTGTGCTGTGTTTGAGGTCAGAGCTGTTAGAGACAGACAAGTCTGTCCATTATCCCAAATTCCCCAGCCCAGACCCTGCAGGCAGCCCAGGGCCCTGGGCAGGGCTGCACTGAAGGAAAGGCTGTTCCAGGAGCAGCTTTGAGCTGGGCTCTGTGTGTGCTGCAGGGCTGGAATGCCCTGCACACATGGATGTAGGAGCAGAGGGGCTGGAATGCTCCTGCACACATGGATGTAGGGTGGGTGGGAGCTCAGGGGGCTGAAATGCCCTGCACACATGGATGTAGGGTGGGTGGGAGCAGAGGGGCTGGAATGCCCCTGCACACATGGATGTAGGGTGGGTGGGAGCTCAGGGGGCTGAAATGCCCTGCACACATGGATGTGGGATGGGTGGGAGCAGAGGGGCTGGAATGCCCCTGCACACATGGATGTGTGGATGGGTGGGAGCAGAGGGGCTGGAATGCCCCTGCACACATGGATGTGTGGATGGGTGGGAGCAGAGGGGCTGGAATGCCCTGCACACATGGATGTATGGATGGGTGGGAGCTCAGGGGGCTGAAATGCCCCTGCACACATGGATGTGTGGATGGGTGGGAGCTCTGGGGGGCTGGAATGCCCCTGCACACATGGATGTAGGATGGGTGGGAGCTCACAGGAGCTGGAATGCCCCTGCACACATGGATGTGTGGATGGGTGGGAGCTCAGGGGGCTGAAATGCCCCTGCACACATGGATGTAGGATGGGTGAGAGCTCAGGGGGGCTGGAATGCCCTGCACACATGGTTGTAGGATGGGTGGGAGCAGAGGGGCTGGAATGCCCCTGCACACATGGATGTAGGATGGGTGGGAGCTCTGGGGGCTGGAATGCCCTGCACACATGGATGTAGGATGGGTGGGAGCTCACAGGGGCTGGAATGCCCTGCACACATGGATGTAGGATGGGTGGGAGCTGATGGGCAGTGCCCAGCGCTGGGCTGGCTGTGGGGCTCGGGGAGCAGCACGGGCTGGAGCTGCAGCCCAGAAAGTGCCACTTTCATTGCAGAACAGAGTCAACTGAATTGCCCACTGAAACGGAAAGTGCTCTAAAAATAGCTGGGTGTGGAATTGAAATCTTTGACTCATATTTCCCACCTTGGAAACTTCTTACGCTTGTTCCTCTCCGCGAAGCAGAGTGGCCCGAGTGCACAGACCCCGCTGGGTTCTGTCGGGGCTGTCGCCCGCCTGTCTCTCCTTTTCCTGATTGCAAACCCCCCCTGCCAGCTCCTCGGTCCGGGGGCGAGGGAGGGACGCAGGGGACGGGCGCGGGGCCGCGCAGCGCCGCGGGCAGGGCGCGCTCCCCTCCGTGCGGATCCGCAGGGGTTAAAGCCTTGGCAAACACGAGATATTTTCCAGAGCAGCTCCGAGCTCGCAGCTGCGGCCATTTTTCCAGCAGGAAAATTCTAGCACCGCATCTTCCGTGTGCGGCAGCCTCGCCGCGCCGTGCCCGGCCGGGCTGGCAGCCGTGCCCGCCGGACATGCGGCACCGGGCGGCGTGCGGGGGGCAGCGCCCGGGGCCGGCCGCGGGTCCCTGGCAGGCTGGCGCTGCCCTTCGTGCGGGCCCGCGGAGCGCCTGAGCCGGCCGGGAGCGCGCTCCGCCCGCGGTGAAGTTCCTCAGGCAGCTGCCATTTCTGTACTGGAGGGGCAGTGCGAGTGCCGGGCCCCTGCTCCAGGAGGAGTTGGCAGGCAGCTCCTGGAGCAGTAAAATGACACCATGCTTCTCCTCCATTTTCTAATGAAATCTGCAGAGTGGGAAAGCAACACAAGTTGGAAGCGTCTTTCTTTGGAATCTCTCTGTAAACTGTAACTCCACCATCCCCTGCTCTGAGGGTTTGCAGCAGGTTTGTTCTTTATGAAAATCTGTCATTTTTAATGCTAGTTTCTGTAAACTTGCTGTTGCTAGTCAATTAACTATGATAAACTGTAAGTCTGCTAATACTGTCTTTCTGCCTTAATACAATTCAAAATAAAATGCTGCTGTGTAGAACAAACTTTTATTAACAAACGACTAGTCTAGAGCAAATTAAAATATTAAGATAATGATTTAGGGGTGCTGGAATTCACAGTAGCCATATTGGAATATTAATGTGTTATTTAGCCTTCTGAGAAGTTATGGAGCAGAAAATGTTGGACAGGGAGAATTTAATAGCTTAGAACTTATTCTGTGGTTCTCAGGGAAGCAAAGGCAAGGGAATTCTGTTGCACTTTGGATAATTTCAGTTGAAAATTAGCATATAATTGTGGACTCTGTATATTCTGTAGCCTAGCCCTGGGACCTGGCAAGTGTGTTATACAATTTGCAGCTATCATAGTAGATAGAATTGCCTTGTTTGCAGAGGAAACAAACGCTTAGAATCTATGTGAAATATAATATTCACAAGCTGTTAGAGAAGTGCTGTTGGTGCTGTGCCTTAGGGCTGGCTGGGCAGCGAGTACCTTGTTTATTTGTTGCACTCCTTGATAGTCAAAAGTGATTTGAGCTCCTGCAGGTCCCTCGGGGTCGGTTCTAACACACTTGGTGTTTAAAGCAGCTTTAATGAGGAAAGCAGAGTGCTGGGGTGCCCTGGTGTGCTGCTGGCAGCTCTGGCTGGGTGTGGGGGTGTCAGATGGAGATGGTGTCACTGAGCCCCGAGCAGCAGTGGTGCAGGACTGGAGGTGGCTCGGTGGCTCAGTGTTAGGGGTGCCGGATGTTGTATAAAATCTCCCCCAGCAGGGTGGTTGTGGTTTCTGCTGCAGATGGCCGTGGAAGGAGGAGGACTGGGCAGTGTGTGCTGGGGGCTGCAGGGTGTGTGTCCTGCCCGGGGCTGCAGGGTGTGTGTCCTGCCCGGGGCTGCAGGGTGTGTGTCCTGCCCGGGGCTGCAGGGTGTGTGTCCTGCCCGGGGCTGCAGGGTGTGTGTCCTGCCAGGGGCTGCAGGGTGTGTGTCCTGCCAGGGGCTGCAGGGTGTGTGTCCTGCCCGGGGCTGCAGGGTGTGTGTCCTGCCCGGGGCTGTGCCCCAGCGCTGCTCTGGGGCTGCAGGGGGTTCTGCTGTGTGCCCCTGTCAGCTCAGCTGGGCTGGCTCCAGGCTCTGAGGGGCCATCCTTGCAGGCAGCCGGGCCAGGGGCACAGGGAGGGCACCAGAAGTTATGGTTGGGCACTGGTCACACAGCTTGTGGAGTGTGAACAAACGTGCTTTCAGTTCAGAGCCTCTTGCAGTACCTGGACACAGAAAAGTGCAAAGTCCTTCTGCGTGCAATTGTCAACAAATTCTCAGCAATTTGCTTAAATAGCACCTCTCCCCCCCTTCAGGGCTTAGTCACTCTCAGTTACTTTATTTATAATGCAAGAAATTTTACAAGCACCAAATGAAATAGATTTGTTTAATATTTTTTCATACTTGTGAAGTTCAGTTTTGAACCAGAAGTCAGAATCACAGTTTGTTGTCTCATTATGTTCATCAAAATATTTTGCAAGGAACCAGTTGTCTTCCCTTAATATAGGGAACAGCTTAAATTGAGGAAATCTGAAGTGGTGGTTGTGATCTTTATCAGCTTCCCAGCTGATCTAATAGCCTTTCAATACCTTCTGTTCCCTGTGCTCTGTACAATAAATTGAGTGTGTCCTGGCCTCTCCTTAGCTCTGTCCCTCTGCAGCCAGCTGTGCCCTGGGAGAGCTGTGTCCCTGCTGTGCCCACAGAGCTGGGGGCCCTGGAGGGGCAGCTGAAGTTGGGTGTCCTCACCCTGAGGCTTCTGCCCCCCCATTTGTCAAACAAGGTCTCCAAAGTTTTTCTTTTTCCCTTCCTTAAGCAGCCAAAATGCAATATTCCATTAAAACACAGCTCAGATGCTAATTCTTCAGCAGCTTTTTATTCTAAAGGCTTCTTTCATGTTTTTCAGAATACATAAAGAAGAAATAAACAGAGATTATATCATAAGTAGCACTGACAACATTCAAATTGATTCCTTAAACAAAAGCTCGAGTTTGTTTTTGTTTTTTGTTGTATTCCCATGACTCGGTTCCTGAAAGTGAATGATAAAATGGTCTTTAAACATATTTAAAAGGTTTTAAAATCCCCTGAAAACTAGACTCTCAGTCATGCAGTAACATTATTCCTGGTGCTGAGAGAGGTCATGGTCGAGCATTGAGATATCTTGGGAAGTTGCACAATAAATATTGACACTTAGTGCATATCTCATCCAAGGAATTTGCCAAGCACATTAACATATCAGTGTGGTGAGGAGGGGCAGAGCTGACCTGAGCTGGAGGGGTGGCAGCAGCAGCAGCAGCAGCAGCAGCAGCAGCAGCAGTGCCACCTCAGGAGCTCAGAGCCCTCCTGCCTGCCCAGCTGGCTGGCTCCCTGTGCCCAGCCCGGGCATGCTGGGCTGGGTGTGCTCCCTCTGCCCATGGTCTGACCTTCCCCTCGCCCTGCTGGGGCCCTGCTGCTGCCACTGAGGTCATTTGGAGCTGCAGCTGCACATTTGGCATTTCCCCAGTGCCAGCACTGTCCTGCTGTCCTGTGTGCAGCATTCCCTGTGCTGGCAGCAGGAATGGATAACTAACATGGATAGCTAACTGTCCCTTTGCAAGTTGGGCTCCCTAAAGCAGGGAGCCCTGGGCAGCATGTCCTGTAGGTCCTGTTTGCCCCTTGTTCTTTTTGGGCCAGGCCAGAGCAGTTTTCTATAGGTAATGCTTAAATGGGAAACTTAATTTTTTAATACTTGAATGTTTTCTAAATAAAGGTTCAGTGCTGAAATAAACTGCATAGTGCTGTTCTGTAGAAAGCTGGTTAGTATTGTCCTGTAACTGAGATGACTTGGTTAGGAGTGATAGCAAGGGTCCTGCTTCCAGATCTGTACCACTAAAGCGTGTCATTGAGGGATAACAGAGCTTTTCCTCGGGGATGAGTTACAGCCTCAACCACAAGAAACGCTGCCATCACCTCATAAATAAACACCTCTAACAATATTGACTTAGTCTTCAATTTTTTCCAGTTGCTGTTCACACGAATAACTTTGTCCCACTTTCTTTTTCCTGGGGGTGGGGGCAGTGCCAGAACAAACCAAGACCAGTGTAAGCCAGCCCCAGCCCGTCGCCTGCACCGGCCCTTCCCCAGGAACCAGCACTCCCAATAATGCCAAGCGGGCCCCAGCCAGCAGCCAGCAGCAGCCCTTGCCTCGGTACCCTCCTCGGGAAGTACCGCCGCGATTCCGACACCAGGAACAGAAGCAGCTTCTGAAACGGGGGCAGCAGTTACCAGGGATAGCTGCAAACCTGGGATCCACCCCCAAGGTGTTCAACGGCCAGCCAGGAGGCAGCACTGGCACCAATAACCAGCCCGTGACCAACGGAGAAGTGCCCAACAGCAGCAAAAAACAGCCAGGTGAGGGCAGTGCCTTGTTCTCCTTTGGCTACAGCTGAGTCACTGAAATTCATTACCAGGGGAATATCTCAGCCAGCACTGTTTGAGCTTGCACTGTAAGCTGAAGCATGCGGAGATCCTTTCCTGTGTCAGAGGTTCATTGAGTGTTGCAGGGGGGTTTTGCCCCTCGGGGCAGGTTGCACATGAAGCTCAGCCCCTGTCTCAGTGGCTGGCCCTTGGCAGCAGTGAGGGGCAGGGTGGGAGCAGGTGGTGGTTGCAGTGTGGGCTCTGCTGTGCTGCACATTCCTGATTTGTGCTCAGCACTATCCCAGCATGGCCGTGGTACAAAGCCCCTCTGTTGCATCCAGTTTTGGTAGGCACATCCCAGAAAGAAGGGATGGGCAGCAGGGCAGGGGAATTGTGCCCCACTCTGGTGAGACCCCAGCTGCAGAGCTGCCCCAGCCCTGGGGCCTGCACAGGGAGGAGCTGGAGCTGCTGGACCAGGCCAGAGGAGAGAGCAGAGGATGGAGCAGCTGTGCTGGGAGGAGAGGCTGGGGGAGCCCACAGGAAGGATGGAGAGAGACTGTTTACAAGGCATGGAGTGACAGGGCACAGGGAATGGCTTCCACTGCCAGAGGGCAGGGATGGATGGGATACTGGGAAGGAATTCCTGGCTGGGAAGGTGGGCAGGCCCTGGCACAGGGTGCCCAGAGCAGCTGTGGGTGCCCCTGGGTCCCTGGCAGTGCCCAAGGCCAGGCTGGGCAGGGCTGGGAGCAGGGCTGGAACAGTGGAAGGTGTCCCTGCCATGGCAGTGGAACTGAGTGGTCTTCAAAGCTCCTTCCTGCACATTTCTTGATGTGATTGAACAGCACCTTGAGACTTGGCTTTCATTTTTAACTTCATACCTGGAGATCCATCCACAGGATGTGCTGTTCAGTGACTGCACTAACATGCAGCTCAGTTAATTTTACAGGACATTAATGTAGTTTATTTTTGTCTGGAAAAAAGTAACTTTCTGTGAGGGATCTAGCTTTTCAAAGGGATTTGGTATTAATGCCAGTGCTTAATACTTTCTTATTTTTATACTTGTATTTACATTTTGATGTGCACGTAGCAGTGATGATGTAACTTTTTCCCATAGTTTCTTGTGTGACTTTACTGACTTCCCAGTGTTTCTCAAAATTAGTATTTTATAGACTACAAAGGATGTGATTCTCAGCTGCTTTAGCAAAAAAAAAAAAAAAAAAAAAACAGAAAAAAGTAATAAAACACTGAAAATAGCCTTGGTATTTTGAGTATGAGTTAAATTTTGAACTGTTCTGACTACTGCATCTTGAAGAAGCAGGATTTAAAATGAAAGTAAACAAAGCACTGGAAGCAGTTTATCCCTGAGTCCTTGAGGAATGTTTCCCATATTATTTTTTATACTTTCCAGTGTTATTTCTGTAACATACTGATAGAAGTCTTTGCCATTGCAACAGGTAATTTTTAAGCAGCTTCTTTTCTCTGCTTCACCTGGATGATGTTGTTCCTGTCCCTAGTGGTGTTTGAAGTTACCTTTCATTAAGGTGAAACTTTTCCTGCAGTGTGTATACTCTAGTGGTCAAGGTGTGTAGCAAGGTGCTTTAAATAAGAGTGGTGATTTCAATAAAACCTCACATGTAAACTAAATAAAGTGTTACTGCTTATACAAGCTCTTAAGTGTGGCAGTTGTATCCAGAGGATTTGTGTGCTGTTCTCCACTGTACTTCTGTGAACCCCAGCCCAGCATTTAATTAGCTGGATCCCATTTGTGTGCTGCATGTGCCCAGTTTGCTCAGTGCTCTGTGGTTTTGTGCTGCTGTGGGCAGTGCCAGCAGGTGCCAGGGCTGTGCTCTGAGTGCCCTGAGCAGTGCCCTGCTGGTTTGGGTGCTGTGCCCAGCGAGCTTCAGGGTCCTGCAGGGAGACAGGGGGTGGCCACATCCCTTTGTCAGCTCAGGACAGTGTCTGTGTTGGCTGGAGCTCCTGCCAGGGCCCTGTTCCTGGTGTTCTGTGTGTCCCACGAGAGCTCAGAGCTGCCATCTGAGGCTGGGCACTCAGCTCTGCTTTCTTGGTGCCATGGCAGTGCCTGGAATGTCTCCTTCCCTGGAATAACCAGGAATAACAGCTGGTTTAGAGGTGTTGTCATGGTCTTTCCTAAACACAGACAAGATGATAATGGAAAGGCTGTGCTGGGTTTCTGTTTCAAGCTCTGGTCTGGCGCTGGTGAGGTGGGGGAGGCCCCATCCAGCAGGGCTGATGTTTTCTGCCACCTTTGTGTCTGAAAGGAAATGCAGTTATCATTTGCCTGTCTCAGTTTCACTCACTCTCCCTGCTTCCTCTTTCAGCTCCACCAGCAGCTCCAGGTACTCTCTGTGTTACCCCTGCAGTCCCAAATCTCATTTGACAGTCTGTGGGTTGCTTGCATAGCCAGGACATCCATGGATAAACCAATGGCTGCTGGGATTGATCTGTAATTTGGGGCTAAAAGAAAAACTGGGGCCTCGAGTGTTGAAGGCAGAATTGCTGGAATTGGGAATTGTGTGTAATTCCTGAAAGGATCTCTCCCCAGTTCAGCTGTGTTGGAATGGTTTGGTAGGTGCTTTGTAAAAGCCAGGTAGTGCAGGCAGATACTGCTGAATTTAAAGTCTTTAATTGCCCTGGGCACACTAAGATTTTAAGTCGTTGGTATTGGAGAATTTTTTAACTATATCAGTGGTCTAAACCCCATTTCTTTACTTGTGTTTTGTGTGAACAGTTGTCTCCTGTTTGGAAAATTAACATGCTCTGTCTAGAAGTAAAGCTGAAGAAGGGATAGGCCTGTGGGCTGGGTTTTTCCTGCTGTTTTTAGGACATTTGGCATGTTGTTTTAGTAGAGACACATAAATGAAGCTCATGGCTTGTAGTGCT
This sequence comes from Geothlypis trichas, assembly GCA_009764595.1. Classification (NCBI taxonomy): domain Eukaryota; kingdom Metazoa; phylum Chordata; class Aves; order Passeriformes; family Parulidae; genus Geothlypis; species Geothlypis trichas. The sequence goes on from CM019916.1 coordinate 16,471,229, forward strand.
TCTGAAACAGATCCAGGCCAGTGCCAGGATGGTTATTTTTAGAGCTCTCCCTGAGCAGCTCTTCATCAGGACACTTTCATTCCCAGTTTAGTTGTTGTTTTCACTGACGTGCCCTGTGTGCATGCCTGCCATGAGGGCAGGGTTGATTGATGCTGGTGTTTGCTCACCTCTGCTCTGGGGCACCTTGACATCGCCAGGTGCCTGTTCCACAATGAAATAATTTATTATTTATTATAAACTGAAGTACTTCCAGCAGTGACTGCTTTGGCTGTGGCCAGAGCTGAACAGGAGAGCAGGACTGGGCTCCAGGCAGAGCTCCAGTTTGGATTCCTCCCATCTGCCTTTGTCCTGGTGCATCTCTCAGCAGAGCCCCAAAGCTGTGTCCCAGCCAGAGCCCTTGGGAGCGCAAGGTGCCTCCAGTAACCTGGGGTGGTTCTCAGCTGGTGGGGCACTCGGGGAACAAGGGAGCAGTTGGGATTTGCTGTTGGTGGTGATGAAGGTTGGATTCATTTGGGGAACGTTGCCTTCAGTGTAACAGTTATGGCCTCCAGCTGTGGAATTGGTGGGTTTGAAAGATGAAGTTTGATCTCACAGTGCCTGTGTGGCACAGAGGAGGAGCAGGAGGTGAAGGGGCAGGTGATGGATGGGTTGTTGTGCACGTGCTTGGGTTCACTCAGAGCTGGGCCGTGCTCAGATGCTGCTGTTTGCTCAGTCCTGACTGGGAGGTGGAGCAAATGTGCTCCAGAGAGGGGAGAGGAACTTGCTGAAGTGTCAGGGCTGACTGCTCAACTTCTTAGTACAGTCCAAAATGAACTGGTTGTGGTTTCCCTGACTATACCCTCTTTTTTGTATAAATCAAAACTTTTAAGGACACATTAAATTGGTTTATTAAATGCCAAATGTGTAATAAGTAGGTTGTAATTGAAGTGTGTCATAAAAGCAGCAGAGTTGCTGATTCTCACATCCCCAGGCTGAGTTTGTTGCCATGTCCCTGCTCCCTGTGTGATTCAGAGCAGACAGTGAGACTGAAAACCTGTCCTGAAGAAGGGGTCTGAGGACTGGGTTTACAGCACCGAGTGCTTTGGGGACTGTTCTCTCATTTGCTGAAGTAACACTTCTGTGATTTTCTTGCTCTTTTTTTGTAGGCATGCCTCCCATTCGGGACTTGGTGAGCCACTCCCCTAACCAGTCAGGTTAGCTACTTCCATCTCACCTGCTTCTGCACTACGTGTTTGTGGTGGTTACATGTTTCACACAATTTTGTCTGATTTTTTAATTTTTATTTTTGTTCTTTGGCTTATGCTTTTCATTGGCATGGATGTGTGAATGATTGCAGTATACTTTCTCTGTGCCATTGCATACTAATTTGGTTTAACATTTTTAATTTTCTAATTAAGTCAGAATTCAGACTAAGAGTTTTTGTCACCTTAGCGTTAAGGTACTGGGTTTTTTTTTTGTTTATGCTTCCATGCTGACCTGCCTCTTATGGTATTGAATAATCTGTGCAAGCTTTTGCTTCCTATCAGAGACGTGTCCACTGTGGAGGAAATCATGTCTTGATTGTTTGCTAAAAACTCAGGACTGTATTTACTGAAATGCCTTTGTTCATAAGGCCCAAAGGTGCAGTGATTGGCCAGGTATGGTATTGACAGCCTGGGGTGCCAGGTGTGCTGGAGCAGGAAAAGGAGGCAGAGGGTGCAAGATTCAGGTATTTCTTAATTTACACTTCTGAATCCTGTTTATTTTAGCCCATGTGATGACAAACTGCTTTTTAAAATACATACAGTTTTTTGCAAACGTTTTCTGCAGGATAACTCATAACTGGAAAGCATTAAATTAAAAATTACTGAAAGCAATCTTAGCAGATTACAGAATTTTAAGAAACTCGGGTTTGTGTAAATGTTTTTTTGTCAAGGATTTAAGCAGCAGAAGTTCAGTTGCAACTTTAAATAGTTTTGGGAATAAAAGCAAGAGTGGGCTGTTCTGGCTCCCGGTGCTGTGCACCAAATGCAGGGTGTTGTCACATGTCATTTTTCAGTTTTGAGGGTGTTCTGTGGTCTCTGCCAGATACAGAAAGTCAGAGCTGGTATCTGCTTGCTCAGTGTTTGTGTCCTTGGTCTCTGAGTGCACGAGCTGGGGAGGTTCAGGTAGGAATGTTCCGGAGCAGTGGCTCATCCTAGACAGCACTGACAGTTTATGTGCAGGAGAAGGATTGTTGGTCTGAGTAGTTTTGTGTGTGATGGGAGGAATTCAGCTGAGTGGAAGTTAATCACAGCATGCTGCTTGTGGATCAGCTCTGCACAAACTGCAGCTAAATTCGGGTAACAGCATTGGAATAAATACAAGCTTTCTTCGTGTGTTCTGCTGCTGTGCAAATTAGAGTTTGTTTTACCATTTCCCTCAGACTTGTAGTCCTAACCTGTATCTCTCATTGCTGAATTCAGGCTGTTTGCCACCTGTGTGCCTTTGTGTTGCTTTTAAAAGGGACAGTGTTCCTGGGGTGGTGTTTGTGTGATCAGGATCTTGTTCTGTGCCGTTGGTTCTCTCACTCCCAAGAGTGCACACAGCTCTTTGATCAGTCCCTTAGTGCAGGTTAAATGTCCTTTTGTAAAATACTGGGGTGAGAGCTGAAACCTTGACGTTTGTTGGGCAGTTGTTGAGCCATGGCAGTGTTCTTGTGGTGCCACCCAAATGGGCAGGCTCTGGGTCATGCTCAGCCAAATCCTGGCTCTCCCAAGGGTGGTGGTGGCTCTCCAGGTGTGCAGCTGCCACACACCACCACAGCACTCTTCCTGCCTGCCAAGGGCCTTGCACTCCTCCTGGTCCAGAGTGCTGGGCCACCATCCTTGTTCCTCACTGTGATGTGCCAGGGGAAGCTCAGCTGAGTGCCAGGGCTGGGGAGCAGTGGGTGATCCCTGCTCTGAGCTGCTCCACCTCTGGGAGCCAGGGCCTTGCACTCAGTTCTGTTTCACTCTAGGATGAGTAATACTGATAGTGATTAAAAATTAATTAAAAATAGGCTTGTGCATCAGTGCATTCTGAAAGCAGAACTTCAGATAGGTCTTGTGCTTTTTGTGCCAAGCTCTTGTTGTATAAAGGAAAATACCTTGAATGACTTGTACTGAAGGCTCCTATACAACACCTGTAACAGGGGTGGAAGGTGTGTGTCCTCTGGCTGCTGTCACACAGCACTAAGTACTGCTGGGCCAGGGCCATGTCCTCTTGGAATTTCTGCCTTTTGGTGTGTTTTCAGGCTTTATTTACTATTGTGTTTTTAATACCTATATGTGTTTTAGAAAATAGTTTGTATGTGGTGATGCAGAGTATCCTTCTAAAAATGTTTCTCTGGAACAAAAAGACCCTTATGAGTTTAAAGTTTTCTGATGTTTTTGTGAGAGCAGCTCTGCGTGCTGGGAGGTGTTCTGGGCTGTGCCTGGCAGCCTTTGGGCAGCTGTACTTGGAGCTTTCTCTGTCACTTTCCATGACTGTAGTTTTAACAGAAGCAAAATAATAAGCAAAATAATTCCTGGCTTAATATCTTTGTACTTTTTTTCCCCCCTCTTCTGCTTAATGAAGTGCTAATACTAAACTCATAATAATGCCCTTGGGCTTTCCTTCTTCGTTCTAGATCTGAACCACAGTGGTCTAGGATCCCATTATGAAAATTCTCACTGGGGACCAGTCTCTTCAAATAGTGACTCCAGCACAAACTGGGATAAAGTTATCGTAGACGGCTCTGACAAAGAAGCATGGCCATCAATCACTGGCAGTGACCCAGAGCTGACTTCAGAATGTATGGACACTGACTCTGCCTCCAGCTCTGGGTCGGAGCGGAACCTCGTGATCATGGCTTCAGGGAGCGCGGCAGGAGAGGGCGACGGCGTTCGCAACGGCCTCGGCCACGGGGCGCAGAATAAGTTTGTGGTTGGTAGCAACAGCAATAATGTGGGCAATGGAAGTATTAATGGGCCCTGGGGGTTATCCCACGGGTCCATAATAAGCACATGTCAAGTTTCTGTGGATGCTCCTGACAGCAAATCTGAAAGTAGCAACAATAGAATGAATGCTTGGGGCACCATAAGCTCTTCATCAAATGGAGGGTTAAATCCAAGCACTTTGAATTCAAATGGCAACCATGGTGCCTGGTCCGTGTTGGAGAACAGTGGACATGCCCTGAAAGGGTCCGTGGGGAGTGGGAGTCCTGGCACAAGCATTCAGTGCAGTACCATAGGTCAGATGGCCAACAGCCAGAGTATTAACTCGAAAGTGGGTGGCTCAGCCCACGGTTCCTGGGGAAGCCTTCAGGAAAGTTGTGATTCTGAAGTAAATGGTACAAGGAATGTTTCATTCAGTGGGCAACCTCAAAACCTTAACACTGAAATGAATGGACCAAATAACACTACTAACTTTATGACCTCTAGTTTACCAAACTCTGCTGGTTCGGTGCAGATGAACGAGCTGCCCAGCACTGCAGGGCCCGGGGCCTGGCGCGTGAGCACAATGAATCATTCTCAGATTCAGGCCTCTCCAGTGGCAAACGGCACTTCCATCTCTCACCTGAGCAACGGTGAGGCCAAAACTGGCGGCTCTTACGGTACTACCTGGGGTGCCTATGGTTCTAGTTACTCTGGAGACAAATGTCCAGGCCCAAACAGCCAAGCTAATGGTGACACTGTGAATGCAACTCTAATGCAGCCGGGCGGCAGCGGGCCCGGCAGCACTAACTTTCAAATCAACGGGAATAAAGGCGGAGGGGTGTGGGAGGCAGGGGCAGTCGGCTCCCAGAACGTGCCCTGGGGAAACGGGGGCGGCGCGAGCGCCGGCGGGAGCAGAAGAGGATGGGGCAGCCCCGCGCAGAGCACCGGCACCAACATCTCCAACGGGGAATGGAGCAAACTGCCCGGCAATCAGCATTCCAGCGAGGGCGTCGGTGGAAACAGCAGGAAGTTTACAAATGGATGGAAGTCTGCTGAGGAGGAGGAGCTCAGCAGCCAGAGTTCTGCTGCCTCCCAGATGGCTGAGCAGAGCAGCACGTGGGCCAAAACAGGTACGGGGGACAGCGAGGGCAGCTCGGAGAGCGCCGGGTGCCACGAGGACAGAGCGGCTGCCGAGGGCCAGAACCGAGAGAGGAGGAAAGTTGACCAGCACACGTTACTCCAAAGCATAGTGAACAGAACTGACCTAGATCCGCGCGTCCTTTCCAACTCCGGGTGGGGACAGACTCCAATCAAACAGAACACTGCCTGGGATACCGAAACGTCGCCGAGGGGTGAAAGAAAAACTGACAATGGGACAGAGGCCTGGGGGGGCTCTGTGACACAGACTTCCAGCTCAGGGGGGTGTGTGGATAGACCTAGCCCTAATAATAACGATACCTCATCTGTATCGGGGTGGGGAGATCCAAAGTCTGCTACAAGGTGGGGAGACTCCAAAGGGTCAAACAGCCAAGGGGGGTGGGAAGAAGATTCTGCTGCTACAGTAATGGTCAAGAGCAATCAATCGTGGGGAAGTGGCAAAGAAGAAAAGTCATCCTGGAATGACACACCGAAGATGAAGCAGGGATGGGGAGATGGACAGAAGGCCGGCCAGGGTTGGGCAGTGTCTGCTGGTGATAGCTGGGGTGAAAACTCCAGGAGTAACCACTGGGGTGAGGCAAAGAAATCCAGTTCTGGAGGCAGCAACAGCGACAGGTCGGTGTCTGGTTGGAATGAGCCAGGTAAATCAAATTCTGTTACTTGGGGAGGCAACAATGCAACCCCAAACAACTCTTCAGGATGGGATGAGCCTGCGAAGTCTAATCAGAGCCAGGGCTGGGGAGACCCTCCGAAATCCAATCAGCCTCAAGTCTGGGGGGACTCGTCAAAGCCAATCAACTCTCCTGAGTGGAACAAACAAGATGTTGGCTCTTGGGGAGCCCCGTCTGCCACGAACAAGCCCCCGGGGTCCGGCTGGCTGGGGGGGCCGATGCCAGCCCCAGCAAAGGAGGAGGAGCCCACGGGCTGGGAGGAGCCGTCCCCCGAATCCATTCGCCGCAAGATGGAGATTGATGATGGAACTTCTGCTTGGGGTGATCCGAGCAAATACAACTACAAAAATGTGAATATGTGGAATAAAAATGTCCCTAACAGTAGCAGCAGTTCAGACCAGCAAGCACAGGTACATCCGCAGCTACTGTCTTCAAGTGCCATGTCTAGCAAGGAGAGCAGCTCGGGTTCTGGTAAGCCTGACTTTTACCCAAATTTGTGTTTTCTATTGACTGTAAAGCTCTTTTTTAGTCTTACTTCTTAGAACAGTATTTTAGTTTCAGAGTGGAAAGGGCAAAGTGGCAATGAAGTACAGTTTCTGTTTGTTACAGAAATGAACAGCATTGTCACAGAGCATTGATGTGTTTGTACAGATTGGGAGATCTGCTCTGGTTCTAAATAACTGCAGTAATAAGGGCTAAACAGCTCTGCTTGAGTTCTGGGGAGTGGGAACACAGAGAAAATACTTAAAATAGTGTCTGAGGATTGAAATTCTTTCCTAAATTATCCTAAAACAGATAAAATTTAATTTTGCCAATGAGCCTTCAAAAAAAAAGAAGCACGTTGAGCTTCTGCAGGACAGAATGAGGGATGATGGGTTTATAAGGATTTGGTATCAGACTTTCTGGTCTTGTAACTTCGTGAGCAGTAAATAATGATTTTGGAGCAGAACTTAATGGGATATAGGAAGTATTTCGTGCTGTGTCTCTTTTTAAGTGCCAGATGGGGTCAGTTACTTGTAATGAGCAGCTCTTAGCTTAGTATCTTAGAAATTTGTATTATCAGAATGTAATTCTGTGAATACAAAATTTGTATTTTTGTGATTACTTTTATTAATGGAACAGCTTGCAGTTGTAGCAATGACCCTCACACAAAACGAATATATGTGCTCACATGCTTTTTACTGTATGTTAAGCATATAGAAAAGGCAAAGCACTTGAGTCTCTTTAAGTAGCTCTAAAACCCTGTTCAGAACGATGCCAATAACTCCCTGCTTTGCAAAGGTTGGGGAGAGCCCCCTGCTCCAGCCACCACTGTGGACAACGGGACAGCGGCGTGGGGCAAGCCCATGGACACCGGTACGAGCTGGGGAGAGCCTGTCGGCGATGCAGGAGGCACCTCTGGCTGGGGAAACACTTCTCTGGGGCAGCAGCCTCCAAACAAGCCTGGTGAGTGCTCTCAGCCTGTTTGGGAAGGCTGAAATCCCTCTCTTTGTGTTTTCCGGGGGTTTTTACCTTGCATCGAGCTGTTTGGTGGAGCTGCTACTGCAGCGTTCACTGCTGGGTTCCTTCACCACCAGGGCCTAAATCTATGCAAGATAGTTGGTGTGGAGATGATGTGCCATTGAGTGGCAGTCGTCAGACCAGCTGGGAGGAAGAGGAGGATGTGGAGATTGGGATGTGGAACAGCAGTTCCTCACAAGAAGCTAACCCCTCGTTGAACTGGCCACCCTACATGAAGAAAATGCCCACAAAGGTGAGGAGCAGCCCGGGACAAGGCTTGCAGTCATTTCTGAAAGCTGAGTCAGAAGGGATTGCTGCATTTACACATTACACTTTAATTTTCATTCTTAACACTCTGTGATGTAATTAAAGTCGGGTCTGAGTATCACAGGAGTTCCTTTCTGTTTTTAAGGGAATAATGAAAGGTGGAAATAAGCAAGATGAAGCATGGATCAATCCATTCATTAAGCAATTCACAAATCTCAGTTTTTCAGTAAGTATTTGTCTCTGTCTGGCTTTGCTGCCTTTCCACAGGGCTTGTTACAATGTGCAGACATTGAAATGCTCAATTGCCAAGTGTTCATTTTCATCGTGGTTTTCTTTTTACTTCTGTTTGTCTCCCCTATCAGCCATCCCTTTTCTGTGCATTCTCATTGCAAAAAGACCTCTTTATTGAGGAAAAGTGGTTTTGTAACCACTACCCAGATATTCATCCCATAGCCTGATACTTTACTGTATTTACTTGGAGTTCTGGTGAGGGAACCTGTTACTTACTGACTGGATAGAACTGAAGGGAAGAAATGCTTTAAAATAGCATCTGATTGTCTTGATTTTTCTTTCTTGCAGTTTTGAATTGTAATAGTGTGCAAGAATCTCTTTGTTTTATCTTTAAGACTAAGTAACTGTGATTTATTTTATTACTTCAGAGAGAATCACCAGAAGAAACCATACAGAGCAATAAGATGGACATGTCTGGAGGTAAGAGCAGCAGAACCGAGCTGGGCTTTATTGCTTTTTCTTCTATGCTCTCTTTTACCTTATATCCTTCTGTAAATTACATTTTTGAAATGATATGTAGTGTATATATAGCTATATACAGTTAAGTATATATTTCCCTAAAGAAAAGGAATGTCCTTGTAGAGAAGAGTATTTGTGTGTGTGAGCAATGCTGCACACAGAATCACCTGGTTGCTATAGGAATATTGGCCACGTATCAAACTAAGCTTATCCATATTTATGTGTGTTGAACTGACATGAGAGGATGTTTTCAGGGTGTAGTGGGTTTCTTCCTTGTAATATGAATATCTTGATTGCCCTCCGGGCACCTCCACTGAGTATAAACAGAAACATACCAAATCCCACACTGCCTCATTGGGTTCATTCTTGGAAACACTTGTTCAGTTCTAAGAACTGAATTAATACTGAACAGTTATTTTGGAAATGTTTAAACCTGAGTGTAAAATTACTTGGGAGCAGTTACAGTTTATTTGATTACATTTACTGTTAGGATTTCTTTAGCAAATGAAAGATAATTCTTAATACATTATTAACACTATACTGTGATGATAGAATGTTTAACTAAAACTAATTGCAGCATTGTAGTTTTTAGTGTAGTTACTCTCTCCTTATTCCACTTCAAAATTGGGTATTTTCACTTTGGGGCTCATAGTCTTTTGGGTAAAGGAATTGTTCTTTGAGTTTTAGAATTCAGTATTAGTGGCAAGCGGGATATTTAAATTATTGCAAGTTTAAACAATTATACATGCTTGGTTCTAAGAGCAAGCTGACAGATATAATGGTGTGAAGCCTTGCAAAGTGTGTTGGTGGTGATTCCACACTCAGTTTGTGCAGGGGGGTCTCCTCTCAAAGCTGGGGTGCTGTGTGCCCAGGGCTGTCCTGCCCCAGCTCAGGTGCTGTGTGCCCAGGTCTGTCCAGCCCCAGCTCAGGTGCTGTGTGCCCAGGGCTGTGCACAGCTCAGGTGCTGTGTGCCCAGGACTGTGCACAGCTCAGGTGCTGTGTGCCCAGGTCTGTCCAGCCCCAGCTCAGGTGCTGTGTGCCCAGGGCTGTGCACAGCTCAGGTGCTGTGTGCCCAGGGCTGTGCACAGCTCAGGTGCTGTGTGCCCAGGGCTGTCCTGCCCTAGCTCAGGTGCTGTGTGCCCAGGTCTGTCCTGCCCCAGCTCAGGTGCTGTGTGCCCAGGGCTGTGCACAGCTCAGGTGCTGTGTGCCCAGGGCTGTCCTGCCCTAGCTCAGGTGCTGTGTGCCCAGGGCTGTGCACAGCTCAGGTGCTGTGTGCCCAGGTCTGTCCTGCCCCAGCTCAGGTGCTGTGTGCTCAGGTCTGTCCTGCCCCAGCTCAGGTGCTGTGTGCCCAGGGCTGTGCACAGCTCAGGTGCTCTGTGCCCAGGGCTGTCCTGCCCCAGCTCAGGTGCTCTGTGCCCAGGGCTGTCCTGCCCCAGCTCAGCTCCCCAGCACAAAGCTGGGGTGTTGTTGTGGCTGGGGCTGAGCCCCCAGGTGTGCAGCCAGCTCTCTGTGCCCAGGGTTACTGCAGGACAAGAGGATGGAGATGGACAAGCACGGCCTGGGCGTGGGAGATTACAATCGTGTGGTTGGAAAAGGCCCCGGTTCTCGTCCCCAAATTCCCAAAGAGTCTTCCATGGATCGCGGTCCTTACTTCGATAAGGTCAGTGGGGTCTCTGGGGACAGTGCTGAGCTCCCTGACTGTCCTGAGCAGTGGGCTGTGTGCTCCTGAGCCTGCTGCAGGGGGGCTGAGGGCTGGCTGGTCAGCCCATGGTCAGCTCTGTTCTTGTTACTCACTGACGCCCAGTGCTCAGCGCTCTCTGTAGCCCTTGGCGGTGCCGATGACTAACCTGATCTCTTTTGTTTTCTGCCTATTTCCTGCTGGTGCTGGACTGTCCTGTGACTCTTCCCTTCTGCTCCTGCAATGGTTTCTCCCTTCTGCTTGCTTGCTGGCTGGTTGTTGCGCCTCGGTTTGTCTGTCCCATCAGGATGGCATTGTAGCAGACGAGTCCCAAAACATGCAGTTTATGTCCAATCAAAACATGAAGCTTCCCCCTTCAAATAATGCACTACCTAACCAAGCCCTGGGCTCCCTAGCAGGGCTGGGTATGCAAAGCTTGAATTCTGTTAGACAGGTAAGGCTGTGTGCAAATCCTTGGTGTGTTACTTACTGCATTTAATGCCTTTTGATATAACGTTGTAGCTGCTTGTGTAATTGATACCTGTTTAACTTGTGATTGGAATGTGCGGGGTGGGGGATGCAGCAGAAGAGGTTTTCTGTCACTGACTGCCCTTCCTTTCCCCAGAATGGCAATCCCAGTGTGTTTGGTGTTGGGAATATAGCAGCACAGCCCAGGAGCATGCAGCAGCCTCCAGCACAACCTCTTAATTCATCTCAGCCTAATCCACGTGCTCAAGTGCCTCCTCCATTACTATCCCCTCAGGTAAGTGATACAGAAAACACTCTGTGTATGAACTATCTAAATGCTGCTTCAGAAAATTGTTCCTTGTTTGTTGATGTTGCTGATATTTATTCTGTAAATATTTGGGAGCATATTTGGCTTGATGAAACCAGGCTTCTGTTGACCAGAGGTTACAGCATTCTCATATTCTGGTCTGAGTGGAGCTGCTACAGTTGCCCTTGGCCCTGGTGTGTGTTGCAGGTTCCAGTATCATTACTGAAGTATGCACCAAACAGCGGTGGCCTGAGCCCACTTTTTGGCCCACAACAGGTAGCCATGTTGAATCAACTGTCCCAGTTAAACCAGCTTTCTCAGATCTCCCAGTTACAGGTGAGCTGGGCAGTGTGTGGGGTGGCTGTGGCTGGTGCCTGTCCTGCTCTGACCCTGCTGTGTCTCTGTCTCGCAGCGGCTGCTGGCTCAGCAGCAGAAGGCACAGCCCCAGAGGAGTGTGCCTGCAGGGGGTCGGCAGCAGCAGGAGCAGCAGGTAAGGAAAGCTCCTCACTGCCAGCCCAGACTCCCCTGGGAGCTGCTTTTCATCCTGAGCTGCATTTCTTGCTGTGACTCGCACTGAGGTGTGAGGGGGGAACGGAGCTGGAGCTTTAGGGAGGGGCTGGGTGCTGGGGTTTGGCTGTGCAGGATGCACAGGGCTCAAAGGTGCATTTCTCATTCTCAGAACATGGAAAAGCTTTTGCTCATTGGTGTTGTAACTGCTCTGTTTTTTTTAAGGGTCGATCTCTTAGTATGCAGCAACAGATGATGCAACAGTCCCGTCAGCTTGATCCAAACCTGTTAATGAAGCAGCAAACTCCACCCTCTCAACAGCAGTCACTCCATCAGCCCTCCATGAAATCCTTCCTCGAGAATGTCATGCCCCACACTACTCCTGAGCTGCAGAAAGGGCCCTCACCAATCAATGCATTCAGCAGCTTCCCTATAGGTGGGTGCCCTGCAGTCAGCCCGTGTTTGTGTGACACACAGCCCCACTTTGCCCTTGCCTCCTCCTGGAGAGTGACTGTAACCCTGTCAGTACTTCCCTTTTTAGTGCAAGAAGTAGTTCTGTGTGGGGTTACCAAAGAACTTTTCCCCACGTCCCCTCATTCCCAGTGAGTGTCCCTGTCTCAGTGCACAATAATTACAGTCCTGAGGAGTGACAGGCTCCTTTTAGTGCTCCTTTTGTGTCCTGGATCCCCAGGGTGATACAGACTCCTGATTCCTGGAGCTAAAGGACTTTAAGAAGTAGAATCCATGCAGAGAATCCATTGATGTAGACACGTCGTGAGAATTCAGAAATGCTTTCAATGGCTCTAGAATTGCAAAGGTAGAACAGTCACTTTGCCTGTTAGTGGTTTTGTCCAGGAAGGAAAGCTTTTGGCTTTGCATTTTTATAGAATTGTTGTCTCATTAGGCAAAATGTTTGAACATTTATAAATACAAACATCTCCTGTTTCTTTCTCCCTACATTTTCAGGCTTCTGTCCAATTTCTACTTCAGAAATTCCAGGCTTGTATATTTTCTTCTTACTTTAGGTCCCTTTTTAATGCTATCTTACTGCAGCTGTTTACCATTTACCTCTGTTCCTTACCCCCTTTCTTTCCTCCCCTTCATTTTTGCTTTTCCTCTCTTTTATTCTGATCGGGTCATTTCTGTTGGGCTGATTGCACTCTCCTTGGCCTCTCTCTGCAGGTTGGTTTGTTCCTGGCCGTGCAGCTGGGTCCCTGTGCCTGCAGGCAGAGGGGCACTGCCAGGACAGTGCCACGCTGGGGTGGCTTGGGGCCAGCCCCAGTCCCTGCTGCTGCTTCAGAGCTGCTGCTGCTGATTGGCATCAGTGTCCAGCTCTGCTTTCATTCACAGGGCAAGGCATACAGAGGAAGTTTTGTAGCTATTGACACACTGTGTTAGCTCTAAGGAAAGGCATATTTCACTTTCTTACCAAACTCTGCACTGAGGGATTGCATCCTGCCCAGGTCAGGCTCCTTTGTGTTCATTCCTTGAGCTGGAATTGTTGTACCCTGCCCCACAGCTGCTCTCACATGGACCATGGGCACAGCTCAGGAGCCTGCAGTGTGTGTCAGGCTGCTTTGAGATCCCTCAGGGGTCTGGAATTGGTTGGGGTCCCTCTGCTCAGCCCACAGAGCCACCCTCAGTCCTCACACAAAGGCTGAAGGGCAGGAGAAGCATGTTGCTGGAATTTCTTCCCCCAGGGAGGAGCTGGGTGCAGAGGAGGGCTGGTGTCAGCTCCCAGGGCAGCGTGGTGGGGTGGCTGTGTGAGAGGGAGCTCACCTGGCCCTGCTGTCTCCTGGGAGATCCTGGGGGTTTGGTGTTTTCTGGGTTCCCACACCAGTGTCAGGAGAGCAAGGAGGTTCAGTTTCCATTTCAGGGAAGGGATTTGGCAGGATTCACTGATACCCAGAGCATCCTTTTCTGTCCCTGACCAGTTCTGCAGTCACATCCCAATTCCTTATAGAATTAAGTATTTCTGTTAATAAAAACAGCCTTTATAGTGAGTATAACTGATAGAAATATTAACTAGTACTGAGCATACTGTAACTAACAGTGTAACTATAATTAATAGAAAGTCTTCCACAGTAGGGTATAAAGAATTACCAATTACACACATTAAAGTGTGTACATGGTGGATTATGTCCAGGGGCTGGTATCCATCACTCAGCCCACACATGTCCCACAGAGAGCTGTGACAGGGCTGTGCCTGCTGGGGGCTGGCACTGGCCTGCTCACAGATGTGCCCCTCTCCAGCCTGGGGTCCTTCTACCCCTTTCTCAGAGCTCTGGTCTCTGCAGCTTCTCCAAAGGTACAGGGAAGGTTACTGTGGTGCAGAGTTACTGCTCTGACAACAGCAGAATGCCAGGGGGAGGTGTCAGAAACAGGATCAGCTGGACATTCCCTTTTTTTCTGATTGATCTGTTGGTAGTTGTTACAGTTCTTAAAACTCCATCCTGTTCCAAGCACTCTTCCTGAGGCATTTCAAGAGGAGGCTTTTCTGGCACCAGCTCTTGCTCATGCCTTTAAGAAAAACAAACAAAAACCCCTCAAAAAGTGAACCAGTTTCTATGGCTGTGAGTTCTTATGGCTGTAGGATAAGAGGAAGCCCTTGTTGCCAGTGCTGAAGGAAGGTGTTTCCAGGAGACATTGGAGAGGTTCCCTGTGTGTCTGTGCTCTCTAGTTAAAGCCTTGCAGTGGTTTGTTTTCAGAGAAGAAGTGAACAGGTCTGAAGGGCTGGAAGGGCCCCAGGCAGAGCTGTGAGTTCAGGATTCTTACAGACTTGGAAAGGAGCAGGCATGCCAAGGTCAAACATGTGGGCACGTTGTGCAAGCCCAGAAGAGCCTGGTTCCTCCAGGTATTTGGGTAGGTTTGGGTTGGCATTGTCTTGATTGTCTGGCAGAGAAACCTCTGGAGTGCAGACCACAGCCACAGCAGGGCAAGAGCAGTTCTGTTTGCCCCCTCCTTTAGGTATTTACATTTTAGTTTCTCTTAACTTCCTAATGTCTTCTTCCACTGACATTTTTGCATGAGGACATGAGCTGAGAACTTGGGAGTGCTTTGCATTGCTCAGCTTAGCTTCTGTGTGCAGAGTTCCCTGGTTTCAGTGCTAGAACCTTCCTCAGAAGCAGAGACTTGAAGCATGACATAACCATGGCAACGTGCTCTTCAGTGCTTCCCGGGGCAGCCTGGCAGGGAGCAGGGGGACAGGTTTGCTGTGTGTCTCATGAGCTGTGTGTGCTTTCAGGAATGAACTCAAACTTGAATGTAAACCTGGATATGAGCAGTATTAAAGAGCCGCAGTCCCGGCTGAGGAAATGGACTACGGTCGACAGCATTTCCATGAACACATCCCTGGATCAGAACTCCAGCAAACATGGTATGTGCAGCACTCCTTGGGCAGCCCCTGAGCTGCCTCTGGGGTTCTGGGTGGTGCAGCTTTGCAGGGGTTGCTGGGCTGTGCTGTCACTCCTGTGCTGTGTCCAGCAGTTCCTGTGGTGCTGTCTGTGCCAGCCTGCTGCCTGTCAGCCACAGCTTTGCTGACTGTGCTCACTGAATGATCTTGTGATGAGATTAGTACAAACATTCTGCAGAACTCATTTTTAACCAGACTTTTCTGTAACTGTGACTATTGCTACTAGCTCTACCTTAATCTCCAGTGGAATGCTTCATATATTTTTGAGCCAAAAGCTTGATTTTCAAGTTTTCTCTCCCACCACCCTTCTGTCCTAAGGTGATTTTGGGGGATTTACCACATTCTGGGCATGGCTGACATTTTTACTGGCAGGTTTTGGTGATGAATGTCTGTGTTTGCATTCTAAAATTGGGAAGAGCTTAGAAGGGCTAGACTTGGTACCATTGCTGTCCTTAGTTTTTGAGGAGCTGAACTGGGTTGCTTCATGTTTCATTCCAGTAATCAAGATTCATATGACATTTCAGCTGTTTCAGTTGCTTGAAATCATCCAGTTAAAATTCGAGTCTATAGCCCAAGAATCTGTGTCTAAAGATAGTTGTAAATGTCCCCAGTCTCCTGTTACTGTTCAGTCTCAGATTGTCGGGGTATTTTTAGGTGCATCAGCTGCTTTGGGGCTCTGAGCTGCCTCTGGTCGTGGCCATTCCCTGCAGCTGCCCTGCTGGACCCCTCCCACTGTTGCCTCAGGCAGTGGTGGTGTTGCTTTACCTGTAGGTGACGTTTTCTGACCAGAGCCAGGAATTTCTGTATCTCATGCAATCCCTGGTTCCCTCAGAACTGTAGCAGAACTGGCTTTGCTTCTGATAACTTTTAAACCATTCCTTTCTCTTTCTCCAGGTGTTTTTAAATTAAATTTTTTGCCTCCCAAGAACAGGAATAGAATCTACAGAGCTTTGCTGTGTAGCTAAAGATCCTTCACAGGTTGTGGCTGTTTCTTTCAAGAGCTGTGCCACCACAGAACCCTGTTAGTCAAGTGGGGTCCCACAGAATGCTCTTACCTTTGGAATTAATACTTTGCTTGAGTTGAACACGTGTTACTTTGAATATATCTACTGTTTTAGTGAAGGGGTTTCATAGGGGATTGTCCTTACAGTTTTCTCCTGAATTACTCAGACATATTTCATTTTGAGTTGTACACTCCTGTATGATCTCCTGCATAACTTGGCATCACAGGAGGACAGTGTGCTGCTGTATATTCCATGAATGATTTACAAGGGTGTGATTTTATATGTATTTATATAGGGATATAAAAACCAGCCGTGAAAAATATTTGACTGCTTTTTTTTTCTTCTTTTTTTTTTCCCATCAGGTGCTATTTCAAGTGGTTTTAGGCTGGAAGATTCTCCGTTTGTTCCTTACGACTTCCTGAACAGCAGCAACTCCCCAGCCAGCCCTCCCGGCTCCATTGGGGACGGCTGGCCCCGTGCCAAATCGCCTAATGGCTCTAGCAGTGTTAATTGGCCCCCAGGTACAGCCCTGCCCTCCTCCTGGGCCCTGCTGGGGGCAGCACCAGGGCAGGAGGGCACCGGGGGAGCTCTCAGCACGTGGAAATGGAGAATGGCAGCTTTACTGTACAGAGACAAGTGTGTCTGCCAGAGAAATTAAATGAATACAGCGATGGCTAAATTAAATTAAATGCTTAAAGGGTTTTGGATTTTCAGTCATTAGGAGATCTATTGTTTAGACAGCTGTTTCCTTTTTAAAAATACAGTAAAAATGAGCTTCTTCTCCTGCATCTGTATTCCTAGAGTTTCGCCCTGGTGAGCCATGGAAAGGTTACCCAAACATCGACCCTGAAACTGACCCTTACGTCACTCCTGGCAGTGTCATAAACAATCTCTCAATTAATACTGTGCGGGAAGTGGACCACCTCAGGGACAGGAACAGTGGTATGCTCAGCCTGCTGGGGACTTGGGTGCAGCCTTCCCTCTGCTGTCGTGCAGATGTTTGCTGCCTGCTCCAATCCTGCTTTGTCCCTTGTGTTTGCTGCTT